>CM059819.1:6594527-6719527 GCA_030435695.1 Brachymystax lenok tsinlingensis | reverse complement strand
ATAGGGCTATCTTCTGTATACCACCGCTACCTTGTCACAACACAACTGATTGGCTCAAACGCATTTATAAGGAAATAAATTCCACAAATGAACTTTTAACAAGGCACACCTGTTAATTGAAATGCATTCCAGGTGACTACCTCATGAAGCTGGTTGAGAGAATGTCAAGTGTGTGCAAAGCTGTCATCAAGGCAAAGGGTGGTTACTTTGAAGAATCTCAAATATTAAATATATTTTGATTTGTTTAAAACGTTTTTGGTTATTACATGATTCCATATGTGTTATTTCATAGTTTTGATGTCTTCACTATTATTCTACAATGTAGAAAATGTTAAACTTTTGATTGGTACTGTATATAATATTCCATTGGTTGCAAGAATTGTGTATAATAATTAAATTGAAAAACTCGAAGTTTTGAATCCAGTGTTGTTTGTGTATCAGTTCATAAACCATGTGCCATGGAATCGGTACATCAAAAATCTCTTCCCAACTGTTTCGCAATCTATATGGCACAGCTGTCATTTTTTTGGTCCTTAAATGAAACGGGTATACTTTTTTATTTATCACAATTTTCTTTTGCCAATTTCGGTCTTTAATGCAGGGCTGACAGACAAGTTCCTTACTTCCTCCCCCTTCTACTTGCCTCTTCCATTTTGGCGGTAATGCTGCAATTAGTTGGTTGTAGTTTTGGGTAGAGCAGACGTTTCCATATATTTGTGTTAGCTGCATGTGTGACATGACTCCACCAGTCCTATTTATGATATCATTTACAAATATTATACATTTTTTAAACAGTTTTTCCAAAGATATTGGTTTGGAAACTGGTAGTATTAATTAGGATCCCTGTTAGCTTCTGCTAAGTCAAACAGGGTTAAAACAATGACATCACAACAAAACACAACAACCACCTACATCATCAATGACACAATACATTATGACATTGTTACTCTAATACCACACATTTACAATATAAAATCCACAATAACACAATATCACAACATTAAAATGTGTGTGTGTGTGTGTGTGTGTGTTAGTGTGTGTGTGTGTTTAAACAGTTTAAACTGACTTAAACAAGAGGGACATATAGAAGAGGACATAATTGCTCTTCAAACACTTTAATAAATATTATACATTGGTGTTTGTCATATCAGTGCCATTAACGTCCTATATTCTCTCCCATGATTTATTTACCAGTGCGTCCCCTTCTTAGAATGGACCAGATCCTTCCACTGATGTCAGACTCTGTGAGCTGGAGATGGTGTTACAGTATGGCGTTGGTTTTTCTTTTTACCGTTGTCTTTTGTACGGGTTATTGTGTTGGTCTTTATTTCTGGGGTTCTCCTATGATGACACTGATGAGACGGTTTCATGTTGTTTTTGGTATGAGCATTTCTATTGGTTGGTGTATGTGTCTTTATTTCTGGGGTTCTCGTAGACTGGTCGGACAGATTGTTATTGCTTTTACTATTGGCTGTTGTCTTACTTTTTTCGTTTTGGTTTTTGATCCTTACTTCTAGAATTAACGTCTGATACTGATCGATGTCACGTCCAGCCCTGGGTTTCAGGCTGGCGTGTTTAGTCTGATACTGATCGAACTGTTTTTGTTTCTACTATTAGTATTTGTATTGGTTATTGTTTTTATTTATTTAGAAAATAAAAACAGAACAATATAGAAATACAGTAATTACAAAATACAGTAAATAAAAACTAAATGGAAATTGAATCATATTTTGACAAATACTGTGAAAATACTTTTTATGAAATGACTCTTCACACCTTTTAGGGGTGTTATAATACTGAGCACTGTAAGGATTTAGGGGTGTTATAATACTGAGCACTGTAAGGATTTAGGGGTGTTATAATACTGAGCACTGTAAGGATTTAGGGGTGTTATAATACTGAGCACTGTAAGGATTTAGGGGTGTTATAATACTGAGCACTGTAAGGATTTAGGGGTGTTATAATACTGAGCACTGTAAGGATTTAGGGGTGGTATAATACTGAGCACTGTAAGGATTTAGGGGTGTTATAATACTGAGCACTGTAAGGATTTAGGGGTGTTATAATACTGAGCACTGTAAGGATTTAGGGGTGTTATAATACTGAGCACTGTAAGGATTTAGGGGTGTTATAATACTGAGCACTGTAAGGATTTAGGGGTGTTATAATACTGAGCACTGTAAGGATTTAGGGGTGTTATAATACTGAGCACTGTAAGGATTTAGGGGTGGTATAATACTGAGCACTGTAAGGATTTAAGAGTTATAATACTGAGCACAGTAAGGATTTAGGGGTGTTATAATACTGAGCACTGTAAGAATTTAGGGGTGTTATAATACTGAGCACTGTAAGGATTTAGGGGTGTTATAATACTGAGCACTGTAAGGATTTAGGGGTGTTATAATACTGAGCACTGTAAGGATTTAGGGGTGTTATAATACTGAGCACTGTAAGGATTTAGGGGTGTTATAATACTGAGCACTGTAATGATTTAGGGGTGTTATAATGCTGAGCACTGTAAGGATTTAGGGGTGTTATAATACTGAGCACTGTAAGGATTTAGGTGTGTTATAATGCTGAGCACTGTAAGGATTTAGGGGTGTTATAATATTGAGCACTGTAAGGATTTAGGGGTGTTATAATGCTGAGCACTGTAAGGATTTAGGGGTGTTATAATACTGAGCACTGTAAGGATTTAGGTGTGTTATAATGCTGAGCACTGTAAGGATTTAGGGGTGTTATAATACTGAGCACTGTAAGGATTTAGGGGTGTTATAATACTGAGCACTGTAAGGATTTAGGGGTGTTATAATACTGAGCATTGTAAGGATTTAGGGGTGTTATAATACTGAGCACTGTAAGGATTTAGGGGTGTTATAATACTGAGCACTGTAAGGATTTAGGGGTGTTATAATATTGAGCACTGTAAGGATTTAGGGTGTTATTATATTGAGCACAAAAGGAAAAGAGGTGTACAAAACATTAGGAACACCTTTCTAATATTGAGTTGCAACCCCTTTGCCCTTAGAACAGCCTCAATATGTCTGGGCATGGATTCCACCTGGTCAGTCTAAGAGCCATGGAAAGAGCAGGTGTTCATAATGTTTTGTACACTCAAAGTAGGTTAAAACATCTGTTCGTTTTGCCTTGATGAGAGACATTTTTCACACAAACTAAGGATACAATGGCAGCATCTGTATTTTATGGATGTTTCCATTTATGTATCTGTGTGTGTGTGTGCGCCATAGAGAAAGCATCCCATTATGGCATCTGTGAGCACACGGGCAGTGCCATCGAGGTAATCTCCATTTTGAAGTAGGCAATTTTCTTCTTCTACAACTTCTGTGAGTTGGTCAAACAAACTGAGAGAGTGCATCCTGCCACCTGCAATGTGTTGTTCGAACAGGTACGAAGCCAAAGTTGGCGATTTGATGTCACCTGCAGTTATGGAACGTTTTCTAAACACGTGTAATTCATCGGCTGACCCCTCCTGATGACCCGGATGGGATCCTTCCTGAACCCCACCCAGTTGATTGGTGAAACAACTGTTCGAATCGCTGGTTGCAAAATGGTGAAAGTCCTCAATGGTGCTGGCCATGCTAAAACTGGCTTTTGGCTACTAGAGGCCTCTATCATTCTCTAGTTTATTGATGTATCATTGAACCTTTATTTAACCAGGCAAGTCAGTTAAGAACAAATTCTTATCTACGATGACGGCCTATGCCATCCAAACCCAGACGACACTGGGCCAATTATGGGACTCCCACTCACGGCCGGTTGTGATACAGCCTGGATTCGAACCAGGGTGTCTGTAGTGACACCTCTAGCACTGAGATGCAGTGCCTTAGACCGCAGTGCCACTCGGGAGCCCCATGGTGTATGGTGAACATGCGCTGAAAAAATATCTATAAAACTGGCATAGGATGGGTGGAAGATAACACAATGGGTGTTTTTGCAAGAATCATAGATAGAAAGAGGACTCATCTTGATATCGGTACCATTAAAGTGTCTGTGACAGCATGGACAGTGCCACTGAGGCTACAACTCATAGGAATCCCCGCCCAGTTGACTATTTTTAAATGGTGGATGATGCCAATGTCCAATAGCAAATGGCCATGTCCTTGATAAAACAGGTTATATCCATGATCTCTATGGCAAGAATACGAAGCAGAGAGAAGGGTAAACACTGACCGTGTGTTATTTTATCTGGCTTTATTAAACAACACCATCCGCCAGAGTAGCCTGTAATTCTCTGTAGAGCAGGGACTGTGTGTAATGTAGATACTTCTGCACATGCTGCAGGAATCTCAGATTTGTTGCTATTGGGAAGAGGGTTCCAGAGAATTTGGGAAACGCAGACTCTCAGTGATTAGTATTCTAAGTAACACAATTTAATATAATAGCATAGTATAACGCTATACCAAGACAACAACAAAAAAACATCACATAATTTCTTAAAGAGATTTCAAGGTTGATTGTGCAAATGGTCACATTTCTCTCACGTGGCACGCCACTAGGTAAAACGTGTGCTTTGATTGAAACAAAACAAGTTAGAATGGGCCAACAGTTTGTTAAAAGCAGTTACTTTGGTAGCTATGTGTAATAAGGTGGAAATCATTGGGTTTGTTTGTTGCCATTACATAGTCACTTCCACTTCCCCCCCCTTTTCTATCCCCAACAAGACCAGAGAGTTTGACGACACGTGATTGGCTCTTGGTATAAAGAACCAAACAGTTGATTGGTGCATTGCAAAAAACCCGGCAGAAGACAAGAGTGGAATAATAATAAGACAGTAGCCGCTGGAGTAGCACCTGCATCATATCGGATGTTATGTCGCTTAAACTAGTTGAATCTATCAAGTTTTCCCCGCAACAAAACAACAACTATCTAGCTAACACAGCGCGGTAACGAGCTAGTTAATGTTCACTACAGGAGGTCACTAGTGGAAGCTGGAAAAGGTTCGTTAGCTGCTAACCAATTCATCTAGAAGCCCGGCGTTTTATTCTGGTTACGGACGTTATGTTCGTCCGTGTTGTGTAAACCTTGTCTGCTCACGCTTTGATTAGTCTAGTTAATATTGCACCCAGCTAGATATGTTAGTTCACTTGGCTCAGTCGGTAAGTTATTAAGTTAGATAATAGCGTTAGGTGGTAACACTCCGGAAGGACACCGGGTCCGGTGCAGAAGCTGGTGTTCCACACGACTCGGTTCCCAATACATTAACGTTATATCTAGTAAAACTCCGGTACAGGCATGCATAAGCTAGTCTTCCACATGTCTCGTAGGCCCTGATCACGACTCGGTTCCCAATACATTAACGTTATATCTAGTAAAACTCCGGTACAGGCATGCATAAGCTAGTCTTCCACATGTCTCGTAGGCCCTGATCACGACTCGGTTCCCAATACATTAACGTTATATCTAGCACAACTCCGGTGCAGGCATGCATAAGCTGGTGTTCCACATGTCCCGTAGGCCCTGATCACGACTCTGTTCCCAATACATTACACATAAGGCAATGGACGAAGGCCTTTTCTACAGCGGGGAGTTTTAAGATCCAAACGCTCAGTCTGAACATTTACACTGGTCGGTGTTTTGGAAGAATACGGACCTAATCTTTCATATCAGCGAGAAATATTTGTTAAATTGATACGTGCCCTGTTAGTGTTCCCACACGGTCGTTTCTCCGTGTTTACGGAAGACGAGGTAACAACCCGTGCTAATGATCCATATAGCATGCTCCGACACCGTGTGGACGTGTAGCTCAGGGACGGGAGTTTAGTCGGATAGAGGCACCCATAGCTGTAGAGATGGGCAACACTGCTGCAGCATCTGCAGGAACCCCTCTATACTTCTGTTGGTCCAGTGTTAGGCTGTGACTCCGGGAGAGAGATGGGTGATGTTATGGTAGCTGTGTGTGTGATATATAGCATACTTACTTTCCCGTCTAGTTATTTCTTGTGTGTTTTTGTTCTACTTTATTTTATAGTGCTATATTGTTGGGGAAAGAGTTTGCAAGCAATGCATTTCACTGTACTCGTGAACATGACAATAAAAGGTCAAATGTAATCCCCCTCTTCTTCCTTTCAGGAGCCCAGTGATAAATGAACCATGGTTGATCCAATGGAGATCAACATTCCTGACTATGACAACATGGATGACGAGACCTTTCCTCCTCTCCCCCCTCCCTTCTCACCGGGAGAGGGAGGAGATCCTTTTACAGGTGAGGACGATGACAACTATAGCTCACAGTACCTAGCCTGGTTCCAGATCTGGTTGTGCTATTTTGCCGACTGCCATGGTTGCTGTCATGCTTATGATGAGCACAAACAGATCTGGGACCAGGCTACACACACAAACCTGTGTGCCTACAGGTAGACTGATGACATTATTATTATTATATACACAGCTGGGAGACTTCCTGCTTACTGACATCACTGACAATATAATGGGTAGATATACTTTCCATTGATGGCTGTTGATGTTTTCCAGGGGAGGAGGGCGGAGAGATCTCCAAGTTGGCCGAAGTCCCTGCTGCCAAGAGGAGAGGCGTCAAGAGACCACAGCCTAAACTGGACTCTCAGAGGTACGTGTGTATTAGCCTGGAGACGGGCATAAATGAGCGTTTGGATCAGGAAAGTTTCTTCTTATAACCTCTACAAGCCAGGATGTTGAATAAAATGATATTGTCACGTACTTTACCGGTTGTCCATGTGGCTGGTCCTTTTGGTGGTAGAATAATATAATATATTTCACAGGAAAGTGTGTAATTACATCAACTTTTCAAAGCGCTGGTAGTGAGTTCAGATTTCTATCACGTGAAGCAGAACCATGTAAACAGGCTGGGCTAGTGTGCATGCGGCAGAACTATGTAAACAGCCTGGGCTAGTGTGCATGCGGCAGAACCATGTAAACAGGCTGGGCTTGTGTGCATGCGGCAGAACCATATAAACAGGCTGGGCTAGTGTGCATGCGGCAGAACCATGTAAACAGGCTGGGCTTGTGTGCATGCAGCAGAACCATATAAACAGGCTGGGCTAGTGTGCATGCGGCAGAACCATGTAAACAGGCTGGGCTAGTGTGCATGCAGCAGAACTATGTAAACAGCCTGGGCTAGTGTGCATGCGGCAGAACCATGTAAACAGGCTGGGCTTGTGTGCATGCGGCAGAACCATGTAAACAGGCTGGGCTAGTGTGCATGCGGCAGAACCATGTAAACAGGCTGGGCTAGTGTGCATGCGGCAGAACCATGTAAACAGGCTGGGCTAGTGTGCATGCGGCAGAACCATGTAAACAGGCTGGGCTAGTGTGCATGCGGCAGAACCATGTAAACAGGCTGGGCTAGTGTGCATGCGGCAGAACCATGTAAACAGGCTGGGCTAGTGTGCATGCGGCAGAACCATGTAAACAGGCTGGGCTAGTGTGCATGCGGCAGAACCATGTAAACAGGCTGGGCTAGTGTGCATGCGGCAGAACCATGTAAACAGGCTGGGCTAGTGTGCATGCGGCAGAACCATGTAAACAGGCTGGGCTAGTGTGCATGCGGCAGAACCATGTAAACAGGCTGGGCTAGTGTGCATGCGGCAGAACCATGTAAACAGGCTGGGCTAGTGTGCATGCGGCAGAACCATGTAAACAGGCTGGGCTAGTGTGCATGCGGCAGAACCATGTAAACAGGCTGGGCTAGTGTGCATGCGGCAGAACCATGTAAACAGGCTGGGCTAGTGTGCATGC
The DNA here is from genome assembly GCA_030435695.1 of Brachymystax lenok tsinlingensis. NCBI lineage: Eukaryota > Metazoa > Chordata > Actinopteri > Salmoniformes > Salmonidae > Brachymystax > Brachymystax lenok. The sequence continues at coordinate 6,711,793 of CM059819.1, read as the reverse complement.
GGCAGAACCATGTAAACAGGCTGGGCTAGTGTGCATGCGTCTCCTGCATATATCTTCATCTTGTGCGCATGCATCAGGTGATAGAAATATGAACGCACAACCAGCGATTTGAACAGTTGTGTAATTCTACTTTCCTGTGGATATATTTAGTGCGGTTACGTTGGGGTCAGTCACATTAATATAATGGCTCGATTTAAAACGTTTACATGTTTTGCCAGAAGAATGATTCCCCTAACAATCCTGTTTCCATGGAGACATCTGAAATCAGGCTACCTGATGTCTCTCTGATAAGTGCAGAACAGCACCACTCAAAATAAACATTCTACCACAGCAAAGATGTTCATTTGAGGGAAGCATATTTTGATTCTGAGTTGGGACATTATAAAGTTTGTATGTGAGAACTACTTCTAAGACCCATACATTTAGATGTTCCGAACTCACTTCACTCTCGCTAAAGACGGAGGCTCTCGGCTGGTGCCAGCACAGGCGCTTATCAAATACACCACTGGATCGCCGACTCAAGGTGTTTACATGTCCTAATCATTGGAAAGATTGCTCAGAAAACCAGGTGTTTTTAATCGGCGTATGCTGACTTCCATTATGACCTGACGCCGATTTAAGATGAGCAGAGTAACGTGTTTACACGACCAATGCCATACTCGACCTTCTGACGTAATCAGTTTAATATCGAAATGTTAGTGTGCGTGTAAACATACTCATTGTCTCACGTTCCTACCTGCAAAAGGACCAACCACACAGACAACCGGTAAAGTAAGTTAAAATATAATTCTATCCAACATTTATAGCTTGTACAGGTCGTGAGAGAGAACTTTCCTAATACAAACACTCCTTTATGCCCGACCATGAAAAATCAATGTCTGGTTTTGAAGGCTTTTGGCATATTGTCCCTGTTCTGTAACAATCAAAGGACTTTAAAAAAAAAACCCACTAAAGCTTTTGATGATCAAATCATTGTTGATTCTCTTTGTCTTTGCAGCAACATTGCAGAGCTGTTTGATGCTTGGGAGTTCAATAGCCAGTGTTTTTGTTAACATGTTTTACTCCAGGCTGACATCAGAAAGAGGACTTCCGGCTCTTCGCACCCTGTTTGACAACGTTCATTTCAAAGGCAAAGGACATGAGGTAAAGGCTAACAGCAGATGTATGTATTGTGTCTGTTGGGCAGATGGTCTGTTTTGTCCTTTTTCTTCTTTTAAACTCAAAGTGAAAGGCATCGATGCTTGCTAAAAGGTAACCCAGTTGACTCCCACAGCAGCTAGAGGGTGTGTAGGTAACCCAGTTGACTCCCACAGCAGCTAGAGGGTGTGTAGGTAACCCAGTTGACTCCCACAGCAGCTAGAGGGTGTGTAGGTAACCCAGTTGACTCCCACAGCAGCTAGAGGGTGTGTAGGTAACCCAGTTGACTCCCACAGCAGCTAGAGGGTGTGTAGGTAACCCAGTTGACTCCCACAGCAGCTAGAGGGTGTGTAGGTAACCCAGTTGACTCCCACAGCAGCTAGAGGGTGTGTAGGTAACCCAGTTGACTCCCACAGCAGCTAGAGGGTGTGTAGGTAACCCAGTTGACTCCCACAGCAGCTAGAGGGTGTGTAGGTAACCCAGTTGACTCCCACAGCAGCTAGAGGGTGTGTAGGTAACCCAGTTGACTCCCACAGCAGCTAGAGGGTGTGTAGGTAACCCAGTTGACTCCCACAGCAGCTAGAGGGTGTGTTGTATGTGTGTTTCCCACCAGGCTGAGGACTTGCAGGGGCTGATGCAGAGGATGGAGAACTGGGCTCACAGGCTGTACCCCAAACTACAGTTTGAGGACTTCATAGACAAACTGGAGACGCTAGGCGGCAAGAAAGAAGTCCAGGTCAGACTGATACATGCCCTTGTTGTTCTAGCCAACGTCCAGGTCAGACTGACACACGCCCTTGTTGTTCTAGCCAACGTCCAGGTCAGACTGATACATGCCCTTGTTGTTCTAGCCAACGTCCAGGTCAGACTGATACATGCCCTTGTTGTTCTAGCCAACGTCCAGGTCAGACTGATACATGCCCTTGTTGTTCTAGCCAACGTCCAGGTCAGACTGATACATGCCCTTGTTGTTGTAGCCAACGTCCAGGTCAGACTGATACATGCCCTTGTTGTTGTAGCCAACGTCCAGGTCAGACTGATACATGCCCTTGTTGTTGTAGCCAACGTCCAGGTCAGACTGACACATGCCCTTGTTGTTCTAGCCAACGTCCAGGTCAGACTGATACATGCCCTTGTTGTTGTAGCCAACGTCCAGGTCAGACTGACACATGCCCTTGTTGTTCTAGCCAACGTCCAGGTCAGACTGATACATGCCCTTGTTGTTGTAGCCAACGTCCAGGTCAGACTGACACATGCCCTTGTTGTTCTAGCCAACGTCCAGGTCAGACTGATACATGCCCTTGTTGTTATAGCCAACGTCCAGGTCAGACTGACACATGCCCCTGTTGTTGTAGCCAACGTCCAGGTCAGACTGACACATGCCCTTGTTGTTATAGCCAACGTCCAGGTCAGACTGACACATGCCCCTGTTGTTGTAGCCAACGTCCAGGTCAGACTGACATGCCCTTGTTGTTGTAGCCAACGTCCTGAAGTGTGGTGTTGGAAGTGGAAGGATGATGATGTGAGTGTTTGTATTTCTCAGACCTGTCTGAAGAGAATACGGTTGGACATGCCGCTAATACATGAAGACTTCATAGGAGACGACGGTGAGAGGACAACGTCACTAACTACATTTAGTGTTAGAAAGGATTCGCTATGTATCAAGTGGCTCAGAGTGGGAGTGCTGATTTTAGGAGCAGTTTTGCCTTGTACACAACAATGAGTAAGATTACACGTACAGGGAGGACCTGATCCTAGATCAGATCAATAGTAGTAGTGTCTAGAGGTAGATATGACACAGTCCCAGATTAGTAGTAGTGTCTAGAGGTAGATATGACACAGTCCCAGATCAGTAGTAGTAGTAGTGTCTAGAGGTAGATATGGCACAGTCCCAGATCAATAGTAGTAGTGACTAGAGGTAGATATGACACAGTCCCAGATCAGTAGTAGTAGTAGTAGTGTCTAGAGGTAGATATGACACAGTCCCAGATCAGTAGTAGTAGTAGTTGTAGTAGTGTCTAGAGGTAGATATGACACAGTCCCAGATCAATAGTTGTAGTAGTGTCTAGAGGTAGATATGACACAGTCCCAGATCAATAGTAGTAGTTGTAGTAGTGTCTAGAGGTAGATATGACACAGTCCCAGATCAATAGTAGTAGTAGTAGTAGTAGTAGTAGTAGTGTCTAGAGGTAGATATGACAGTCCCAGATCAATAGTAGTAGTTGTAGTAGTGTCTAGAGGTAGATATAACACAGTCCCAGATCAATAGTAGTAGTGTCTAGAGGTAGATATGACACAGTCCCAGATCAATAGTAGTAGTAGTAGTAGTGTCTAGAGGTAGATATGACACAGTCCCAGATCAATAGTAGTAGTTGTAGTAGTGTCTAGAGGTAGATATGACACAGTCCCAGATCAATAGTAGTAGTAGTGTCTAGAGGTAGATATGACACAGTCCCAGATCAATAGTAGTAGTTGTAGTAGTGTCTAGAGGTAGATATGACACAGTCCCAGATCAATAGTAGTAGTAGTGTCTAGAGGTAGATATGACACAGTCCCAGATCAATAGTAGTAATAGTGTCTAGGGGTAGATATGACACAGTCCCAGATCAATAGTAGTAGTTGTAGTAGTGTCTAGAGGTAGATATAACACAGTCCCAGATCAATAGTAGTAGTTGTAGTAGTGTCTAGAGGTAGATATGACACAGTCCCAGATCAATAGTAGTAGTGTCTAGAGGTAGATATGACACAGTCCCAGATCAATAGTAGTAGTTGTAGTAGTGTCTAGAGGTAGATATGACACAGTCCCAGATCAATAGTAGTAGTAGTGTCTAGAGGTAGATATGACACAGTCCCAGATCAATAGTAGTAATAGTGTCTAGGGGTAGATATGACACAGTCCCAGATCAATAGTAGTAGTAGTAGTAGTGTCTAGAGGTAGATATGACACAGTCCCAGATCAATAGTAGTAGTTGTAGTAGTGTCTAGAGGTAGATATGACACAGTCCCAGATCAATAGTAGTAGTTGTAGTAGTGTCTAGAGGTAGATATGACACAGTCCCAGATCAATAGTAGTAGTAGTAGTGTCTAGAGGTAGATATGACACAGTCCCAGATCAATAGTAGTAGTTGTAGTAGTGTCTAGAGGTAGATATGACACAGTCCCAGATCAATAGTAGTAGTAGTGTCTAGAGGTAGATATGACACAGTCCCAGATCAATAGTAGTAGTAGTAGTGTCTAGAGGTAGATATGACACAGTCCCAGATCAATAGTAGTAGTTGTAGTAGTGTCTAGAGGTAGATATGACACAGTCCCAGATCAATAGTAGTAGTAGTGTCTAGAGGTAGATATGACACAGTCCCAGATCAATAGTAGTAGTTGTAGTAGTGTCTAGAGGTAGATATGACACAGTCCCAGATCAATAGTAGTAGTAGTGTCTAGAGGTAGATATGACACAGTCCCAGATCAATAGTAGTAATAGTGTCTAGGGGTAGATATGACACAGTCCCAGATCAATAGTAGTAGTTGTAGTAGTGTCTAGAGGTAGATATAACACAGTCCCAGATCAATAGTAGTAGTGTCTAGAGGTAGATATGACACAGTCCCAGATCAATAGTAGTAGTGTCTAGAGGTAGATATGACACAGTCCCAGATCAATAGTAGTAGTGTCTAGAGGTAGATATGACACAGTCCCAGATCAATAGTAGTAGAAGTAGTGTCTAGAGGTAGATATGACACAGTCCCAGATCAATAGTAGTTGTAGTAGTGTCTAGAGGTAGATATGACACAGTCCCAGATCAATAGTAGTAGTAGTAGTGTCTAGAGGTAGATATGACACAGTCCCAGATCAATAGTAGTAGTGTCTAGAGGTAGATATGATGTAGTAGATTTGTTTCTAGCAGTCATGAACAGATTTTACAAAATGAGATTTGGCATTCAGTATTCTATCTGACCCATCTCCATTGATCCAGGTGAGGACGACGCCGTGGCGTCGAGAGACGGACGTGTCGTCAACCATGACGACCCAGACCCGTTTGGAGACGGGGGTTTGGCTGAAGACCCTCCAGGACTTGTCCCCTCTACCCCAGCCGCTGCCCCCTCCCTGTCCCCTTCCTCCCAGGCTGGCCCGGTCCACTCCACCCCAGCCCCTTCCCTGACAGAGGAGCAGCAGAGACGTATAGAACTCAACAAACGGCTAGCCTTAGAGAGGAGACTGGCCCGCATGCAGCAACACACAGGTCAGACACTACGTCACACTCAGGCGGACATTCTGTACAGTGGAAAACATCTAAACGACCTGACGTTGAGCACGTTGGTGAGGACTGTCCTGATAAAGCACCATCACTCATCTTGATCACGTGACTATTTATTTGGGATGCAGGATGGTTTGTAGATCGGTGATTGTGCGCTGAGCCTGGCTTGTTCAGGCTGACCCTGTCAATCACGCTGACTAACTTCATGTGCTGCATTGTTGACAATCCAATACATGCATTTCCATTTTACCCTTGGAGGACAATAAAGTTTATCCCTCCCTCTCTCAGATGGCTCCCAGGAGATGGCCTCCACCCAGTCAGCAGACGGACCCTCTACCTCCCAGCCCCAGGAGATGACCTCCACCCAGTCAGCAGACGGACCCTCTACCTCCCAGTCCCAGGAGATGTCCTCCACCCAGTCAGCAGACGGACCCTCTACCTCCCAGCCCCAGGAGATGGCCTCCAGCCAGTCAGTAGATGGACCCTCTACCTCCCAGTCCCAGGAGATGGCCTCCAGCCAGTCAGCAGACGGACCCTCTACCTCCCAGTCCCAGGAGATGGCCTCCAGCCAGTCAGCAGATGGACCCTCCACCAGGTCCTCCTCACACCCCTTCCCCAGCCAGCAGCAGAAGCAGCAGGATGGGGAGAATGAAGACCCGGACCAGGGAGACCCAGAGGACAAGGGCCAGAGCAGGTCAGACCGCCCCAGGGACAGAGCTCTAAACACGGCTTCCCCTGCTGAGGCTGACTTCCTGGTGTGTGAGGGAGCAGTAGCCAGCCCTGTTCCTGAGATGAGCAATGGCAGGGACGACAGCAGCGACTGAGACACACAAACACACGGAGGACAGAACTGCTGACCCCTTAAGGGACGCTGTCTTCTAGGACTGACAACTCATCTGATGTTTTCTCTCTGTTCAAGTACATTTCAATTAAGTTTATACAAATCTTAAACATGGTCATGTGTTGTCAACCATTTTTACTCTTTAATAAATGTTGCCATACGGGCCAAACGTCCTGTTGTAGAGTTGATGTCCCGTTTCCTTTCCTTGTTGCTCTTCTGAGCAAAACGTCTCGTCACCAGCCATACGAAACGTCTCGTCACCAGCCATACGAAACGTCTCGTCACCAGCCATACGAAACGTCTCGTCACCAGCCATACGAAACGTCTCGTCACCAGCCATACGAAACGTCTCGTCACCAGCCATACGAAACGTCTCGTCACCAGCCATACAAAAATTAAATAAGTTGCTTTCTACTTGTTTTTTTTGTATAATAGATATCAATCTGACAGACTGATTGGCAGACAGGACAATGTCCTCTTCACTAGTCTTGTTGAAGATCATAACTTGTAGGGCTGTACAGACGTGCAGGGACTGATCAATACAGAAAGTGACTTTTTTTTATCAATTCATGTGAAGAGGCTTTATTAACGATGTCCTTCCATTTTTGTTAGTTCTTTTTCCCCTCTGTGTTGGGTAAGGCCAGGGGTTTCCCTGGCCCCTCTGTGTTGGGTAAGGCCAGGGGTTTCCCTGGCCCCTCTGTGTTGGGTAAGGACAGGGGTTTCCCCCTGGCCTTCAAGAGGAGTGCAGACGGTGTGTTTCCAGGTGCAGATCCAGCCTTAGTGTCTACTCAGCCACTCCTGTAGCGCTGTTTCACTGAGACCTGTTTATCATTTCACATCTACAGGAGTGGGGATACAGAGGGATAGTTTGGGCATTTAGAAAGGGTTGAGACATGGACATCTGAACCCTGTATGTGTCAATGGTGATCCTGAACTGGCATATCTCAAACATTTAGTCTCTCTTGTTCAGATCACTGTCTCTCAAACATCTAGTCTCTCTTGTTCAGATCACTGTCACTTGCATCATGCTTGTATTAAAACTTCTCGTCAACAATTCTAGCTTTTTTCCTAAATAAATACAATGTAAATGTATTTACCTGAAGCCTTGTGGACATTTGACTTAGCAGCATGATGCGTTTGATCTTCACCCAGATAAGTAAACGTTTCACTGTTCAACTGTCAGGTTTGGTAATGCACTTTAATTCATTTAAAACATTATACAATGGAATAAAGCACTTAAATACTTGTTTTTCACAAGATACCAACTGCCAAAAATATTACAAAAATATATTTAGGTTAAAATACAATACCAGGCTGTACAATGGCATTGCCCTCAGTGCCAGATGTCATTATACAGTTTAGTGAAAAAAACTGGCCTGAGAATCATGTGAAATCTATTCTATTTCTCTAATGTGTTCAATCAAAGATGAAAAAATGAGAAATGTTTTGTAAAAACTGTAGCTGCTTGTTCCGGGTGTTGTTTCTACGGTAACTGTCCTGTTATGACCAGAGCTGCTGATTGTTCCAGATGTTTCTACGGTAACTGTCCTGTTGAGAGCTGCTCCTGAATCAGTGTGTATTCATGTATACAATATTACATGCATCCGTCTCATCTCACAACTTCAACCCAATAAGACTAAAGATGTGCCTAAGTAGAGTTCGGTAACCAAGGTGATAACACCAAGGATGTATAGTAAGGTAGTCAGTCCAGCAGGTCTGTCTGCATGCTGGTTAAGTCCATGAAAAGCACCACAATCTGATCCTGAGTCAGTGTTAAGTTTTATATAGTTCTATGCTGATGTACCGTAGGCCAAAGCAGCTGTTCCCAGACCTGTTGTTCCTCCTGCTCCTCCACCACCACCTCATCCATGTTGATGTATCACAGGGCTGATCAGCTGTTCCCAGACCTGTTGTTCCTCCTGCTCCTCCACCACCTCATCCATGTTGATGTATCACAGGGCTGATCAGCTGTTCCCAGACCTGTTGTTCCTCCTGCTCCTCCACCACCTCATCCATGTTGATGTATCGCAGGGCTGATCAGCTGTTCCCAGACCTGTTGTTCCTCCTGCTCCTCCACCACCTCATCCATGTTGATGTATCACAGGGCTGATCAGCTGTTCCCAGGCCTGTTGTTCCTCCTGCTCCTCCACCACCTCATCCATGTTGATGTATCGCAGGGCTGATCAGCTGTTCCCAGACCTGTTGTTCCTCCTGCTCCTCCACCACCTCATCCATGTTGATGTATCGCAGGGCTGAGCAGCTGTTCCCAGACCTGTTCTTCTTTGAACTTCTCCTCCTCATCTATGCTGACGTAGCACAAGCCTGAGCAGCTGCTCCCAGACCACCACCTCCTGCTCCACAGGCAGCCAGGTCCAGCAAGGCCAGCTCCCTGACCTCCTCCAGGAGAGAGTAGAGGTTGGGGCATTTACTCTGTCTGAACTCCCTCTCCTCCTTGGACAGTTTGGGTGCCTGGCCCCTCTTCTCCTCCGCCTGCTGAGAGGCCTCCTCTGCCTGCCGAACTACCTCCTGGACCAGCTGGGACCGGCCTCTAGCCCCCTGGGGTTGGGGGGGCTGGGCCTGAGTCTCGGGGGCCTGGTGGGGCCTGTTGCTGACCACTTCCAGACGGAGTGTGTCTGAGTGACAACGTGATGGTTGTACAGAGATACGCACCTGAGGGGAAGAGGGGATAGAACTAGCATTAGTTCATCTGTAAAGTACTGAAGCCTGAGGAGCAGCTGGTTAGACGAATCAGAGGTGTTAGAGTAGGGCTGGAACAAAATCCTGCAGGAAGATAGCTCTCCAGGAGGAACGTGGGCCCCCTCAGGGCCTGTATTCACAAAGCGTCTCAGGGTAGTAGTCGTTCCCCCCCCACCCCTCCTCTTCAAAACTGATCCTATAACAGCACTCCTAGTCTTAAGACACTTTGTAAAGTAACGGAGTACAACTCACAGTGATGTGTTGGAACAGGTTGAAGGTGGAGGTGCCAGCCGCGGTAGTGGTAGTGATGTGGTCCAGGTATCGCTGTAGGGAACCAGTCTGCCAGTCACATCCTCCATCCTGTCTCTCACTCACCACCTGGCCCTCTCTGTTCTTCAGGTACACTGCCCCCTTCAGGCCATACCTGGGAACACACACAGTTGTCAGTGTGTGACGTACCCCTTTTTAATCACCTATTTATGGATATTGCTTGAGAAATATCTCAACATAAATCACTGTACAGAGTTTGGTGATTTGTACTGTATGTTTTTGCTCAGTTCAATGCTAGCCTGGTCTCAGATCTATTTGTGCTGTCTTGTCAACTCCTATGATTTACTGGTTGGCAATGACCATATGAGTTGGCAAGACAGCACCAACAGATCTGGGACCAGTTCTACTGTTATGACCTTACTGTTATGACCTTACTGTGATATGAAGACCAGTTCTACTGTTATGACCTTACTGTGGTATGAAGACCAGCATGCCGTTGGCTCTGATGGTGTAGATGACTGCGTCGGCCACACAGCGCTCGTCTGTCTCTGGATCTTTGTCTCTGAAGTAGAGACACTGGAATAGCTCTGTGGACACCTTCTGGGCATGCTGTGCTGCCTGGGGGGTCAGAGGGTAGAGGTCAGGGGTCAATGTCAGAAGATAACCATCCTCACAGGGGATTTTCTACAGTAAGACTCCACACACTGTGCTCTATGCTCCCATGCCATTTATTGAGACAACTTTGACCCTTAGGTCTTCATCCCCCCCAAGTCATCCATTTGGAGATGAATAAAATAGCAGAAGTATGATATCTTCTCTTATCTCATTGGATCTTATTTTGGTTTTTAATGCTATTGTAGATGTTTAGTATTGCTACGACACTGACCCTGTTCTTGTTGTTGATTTGCTGAGCCACCTCCTCCAGCTCTTTGTTACTGGCTAAGGCCTTGGCTGGCCCCGCCCCCTTCTCCATGGCGATGGCTGCGGTGAGCAGGCGGTGGACGATCATGTCGGCATAGCGACGGATGGGAGAGGTGAAGTGGGTGTATCGGTCCAGAGCCAGACCTGAAGGAAGGGACACAGAGGTAAACAAATAATCTCTGTCCAGATATAATCTGAGCCCCTTCCTCCTGGGCCCTGGGAGTAGATCTGTCCAGATATAACCTGAGCCCTGGGAGTAGATCTGTCCAGATATAACCTGAGCCCCTTCCTCCTGGGCCCTGGGAGTAGATCTGTCCAGATATAACCTGAGCCCCTTCCTCCTGGGCCCTGGGAGTAGATCTGTCCAGATATAACCTGAGCCCCTTCCCCCTGGGCCCTGGGAGTAGATCTGTCCAGATATAACCTGAGCCCCTTCCCCCTGGGCCCTGGGAGTAGATCTGTCCAGATATAACCTGAGCCCTGGGAGTAGATCTGTCCAGATATAACCTGAGCCCCTTCCTCCTGGGCCCTGGGAGTAGATCTGTCCAGATATAACCTGAGCCCCTTCCTCCTGGGCCCTGGGAGTAGATCTGTCCAGATATAACCTGATGCCCCTTCCCCTGGGCCCTGGGAGTAGATCTGTCCAGATATAACCTGAGCCCCTTCCTCCTGGGCCCTGGGAGTAGATCTGTCCAGATATAACCTGATGCCCCTTCCCCCTGGGCCCTGGGAGTAGATCTGTCCAGATATAACCTGAGCCCCTTCCTCCTGGGCCCTGGGAGTAGATCTGTCCAGATATAACCTGAGCCCCTTCCTCCTGGGCCCTGGGAGTAGATCTGTCCAGATATAACCTGAGCCCCTTCCCCCTGGGCCCTGGGAGTAGATCTGTCCAGATATAACCTGAGCCCCTTCCTCCTGGGCCCTGGGAGTAGATCTGTCCAGATATAACCATAGTGATAGTACTGGTCCCGAGGACATTAGTTACCATGGTGATAGTACTGGTCCTGAGAACATTAGTTACCATGGTGATAGCACTGGTCCTGAGAACATTAGTTACCATGGTGATAGCACTGGTCCTGAGGACATTAGTTACCATAGTGATAGTACTGGTCCTGAGGACATTAGTTACCATAGTGATGGCACTGGTCCTGAGAACATTAGCTACCATAGTGATAGCACTGATCCTGAGGACATTAGTTACCATAGTGATGGCACTGGTCCTGAGGACATTAGTTACCATAGTGACAGCACTGGTCCTGAGGACATTAGTTACCATAGTGACAGCACTGGTCCTGAGGACATTAGTTACCATAGTGATAACACTGGTCATGAGGACATTAGTTGCCATAGTGATAGTACTGGTCCTGAGGACATTAGTTACCATAGTGATAGTATTGGTCGACAGGGCAGGCTCCGGTAGAGAAGTAGAGGGCATTAGACATTGCCATGGTAGCCATCACCCTCAGCAGCCGGTTCACCAGCGGGTCCCGGGGGTCCACGGCCCGGTCCAGGGAGTCAGCCAGGGCCTTGTTTGACCTGGGACAGTAAGTCAAGGTTATGTGTTGAACTTTACTGCTATTTGTAATTTGATCTAGCCTGTACGCTTGAATTAGTTGTTCTTTTGGTTGACTGGTGTGCAGACATGGGATCAAACGCATTTGTCAAATACTTGGAGTTTGCACCTTTGGGAGTATTCCATTCGTTCCATTGCACAAGGCAAAACTACATTAAAGTGCAAGTCAATAATTGGACATATTTAATATGATACATGTCTGGACTGTTCCATGTCACGTGTCACTGTTCAAAGAGGATAATAATTCCATGCATATCGATAGTTCAACGGCTTATAACACAGCTAAAGAAGTGTTATTAACACAGCTTATAACCTGTACCTGGTGTCTACGTGTAGTTAAATGGCAGGTTAGTTAGTGACACCATAGTAACAGTATACCTGGTATCTATGGTGAAGCCACGTGCCCGGGCACTGTCCTGTAGCTGGTTGAAGAACTCCTGGCGTGGGGGCGGGTGGTGGCGCAGCAAGGCCTGCTGGGGGAAACTCTCCTGGATCTTACGGGCCACCCAGTGGTTGGCATAGATCATGCACTCTGCCACCTGGAAACACACCCATCTCCATCTTGTTAGCTAGGATGTGCATTGGCTAGCTCCTTGATAGGAATGACAAGCAGGATTCCTTGGCTAACATGCTATGGTTTCTACTTCTTCAAATAGTCAGTTACAACAACAAACATTACAACAACAAACATTACAACAGTCAAACATTACAACAACAAACATTACAACAGTCAAACATTACAACAACAAACATTACAACAACAAACATTACAACAGTCAAACATTACAACAACAAACATTACAACAACAAACATTACAACAACAAACATTACAACAGTCAAACATTACAACAACAAACATTACAACAGTCAAACATTACAACAACAAACATTACAACAACAAACATTACAACAGTCAAACATTACAACAACAAACATTACAACAACAAACATTACAACAGTCAAACATTACAACAACAAACATTACAACAACAAACATTACAACAATTATTACAACAGTCAAACATTACAACAGTCAAACATTACAACAACAAACATTACAACAACAAACATTACAACAGTCAAACATTACAACAACAAACATTACAACAACAAACATTACAACAACAAACATTACAACAGTCAAACATTACAACAACAAACATTACAACAGTCAAACATTACAACAACAAACATTACAACAACAAACATTACAACAACAAACATTACAACAGTCAAACATTACAACAACAAACATTACAACAACAAACATTACAACAATTATTACAACAGTCAAACATTACAACAGTCAAACATTACAACAACAAACATTACAACAACAAACATTACAACAGTCAAACATTACAACAACAAACATTACAACAACAAACATTACAACAACAAACATTACAACAGTCAAACATTACAACAACAAACATTACAACAGTCAAACATTACAACAACAAACATTACAACAACAAACATTACAACAGTCAAACATTACAACAACAAACATTACAACAGTCAAACATTACAACAGTCAAACATTACAACAACAATTATTACAACAGTCAAACATTACAACAACAAACATTACAACAGTCAAACATTACAACAACAAACATTACAACAACAAACATTACAACAGTCAAACATTACAACAACAAACATTACAACAACAAACATTACAACAACAAACATTACAACAGTCAAACATTACAACAGTCAAACATTACAACAACAATTATTACAACAGTCAAACATTACAACAACAAACATTACAACAGTCAAACATTACAACAACAAACATTACAACAACAAACATTACAACAACAAACATTACAACAGTCAAACATTACAACAACAAACATTACAACAACAAACATTACAACAACAAACATTACAACAACAAACATTACAACAGTCAAACATTACAACAACAAACATTACAACAACAAACATTACAACAGTCAAACATTACAACAACAAACATTACAACAGTCAAACATTACAACAACAAACATTACAACAGTCAAACATTACAACAACAAACATTACAACAACAAACATTACAACAACAAACATTACAACAACAAACATTACAACAGTCAAACATTACAACAACAAACATTACCACAACAAACATTACAACAGTCAAACATTACAACAACAAACATTACAACAGTCAAACATTACAACAACAATTATTACAACAGTCAAACATTACAACAACAAACATTACAACAACAAACATTACAACAACAAACATTACAACAACAAACATTACAACAACAAACATTACAACAACAAACATTACAACAGCCTAAATCACAATTGTATGCATGTTGTTTTTTTCAACGTAATTTTTCTCTCAACCTTGTTTTGTTGTAACACAAGAAAACAGTGAACAGGAATATTAATTAGAACCTGTGTTGCTCCAATGTTTTGTTACCCACCGTCTCATGGACCTCCAGTGGCTGTCTGGGCACCAGGGCTGTGATGTTCTTGTCCTCATCCAGCTGCGCCCTCACCTCTACCCCCTCCAGCTCCAATGCTCCTCCCCTGTCCCTCTGGGCACGCAGTTGTCTGGTGGACAGATGTATGGTGCATTTATGTTAGCGTTATCTAATCATTCTTCAACAATGATTAACAAAAACCCTCTAGTACCCACCTGGCCACGTGGGTGAGGGTCTCCAGGGCCTGGGTGAGCTGGGCCAGCTTGGCGTCCCTCTCCCCAGGTGGTAGCTGGGCTATAGAATAAGAAAATAATAAGAAGAATATCACTTTATTGACAACACAATGAAGAAATTACTTTGGCTTCACAATAAGATGAATTAAACCAGAACATAAAAACATGTGTTCTAAATGTTTTTATTCCCTCTTTAGTGCACTACTTTAGACAGCCTGGAGAAGGGTAGTGCACTACTTTAGACAGCCTGGAGAAGGGTAGTGCACTGCTTTAGACAGCCTGGAGAAGGGTAGTGCACTGCTTTAGACAGCCTGGAGAAGGGTAGTGCACTACTTTAGACAGCCTGGAGAAGGGTAGTGCACTACTTTAGACAGCCTGGAGAAGGGTAGTGCACTAATTTAGACAGCCTGGAGAAGGGTAGTGCACTACTTTAGACAGCCTGGAGAAGGGTAGTGCACTACTTTAGACAGCCTGGAGAAGGGTAGTGCACTACTTTAGACAGCCTGGAGAAGGGTAGTGCACTAATTTAGACAGCCTGGAGAAGGGTAGTGCACTACTTTAGACAGCCTGGAGAAGGGTAGAACACATTCAGCAGTATTAAAACATGATGGTACCTAGTTCTGGGCCCTCTGCCTCCTCTCAGCAGTATTAAAACATGATGGTACCTAGTTCTGGGACCTCTGACTCCTCTCCATTCAGCAGTATTAAAACATGATGGTACCTAGTTCTGGGACCTCTGCCTCCTCTCAGCAGTATTAAAACATGATGGTACCTAGTTCTGGGACCTCTGCCTCCTCTCAGCAGTATTAAAACATGATGGTACCTAGTTCTGGGACCTCTGCCTCCTCTCAGCAGTATTAAAACATGATGGTACCTAGTTCTGGGACCTCTGCCTCCTCTCCATTCAGCAGTATTAAAACATGATGGTACCTAGTTCTGGGACCTCTGCCTCCTCTCAGCAGTATTAAAACATGATGGTACCTAGTTCTGGGACCTCTGCCTCCTCTCCGTTGAGCAGAGCCTGGGCCAGTTCATAGTAAAGCTGGTAGGAGGATTGGATTAGTGTACGACCGTACCACACCTTGTTCACCGCCAGGGTCTGGGCATCCAGGTCCCACATGACGCTCATGGCATACCTGGACACACAGACACGCACAGAGGGCCACACAGACAGCTGTTCATGAGGCAAGGACATACAGCCTCAGTCTACTGGATAGTTCCAACCAACGTTATGAGAGTGACATAGAGTAAATTAATAATCCTGATTAACCTCACTGAGGTTTACAGAGCAGAGCAGTCACTGAGGTTTACAGAGCAGAGCAGTCACTCAGGTTTACAGAGCAGAGGTCAGAGTGTTGTGGTGTCAGTAAGTGTTGTTCCTTCACCTGTCCACTCCTCCCAGCAGAGGTCAGAGGTCAGTGTGATGTAGTGTTGATCTCTCACCTGTCCACCCCTCCCAGCAGAGAGCAGAGGTCAGCACTGAGGACAGCAGGCAGCATGTCATACCTGCGGTCGGCCAGGTAGTACGTGGTGGCTCTGAGAACATGGCAGGACAAAGAGTTACTGGAGCTAACACAGCCACCAGCAGGGGGTGACTGACCCCACAACATCAGACCATACTGACTGTCAGACTGGGGGAGGGAGATGGATAGGAGGGACATGCCATAGCAGTTGACTTAGGGAAAGTGGGTACTCCAGGGTCACTTTAACAGAGGAGTTATCCATGATTCACCAAATTAGATTTTGAAAGAGGAAGCAAAATATTTTAAGCATATGTTTTCTTTTCAGTCTCCTCCATTTCCACTGAATGATGTTAACTGTAAGGATGTCTTTCCTTATAATAATAATATAAAATTAACACATTTACAGAAAGACCTGTGTGAAGGACAACTTACAGAAGAGGACATTTTTGAGGCAATAAAATCTTTTCAGTCTGGAAAAACACCAGGGCTTGGTGGTATACCAGTAGAGGTATATCAGACCTTTTTTGATGTACTCAAAGATCCATTATTAGCATGTTTTAATGATTATTATTTTTTAGCTTTATTTAACTAGGCAAGTCAGTTAAGAACAAATTCTTATTTTCAATGACGGCCTAGGAACAGTGGGTTAACTGCCTGTTCAGGAGCAGAACGACAGATTTGTACCTTGTCAGCTCAGGGATTCGAACTTGCAACTTTTCGGTTACTAGTCCAATGCTCTAACCACTAGGCTACCCTGCCGCCCCAATTACTCTTATACAAACGGTAGACTTTCAGGTACTCAACAAGAAGGTCTGATTTCATTACTACTAAAACAAGTATAAACATCCAGTCCATTTAAAAACTGTAGGCCTCTAACACTTCAATGTTGTGATGTGAAAATCCTGTCAAAATGCATAGCACATAGAATAAAAAATGTTTTACCTGATCATCCTGATCAGACAAGTTTTTTACATGGACGATATATTGGAGATAATATACAACAACTACTTGAAACAATTGAACATTATGAAACATCGAAGATACCAGGCCTGGTCTTCATATCAGATTTTGAAAAGGCGTTTGATAAAGTATGACTAAAATTGATATATAAATGCCTGGATTACTTACATTCTCGTGAATCTCTTATACAATGGGTTAAAGTTATGTACAGCAACCCCAGATGTAAAATAGTAAACAATGGTTACTTCTCAGAAAGTATTGAGCTTTTAAGAGGAGTAAAACAAGGCTGTCCGTTGTCTCCATATCTATTTATTATGGCCATTGAAATGCTAGCTATTCAAATTAGAGGGAGGACCTGGCACATGCCTCACAGACACTCAAACACATTCACTCCCTCACTCTCCCTCTCACCTAGCGCGGGCCTCCAGGTCCGTCAGCGACCCCTCTTTAACAAAGTGTGTGACGTCAGCGATGTGAACGCCCAGCTCTAACCTCTGACCCCCCGGGCCGGGGGGGAGGCTGCGTATGGACAGGGTGTCGTCTACGTCCTCACAGCCCCGAGGGTCGATGCTGAACACCAGGTGGGTTTGTCTCAGGTCCCGTCTGGTAATCACCTCAGCAGGGTCTACTGACCAGGGGCTCTCAGGGGAGGACACTGGCATCTCACCAAGCTAGATACACAGAAACAGATGTGCAGTGACGCATACATCGACATACAGAGACATGCAGACACCGCAATAAATATACAGTTGAAGTCGGAAGTTTACATACACCTCAGCCAAATACATTTAAACTCAGTTTTTCACAATTCCTGACATTTGATCCTGGTAAGAATTCCCTGTCTTGGGTCAATTAGGATCACCACTTTATTTTAAGAATGTGAAATGTCAGAATAATAGTAGAGAATGATTTATTTCCGCTCTTATTTATTTCATCACATTCCCAGTGGGACAGAAGTTTACATACACTCAATTAGTATTTGGTAGCATTGCCTTTAAATTGTTTAACTTGGGTCAAAAGATTTGGGTAGCCTTCCACAAACTTCCCACAATAAGTTGGGTGAATTTTGTCCCATTCCTCCTGACAGAACTGGTGTAACTGAGTCAGGTTTGTAGGCCACCTTGCTCGCACACACTTTTTCAGTTCTGCCCACAAATTTTCTATAGGATTGAGGTCAGGGCTTTGTGATGGCCACTCCAATACCTTGACTTTGTTGTCCTTAAGCCATTTTGCCACAACTTTGGAAGTATGCTTGGGGTCATTGTCCATTAGGAAGACCCATTTGTGACCAAGCATTAACTTCCTGACTGATGTCTTGAGATGTTGCTTCAATATATCCACATAATTTCCCTAACTCATGATGCCATCTATTTTGTGAAGTGCACCAGTCCCTCCTGCAGCAAAGCACCCCCACAACATGATGCTGCCACCCCCGTGATTCACGGTTGGGATGGTGTTCTTCGGCTTGCAAGCCTCCCCCCTTTTCCTCCAAACATAACGATGGTCATTATGGCCAAACAGTTCTATTTTTGTTTCATCAGACCAGAGGACATTTCTCCAAAAAGTACGATCTTTGTCCCCATGTGCAGTTGCAAACCGTAGTCTGGCTTTTTAATGGCGGTTTTGGAGCGGTGGCTTCTTCCTTACTGAGTGGCCTTTCAGGTTATGTCGATATAGGACTCATTTTACTGTGGATATGGATACTTTTGTACCGGTTTCCTCCAGCATCTTCACAAGGTCCTTTGCTGTTGTTCTGGGATTGATTTGCACTTTTCACACCAAAGTACATTCATCCCTAGGAGACAGAACAGGTCTCCTTCCTGAGCGGTATGACGGCTGGTCCCATGGTGTTTATACTTGCGCACTATCGTTTGTACAGATGAATGTGGTACCTTCAGGCATTTGGATATTGCTCCCAAGGATGAACCAGACTTGTGGAGGTCTACAATGTTTTTTGTGAGGTCTTTTGATTTCCCCATGATGTCAAGCAAATAGGCATGGAGTTTGAAGGTAGGCCTAGAAATACATCCACAGGTACACATCCAATTGACTCAAATGATGTCAATTAGCCTATCAGAAGATTCTAAAGCCATGACGTCATTTTCGGGAATTTTCCAAGCTGTTTAAAGGCACAGTCAACTTAGTGTATGTAAACTTCTGACCCACTGGAATTGTGATACAGTGAATTATAAGTGAAATAATCTGTCTGTAAACAATTGTTGGAAAATGTACTTGTGTCATGCAGAAAGTATATGTCTTAACCGACTTGACAAAACTACAGTTTGTTAACAAGACATTTGTGGAGTGGTTGAAAAATGAGTTTATATGACTCCAACCTAAGTGTATGTAAACTTCAGACTTGAACTGTATATTTACCTGGGAGCCAGAAATCTTTCTGATTGAGAGGGGGTCAAATACTTATTTCCCTCATTAAAATGCAAATCAATTTATAACATTTTCTACGTGTTTTTCTGGATTTTTTTTATGTTATTCTGTCTCTCACTGTTCAAATAAACCTACTATTAAAATTATAGACTGATCATTTCTTTGTCAGTGGGCAAATGTACAAAATCAGCAAGGGATCAAATACTTTTTTCCCTCACTGTATCTCTATGAGGATGGTGTATTATACTATAACTGGAAACAGATCTCTATGACGATGGTATATTATACTATAACTGGATACAGATCTCTATGAGGATGGTATATTATACTATAACTGGATACAGATCTCTATGAGGATGGTGTATTATACTAGAACTGGATACAGATCTCTATGAGGATGGTGTAGTATACTATAACTGGATACAGATCTCTATGAGGATGGTGTATTATACTAGAACTGGATACAGATCTCTATGAGGATGGTGTATTATACTATAACTGGATACAGATCTCTATGAGGATGGTGTATTATACTATAACTGGATACAGATCTCTATGAGGATGGTATATTATACTATAACTGGATACAGATCTCTATGAGGATGGTATATTATACTATAACTGGATACAGATCTATATGATGGTATATTATACTATAACTGCATACAGATCTCTATGAGGATGGTATATTATACTATAACTGGATACAGATCTCTATGAGGATGGTGTATTATACTATAACTGGATACAGATCTCTATGAGGATGGTATATTATACTATAACTGGATACAGATCTATATGAGAATGGTGTATTATACTATAACTGGATACAGATCTCTATGAGGATGGTATATTATACTATAACTGGATACAGATCTCTATGAGGATGGTGTATTATACTATAACTGGATACAGATCTATATGAGAATGGTGTATTATACTATAACTGGATACAGATCTCTATGAGGATGGTATATTATACTATAACTGGATACAGATCTCTATGAGGATGGTATATTATACTATAACTGGATACAGATCTCTATGAGGATGGTGTATTATACTATAACTGGATACAGATCTCTATGAGGATGGTGTATCATACTATAACCTACCTGCGCCTCAGAGAAAGGAGGTACGTGGATACAGTTCTCTATGAGGATGGTTTGGACCTCAGTCTCCAGCTCCCCGGCCCGGCCCAGCACCCTGACACTGTGTCCGTTAGGGTAGAGGGAGGTGCTGTCCCATGAGTCCAGACGCACTATCACACGGTGATCCTGGACAGATGGGGGAGATGACAGGCTTCATGTCCTTTCAACAGTCAGCGACTTAAAGCAAGCTCACCTGATTCAACCGCTCTACTAATCATCTAGTCCGTGGTCTAACCTGCAGTTTGTCAGCCTGTTGGGTGCTGATTCGGATCTTGGGGATGCGTTGGTCCCAGGGCGTGGCCAGGATACGCTGGGAGTTCCTGCTCTGTGATTGGGTCTCCTCCTTGGGGGGAAAGGTCACAACATAGTCCCTCCAGTTCCTCTGAAGGATCCCCACCACACGACCTGGAGGGAGGAGGGAGGGGGTGAGAGAGGGAGGGAGGGAGGGAGATAGAGGGAGGGGAGAGAAAGGATGGCAGTAAATTATAATGTTAACATTAATGTTATTCTAGTCTTTATACTGTATGTACTGTCTAGTATCTCATCCATTCAGTCTAGGGAAGACAGAGGTGAGTAGTTGAGACAGGAATTCAGACATTAGGTCAGTAGTGTGTGTGTGTGTGTGTGTGTGTGTGTGTGTGTGTGTGTGTGTGTGTGTGTGTGTGTGTGTGTGTGTGTGTACCTGTGGCCATGGGTTGGCTCTGTGTCTCGTCTCCCTTCTCCTCCACCTGTCCCTCCGTCAGGGCCGTGGTTCTCCCCCTCCATTCCCCCTTCGGCAACAGCTCCACGGCAACCATATCGCCATGCACCGCACGGTTACGATTCTTCCCCCCACACACCAGCACATCACTGTTCAGCTCTGGGAGAGGATGTACAGTGAGCTCCAACAGTACTGGGACAGTGGGCTCCAACAGTACTGGGACAGTGGGCTCCAACAGTATTGGGACAGTGAGCTCCAACAGTATTGGGACAGTGAGCTCCAACAGTACTGGGACAGTGAGCTCCAACAGTACTGGGACAGTGAGCTCCAACAGTACTGGGACAGTGAGCTCCAACAGTACTGGGACAGTGAGCTCCAACAGTACTGGGACAGTGAGCTCCAACAGTACTGGGACAGTGGGCTCCAACAGTACTGGGACAGTGAGCTCCAACAGTATTGGGACAGTGAGCTCCAACAGTATTGGGACAGTGAGCTCCAACAGTATTGGGACAGTGAGCTCCAACAGTATTGGGACAGTGAGCTCCAACAGTATTGGGACAGTGAGCTCCAACAGTATTGGGACAGTGAGCTCCAACAGTACTGGGACAGTGGGCTCCAACAGTATTGGGACAGTGAGCTCCAACAGTACTGGTACAGTGAGCTCCAACAGTACTGGGACAGTGAACTCCAACAGTACTGGGACAGTGAGCTCCAACAGTATTGGGACAGTGAGCTCCAACAGTACTGGGACAGTGAGCTCCAACAGTACTGGGACAGTGAGCTCCAACAGTACTGGGACAGTGAGCTCCAACGGTACTGGGACAGTGAGCTCCAACAGTACTGGGACAGTGAGCTCCAACGGTACTGGGACAGTGAGCTCCAACGGTATTGGGACAGTGAGCTCCAACGGTATTGGGACAGTGAGCTCCAACGGTACTGGGACAGTGAGCTCCAACGGTACTGGGACAGTGAGTTCCAACGGTACTGGGACAGTGAGCTCCAACAGTATTGGGACAGTGAGCTCCAACGGTATTGGGACAGTGAGCTCCAACAGTATTGGGACAGTGAGCTCCAACAGTATTGGGACAGTGAGCTCCAACAGTATTGGGACAGTGAGCTCCAACAGTACTGGGACAGTGAGCTCCAACAGTACTGGGACAGTGAGCTCCAACAGTACTGGGACAGTGAGCTCCAACAGTACTGGGACAGTGAGCTCCAACAGTATTGGGACAGTGAGCTCCAACAGTATTGGGACAGTGAGCTCCAACAGTATTTGGACAGTGAGCTCCAACGGTATTGGGACAGTGAGCTCCAACGGTATTGGGACAGTGAGCTCCAACAGTATTGGGACAGTGAGCTCCAACAGTATTGGGACAGTGAGCTCCAACAGTACTGGGACAGTGAGCTCCAACAGTACTGGGACAGTGAGCTCCAACAATACTGGGACAGTGAGCTCCAACAATACTGGGACAGTGAGCTCCAACAGTATTGGGACAGTGAGCTCCAACAGTATTGGGACAGTGAGCTCCAACAGTATTGGGACAGTGAGCTCCAACAGTATTGGGACAGTGAGCTCCAACAGTACTACAATAACAGGGGAGATTAGCATTTTATATCATACCCCCAAGACATGCTAACCCCCCTCCATTACAATAACAGGGGAGATTAGCATTTTATATCATACCACCAAGACATGCTAACCTCCCTCCATTACAATAACAGGGGAGGTTAGCATTTTATATCATACCCCCAAGACATGCTAACCCCCCTCCATTACAATAACAGGGGAGGTTAGCATTTTATATCATACCACCAAGACATGCTAACCTCACACCATTACAATAACAGGGAAGATTAGCATTTTATATCATACCACCAAGACATGCTAACCTCACACCATTACAATAACAGGGGAGATTAGCATTTTATATCATACCACCAAGACATGCTAACCTCCCTCCATTACAATAACAGGGGAGATTAGCATTTTATATCATACCACCAAGACATGCTAACCTCCCTCCATTACAATAACAGGGGAGGTTAGCATTTTATATCATACCACCAAGACATGCTAACCCCCCTCCATTACAATAACAGGGGAGATTAGCATTTTATATCATACCACCAAGACATGCTAAACTCCCTCCATTACAATAACAGGGGAGATTAGCATTTTATATCATACCCCCAAGACATGCTAACCTCCCTCCATTACAATAACAGGGGAGATTAGCATTTTATATCATACCCCCAAGACATGCTAACCTCCCTCCATTACAATAACAGGGGAGATTAGCATTTTATATCATACCACCAAGACATGCTAACCTCCCTCCATTACAATAACAGGGGAGATTAGCATTTTATATCATACCCCCAAGACATGCTAACCTCCCTCCATTACAATAACAGGGGAGATTAGCATTTTATATCATACCACCAAGACATGCTAACCTCCCTCCATTACAATAACAGGGGAGATTAGCATTTTATATCATACCACCAAGACATGCTAACCTCCCTCCATTACAATAACAGGGGAGATTAGCATTTTATATCATACCACCAAGACATGCTAACCTCCCTCCATTACAATAACAGGGGAGATTAGCATTTTATATCATACCCCCAAGACATGCTAACCTCCCTCCATTACAATAACAGGGGAGATTAGCATTTTATATCATACCACCAAGACATGCTAAACTCCCTCCATTACAATAACAGGGGAGATTAGCATTTTATATCATACCCCAAGACATGCTAACCTCCCTCCATTACAATAACAGGGAGATTAGCATTTTATATCATACCCCAAGACATGCTAACCTCACACCATTACAATAACAGGGGAGATTAGCATTTTATATCATACCCCCAAGACATGCTAACCTCCCTCCATTACAATAACAGGGGAGATTAGCATTTTATATCATACCCCCAAGACATGCTAACCTCCCTCCATTACAATAACAGGGGAGATTAGCATTTTATATCATACCACCAAGACATGCTAAACTCCCTCCATTACAATAACAGGGGAGATTAGCATTTTATATCATACCCCCAAGACATGCTAACCTCCCTCCATTACAATAACAGGGGAGATTAGCATTTTATATCATACCACCAAGACATGCTAACCTCCCTCCATTACAATAACAGGGGAGGTTAGCATTTTATATCATACCACCAAGACATGCTAACCCCCATTACAATAACAGGGCAGATTAGCATTTTTAGCGGGGTATGATATTTGTGCGTCTGTAACTTTCTCACTCATCATTATTGATGATTCATGTAGGATTACCTGTAATCATGGTAGCAGTAATACACTCAACTGGATCAGTGCTTTTTAGAAGGTCAAACAGAACAGTTAGAAGTGATAGGTCAGTTCTGCTGTGGAACTCACCTGAGCTCTTGTTAGAAGAGCCCTCAAAGCGGACGAAGGCTTCATGCTGGGCCCTGTGCTTGTTCACATTCAGAGTGCCCTGGAATGGAAGGGAGAGACAGAAGACTTAGTGCCCTGGAATGGAAGGGAGAGACAGAAGACTTAGTGCCCTGGAATGGAAGGGAGAGACAGAAGACTTAGTGCCCTGGAATGGAAGGGAGGGACAGAAGACTTAGTGCCCTGGAATGGAAGGGAGAGACAGAGAGACAGAAGACTTAGTGCCCTGGAATGGAAGGGAGAGACAGAAGACTTAGTGCCCTGGAATGGAAGGGAGGAACAGAAGACTTAGTACCCTGGAATGGAAGGGTGGGACAGAAGACTTAGTGCCCTGGAATGGAAGAGAGACAGAAGACTTAGTGCCCTGGAATGGAAGGGAGAGACAGAAGACTTAGTGCCCTGGAATGGAAGGGAGGGACAGAAGACTTAGTGCCCTGGAATGGAAGAGAGGGACAGAAGACTTAGTGCTCTGGAATGGAAGGGAGAGACAGAAGACTTAGTGCCCTGGAATGGAAGGGAGAGACAGAGGGACAGAAGACTTAGTGCCCTGGAATGGAAGGGAGAGACAGAAGACTTAGTGCCCTGGAATGGAAGGGAGAGACAGAAGACTTAGTGCCCTGGAATGGACGGGAGAGACAGAAGACTTAGTGCCCTGGAATGGAAGGGAGAGACAGAAGACTTAGTGCCCTGGAATGGAAGGGAGAGACAGAAGACTTAGTGCCCTGGAATGGAAGGGAGGGACAGAAGACTTAGTGCTCTGGAATGGAAGGGAGAGACAGAAGACTTAGTGCCCTGGAATGGAAGAGAGGGACAGAAGACTTAGTGCTCTGGAATGGAAGAGAGGGACAGAAGACTTAGTGCTCTGGAATGGAAGGGAGGGACAGAAGACTTAGTGCCCTGGAATGGACGGGAGAGACAGAAGACTTAGTGCCCTGGAATGGAAGAGAGGGACAGAAGACTTAGTGCTCTGGAATGGAAGAGAGGGACAGAAGACTTAGTGCTCTGGAATGGAAGGGAGGGACAGAAGACTTAGTGCCCTGGAATGGAAGAGAGGGACAGAAGAAAACTTTTTTTAAATGTTTTTTTTTATGTCATTTAGCAGATGCTCTGATCCAGAGCAACTTACAGGAGCAATTAGGGTGAAGTGCCTTGCTCAAGGGCACATCGATAGATTTCACCTAGTCAGCTCTAGGATTCGAAATCAGCAACCTTTCGGTTACTGGCCTAACCACTTAACCGCTAAGTTACCACCCAGCCCACATTGGGGTGGCATTTTCATTTAACAGAAATTTGTATTTTCTTTCGCTTTTCTCCAGGGTTCGTGTTTGTAGGCCTCAAAATGGCTGTTGACGAAGACCTTTTCTCCAGGGTTCGTGTTTGTAGGCCTCAAAATGGCTGTTGACGAAGACCTTTTCTCCAGGGTTGTTGTGTTTGTAGGCCACAAAATGGCTGTCGAGGAGGACCTTCACATCTGAGTGTAGCTTGGAGTAAAGAGGAGGACCTTCACATCTGAGTGTAGCTTGGAGTAAAGAGGGGGACCTTCACATCTGAGTGTAGCTTGGAGTAAAGAGGAGGAACTTCACATCCGAGTGTAGCTTGGAGTAAAGAGGAGGACCTTCACATCCGAGTGTAGTTTGGAGTAAAGAGGAGGACCTTCACATCTGAGTGTAGCTTGGAGTAAAGAGGAGGACCTTCACATCTGAGTGTAGTTTGGAGTAAAGAGGAGGACCTTCACATCTGAGTGTAGCTTGGAGTAAAGAGGAGGACCTTCACATCTGAGTGTAGTTTGGAGTAAAGAGGAGGACTTTCACATCCGAGTGTAGTTTGGAGTAAAGAGGAGGACCTTCACATCTGAGTGTAGTTTGGAGTAAAGAGGAGGACCTTCACATCTGAGTGTAGTTTGGAGTAAAGAGGAGGACCTTCACATCTGAGTGTAGCTTGGAGTAAAGAGGAGGACCTTCACATCTGAGTGTAGCTTGGAGTAAAGAGGAGGAACTTCACATCGTGTAGCTTGGAGTAAAGAGGAGGACCTTCACATCTGAGTGTAGTTTGGAGTAAAGAGGAGGACCTTCACATCTGAGTGTAGCTTGGAGTAAAGAGGAGGACCTTCACATCTGAGTGTAGCTTGGAGTAAAGAGGAGGACCTTCACATCTGAGTGTAGCTTGGAGTAAAGAGGAGGAACTTCACATCGTGTAGCTTGGAGTAAAGAGGAGGACCTTCACATCTGAGTGTAGTTTGGAGTAAAGAGGAGGACCTTCACATCTGAGTGTAGCTTGGAGTAAAGAGGAGGACCTTCACATCCGAGTGTAGTTTGGAGTAAAGAGGAGGACCTTCACATCTGAGTGTAGCTTGGAGTAAAGAGGAGGACCTTCACATCCGAGTGTAGTTTGGAGTAAAGAGGAGGACCTTCACATCTGAGTGTAGCTTGGAGTAAAGAGCCACACGTCCAACAGTCTACACTTCATGACTTTATGTTCCACTGAGGAGAGATGTTACACTGATCAGGTCGGTGGCCACTGTGCTTCTGAGACACACACACACACACACACACACACACACACACACACACACACACACACACACACACACACACACACACACATGCCCCCTCCAACCCCCCACCTGCCTGTATGTATCGTCCCGACTTAATGCCAGCCTCCAGGACCTCGGCAGGCAGATGTTCAGTGTACTCTCTCTCCGTCTCCTCGCTCCCTCTCTCCTGCAAGGACTGAGCGATGGAGCAGTACAGCTCCAGGGCAGCCTGCAGCTCCGGCCAGAACGTCTGCAGGTACTCCTGAACATAGAAACAGAATATCATTATGCCCTGATTGACTTCAATGGGCAGGGCCAGTTCTACTCATTCTAGTTCTGTGCTCCTGAAGACCAAGAGACAGGCACAAGGTAATGATACACTGGCTGATAATATAGGAGATGTTTTATCCTATGTTTAGTATGTGTAGGCTATGTGATCCCTGCTGGGGAATTGAACCCACAACCTTGGACTAGTAGACCTAAAGTATGTAGCCTAATAACCTTGTAGCCTAGAGTATGTAGCCTAATAACCTTGTAGCCTACAGTATGTAGGCTAACAACCTTGTAGCATACAGTATGTAGGTATGCAGGGTTCTCATTACCCAGGTATTCACCTATAGAGGATCAGTATAAAGTATGCCATGGATTCATCTTTAATCATGTAAGCACCATTGAAGGGCAATGGGACAGAACAGGCTTTTGGGTATCTGGAGAGATCATATTGCTGATTCCATCTTTACCATGGTCTGGACTGTGTGTATAATGTCATATTGCTGAGTACATCTTTAACCTAAAGAGGCTGTTTGTACTATAGTGTGGTACCTGTGTACAGAGGACGTAGACACCACAGTTGAGGCTGTGTGTACTATAGTGTGGTACCTGTGTACAGAGGATGTAGATACCACAGTTGAGGCTGTGTGTCCTATAGTGTGGTACCTGTGTAGAGAGGACGTAGACACCACAGTTGAGGCTGCTGTACTCTGCCACAGCGGTCTGGTCTTCAGTGATCATCACTACTGGCTTCAGACCTGCCAGGTGGTCATGGTACCATACTGCAGCATGATACACACACCTACAGGGAGGGAGACGAGGACACACCTGCATTACCATACACGTACAGATACACAGAGTGATGCCTAAACACACACACACACACAATTCCAATGTACGTATTATGTACCTACAAATGGCAACAAACTTGACTTGTATTAACTGGTTTAATATTGGGTTTTACAGTCGGAGGAGGAGGATGAAGGCGGAGGAGGAGGATGAAGGCGGATGAGGAGGATGAAGGAGGAGGATGAAAGAGGAAGATGAAGGCAGAAGAGGAGGAGGGTAAAGGAGGAGGATGAAGGTGGAGGATGAAGAGGAGGATGAAGGCGGAGCAGTAGGAGTAGGAGGATGAAGGCGGAGGATGAAGGAGGAGGAGGGTGAAGGAGGAGGATGAAGGTGGAGGATGAAGAGGAGGATGAAGGTGGAGGAGTAGGAGTAGGAGCAGGAGGAAGAAAGAGGAGGATGAAGGCGGAAGGCGGAAGAGGATGAAGGAGGAGGATGAAGGCGAAGGAGAAGGAGGATGAAGACAGAGGAGGTGTAGAAGTAGGAAGGCCACTCACCTGGTCTGCCATTTGTCCTGCGGCTCTCCCTTTTCTCTGGGGCAGTAGGAATACTCCTGGAACTCGTTGGCAAACAGGATACAGTGATGACGGGGGTCCTTCAGCAAGCTGCGTAGCCGGTTGTACTGCCTGATAGAAACAATTCAGTTCTACTCAAAGTGCATCGTTATGCTGATATAAAGTGTGATAAAACAAATACCTTAAAATAGTAGACATTACATAAACAACGTAAAAGTTAACGAGAGGGCAACTCATGAAGTATGGTCCTAGATTTTACACCAGCTACAGCAGTGGTGTAAAGTACTTAAATAAAAATACGTGAAAGTACTACTTAAGTAGTTTTTTGGGGTATCTGTACTGTACTTTACTATTTATATTTATTTTTGACAACTTTTACTTCATTATATCCCTAAAGAAAATGGTGTACTTTTTACTCCATACATTTTCCCTGACACCTAAAAGTACTCGTTCAATTTTGAATGCTTAGCAGGACAGGAAAATTGTCTAATTCACGCACTTATCAAGAGAACATCCCTGGTCGTCCCTACAGCCTCTGATCTGGCGGACTCACTAAACACATGCTTCGTTTGTAAATTATGTCTGAGTGTTGGAGCGTGCCCCTGGCTATTTGTAAATTAAAAACACAAGAAAATTACGCCGTCTGGTTTGTTTTATTTAAGGAATTTAAAAATGATTTATACTTTTACATTTGATACTTACGTATATTTTAGCAATTAAATGTATTTGTAATACTTAAGTATATTTAAAACCAAATACTTTTACTCAAGTAGTATTTTACCGGGTGACGTTCACTTTTAATTGAGTCATTTTCTATTATTATCTTTACTTTTACTCGAGTATGACAATTGGTAATTTTTCCACCACTGCTAATAACCTATGTAGCCTAATAACCTTGTAGCCTACAGTATGTAGCCTAATAACCTTGTAGCATACAGTATGTAGCCTAATAACCTTGCAGCCTAGAGTGTGTAGCCTAATAACCTTGTAGCATACAGTATGTAGCCTAATAACCTTGTAGCATACAGTATGTAGCCTAATGACCTTGTAGCCTACAGTATGTAGCCTAATAACCTTGTAGCCTACAGTATGTAGCCTAATAACCTTGTAGCCTACAGTATGTAGCCTAATAACCTTGTAGCCTAATAACCTTGTAGCCTACAGTATGTAGCCTAATAACCTTGTAGCCTACAGTATGTAGCCTAATAACCTTGTAGCCTAATAACCTTGTAGCCTACAGTATGTAGCCTAATAACCTTGTAGCATACAGTATGTAGCCTAATGACCTTGTAGCCTACAGTATGTAGCCTAATGACCTTGTAGCCTACAGTATGTAGCCTAATAACCTTGTAGCCTACAGTATGTAGCCTAATAACCTTGTAGCATACAGTATGTAGCCTAATAACCTTGTAGCATACAGTATGTAGCCTAATAACCTTGTAGCCTACAGTATGTAGCCTAATAACCTTGTAGCCTACAGTATGTAGCCTAATAACCTTGTAACATGCAGTATGTAGCCTAATAACCTTGTAGCCTACAGTATGTAGCCTAATAACCTTGTAACATGCAGTATGTAGCCTAATAACCTTGTAGCCTACAGTATGTAGCCTAATAACCTTGTAACATGCAGTATGTAGCCTAATAACCTTGTAACATGCAGTATGTAGCCTAATAACCTTGTAGCCTACAGTATGTGATAACTCAATACAAAGCTTTCCTACCAACTTGAAAGAGTGTGTAACAGGATAGTGTCAGTCGGTATAACAGTCTCCCTGACTCCCTGACTCAGCGGTTCGTCCTGGGGTCCCCTGTGTGTTGTAGTGAATAGAGCTCTGCAATTACCAACTACACAGCATGACATCAGCACAACACACACACACACGCACGGTCGCACGCATACACACACATACCGAAGACTCTGAAAAGTGAAGCCTCATCACGTTAACGATGCAACAGATTTACAAATGGGAGCTAACAGAACAAAACGAGACCAGGACGAGGCTGCTGAAGGTCTGCTGGGACTGTTATTTACACTAGTCATCAACTTTGTCAAGAACAAACACCAATGTATGTGTATGTATGAGAACCGGTTGCTGTATAATGTTGGAATGGTTGTGTAATAAGCAGTATTGGCTACATTATTCATCCACAGGCTAGATCCTGTTCAGCTTGATCAGCATAGCTGTGTTATAATGAGGTTGTTTTTTACCCACCCTCGACAGGTGAATTTCTATTGAAGGTAATATGAAGGAAATTGCCTTATTTGCCCTCTAAGTGTCACCCGATCACCTCTAACTAGGACTTGAGCCTACACTACACATCGTCTCAGAGAGTTCTCGGCATGGCCGTGGCGGTGTGTACAACTAAAGAGCTGTCTTTGAGGTGGTGTTGAGGATGTGCCGTTGGCCATTTAGGTCTAATACACCTGTGTCCTCCACTATGATAGATATGTCATAATATGTACAGTTGAAGTCGGAAGTTTACAAACACCTTAGCCAAATACATTTAAACTCAGTTTTTCACAATTCCTGACATTTAATCCTAGGTCAGTTAGGATTACCACTTTATTTTAAGAATGTGCAATGTCAGAATAATAGTAGAGAGAATGATATATTTTAGCTTTTATTTCTTTCATCACATTCCCAGTGGGTCAGATGTTTACATACACTCAATTAGTATTTGGTAGCACTGCCTTTAAATAGTTTAACTTGGGTCAAACGTTTCAGGTAGCCTTCCACAAGCTTCCCACAGTAAGTTGGGTGAATTTTGGCCCATTCCTTGTCTTTTGCTGTTGTTCTGGGATTGATTTGCACTTTTCGCACCAAAGTACATTCATCTCTAGGAGACAGAACGCGTCTCCTTCCTGAGCGGTATGTTGGCTGTGTGGTCCCATGGTGTTTATACTTGCATACTATTGTTTGTACAGATGAACGTAGTACCTTCAGGCGTTTGTAAATTGCTCCCAAGGATGAACCAGAGCTGTGGAGGTCTACAATTTTTCTTCTGACGTCTTGGCATCACTCACGTCAGCAACTGGCATCACTCACATCAGTAACTTCCTTTTACCTGAGCTTTGGGCTGCAGTGTCTACGGTTTACCTTGGTGTCACTGAGCTTTGGGCTGCAGTGTCTACGGTTTACCTTGGTGTCACTGAGCTTTGGGCTGCAGTGTCTACGGTTTACCTTGGTGTCACTGAGCTTTGGGCTGCAGTGTCTACGGTTTACCTTGGTGTCACTGAGCTTTGGGGCTGCAGTGTCTACGGTTTACCTTGGTGTCACTGAGCTTTGGGCTGCAGTGTCTACGGTTTACCTTGGTGTCACTGAGCTTTGGGCTGCAGTGTCTACGGTTTACCTTGGTGTCACTGAGCTTTGGGCTGCAGTGTCTACGGTTTACCTTGGTGTCACTGAGCTTTGGGCTGCAGTGTCTACGGTTTACCTTGGTGTCACTGAGCTTTGGGGCTGCAGTGTCTACGGTTTACCTTGGTGTCACTGAGCTTTGGGCTGCAGTGTCTACGGTTTACCTTGGTGTCACTGAGCTTTGGGGCTGCAGTGTCTACGGTTTACCTTGGTGTCACTGAGCTTTGGGGCTGCAGTGTCTACGGTTTACCTTGGTGTCACTGAGCTTTGGGCTGCAGTGTCTACGGTTTACCTTGGTGTCACTGAGCTTTGGGCTGCAGTGTCTACGGTTTACCTTGGTGTCACTGAGCTTTGGGGCTGCAGTGTCTACGGTTTACCTTGGTGTCACTGAGCTTTGGGGCTGCAGTGTCTACGGTTTACCTTGGTGTCACTGAGCTTTGGGCTGCAGTGTCTCACGGTTTACCTTGGTGTCACTGAGCTTTGGGGCTGCAGTGTCTACGGTTTACCTTGGTGTCACTGAGCTTTGGGGCTGCAGTGTCTACGGTTTACCTTGGTGTCACTGAGCTTTGGGCTGCAGTGTCTCACGGTTTACCTTGGTGTCACTGAGCTTTGGGCTGCAGTGTCTACGGTTTACCTTGGTGTCACTGAGCTTTGGGGCTGCAGTGTCTACGGTTTACCTTGGTGTCACTGAGCTTTGGGGCTGCAGTGTCTACGGTTTACCTTGGTGTCACTGAGCTTTGGGCTGCAGTGTCTACGGTTTACCTTGGTGTCACTGAGCTTTGGGGCTGCAGTGTCTACGGTTTACCTTGGTGTCACTGAGCTTTGGGGCTGCAGTGTCTACGGTTTACCTTGGTGTCACTGAGCTTTGGGCTGCAGTGTCTACGGTTTACCTTGGTGTCACTGAGCTTTGGGCTGCAGTGTCTACGGTTTACCTTGGTGTCACTGAGCTTTGGGCTGCAGTGTCTACGGTTTACCTTGGTGTCACTGAGCTTTGGGCTGCAGTGTCTACGGTTTACCTTGGTGTCACTGAGCTTTGGGCTGCAGTGTCTACGGTTTACCTTGGTGTCACTGAGCTTTGGGCTGTCGTGGTTCACGGTTTACCTTGGTGTCACTGAGCTTTGGGCTGCAGTGTCTCACGGTTTACCTTGGTGTCACTGAGCTTTGGGCTGCAGTGTCTACGGTTTACCTTGGTGTCACTGAGCTTTGGGCTGCAGTGTCTCACGGTTTACCTTGGTGTCACTGAGCTTTGGGCTGCAGTGTCTCACGGTTTACCTTGGTGTCACTGAGCTTTGGGCTGCAGTGTCTACGGTTTACCTTGGTGTCACTGAGCTTTGGGCTGCAGTGTCTACGGTTTACCTTGGTGTCACTGAGCTTTGGGCTGTCGTGGTTCACGGTTTACCTTGGTGTCACTGAGCTTTGGGCTGCAGTGTCTACGGTTTACCTTGGTGTCACTGAGCTTTGGGCTGCAGTGTCTACGGTTTACCTTGGTGTCACTGAGCTTTGGGCTGCAGTGTCTACGGTTTACCTTGGTGTCACTGAGCTTTGGGCTGCAGTGTCTACGGTTTACCTTGGTGTCACTGAGCTTTGGGCTGCAGTGTCTACGGTTTACCTTGGTGTCACTGAGCTTTGGGCTGCAGTGTCTACGGTTTACCTTGGTGTCACTGAGCTTTGGGCTGCAGTGTCTACGGTTTACCTTGGTGTCACTGAGCTTTGGGCTGCAGTGTCTACGGTTTACCTTGGTGTCACTGAGCTTTGGGCTGCAGTGTCTACGGTTTACCTTGGTGTCACTGATCTTTGGGCTGCAGTGTCTACGGTTTACCTTGGTGTCACTGAGCTTTGGGCTGCAGTGTCTACGGTTTACCTTGGTGTCACTGAGCTTTGGGCTGCAGTGTCTACGGTTTACCTTGGTGTCACTGAGCTTTGGGCTGCAGTGTCTACGGTTTACCTTGGTGTCACTGAGCTTTGGGCTGCAGTGTCTACGGTTTACCTTGGTGTCACTGGGCTTTGGGCTGCAGTGTAAACGGTTTATCTTGCTATTATTTATTGTTCTTTGCTGATAAAAGTATCAAACTATTCGTTGTGTAATCGTATTCCAGTGGGTGTACCCAGCAAAAAGGCAGTAACTGCCATCTAGGGTCAAAGGTCATGTCAGAGGTCAGGGTCAATATGAATAAAAAGTAACCTCGTAGTAAGACAACAGATAAACACGTCTCCAATGATCTGCCTACAATTCATTTAGCTGGACAATTTAAAAAAAACTTGAAGTAATTTTTCTCTGTTTCCCTCTATGAGCAGTTACTGCTCTTTTGCTTGGTAGGACAGTACGGTTCTGTACCCATGACATAGTCATTGGAGAGGTGTAGCTACTGTCTGCCCCAACACCAATGGTAGATGTCTCATTACTACTGTATTCCCCAATACCAATGGTAGATGTCTCATTACTACTGTCTGCCCCAACACCAATGGTAGATGTCTCATTACTACTGTATTCCCCAACACCAATGGTAGATGTCTCATTACTACTGTATTCCCCAATACCAATGGTAGATGTCTCATTACTACTGTATTCCCCAATACTAATGGTAGATGTCTCATTACTACTGTATTCCCCAATACTAATGGTAGATGTCTCATTACTACTGTATTCCCCAATACTAATGGTAGATGTCTCATTACTACTGTATTCCCCAATACTAATGGTAGATGTCTCATTACTACTGTATTCCCTCACACCAATGGTAGATGTCTCATTACTACTGTATTCCCCAACACTCAATCTGTGTTACAGTAATTATCTCATTGGATAGGTGTAGGCCTAGTTACCCAACATTATGTTACTGTAATTATCTAATTGGAGGGGTGTAGGCCTAGTTACCCAACCTTATGTTACTGTAATTATCTAATTGGAGGGGTGTAGGCCTAATTACCCAACCTTATGTTACTGTAATTATCTAATTGGAGGGGTGTATGCCTAATTACCCAACCTTATGTTACTGTAATTATCTAATTGAAGGGGTGTAGGCCTAATTACCCAACCTTATGTTACTGTAATTATCTAATTGGAGGGGTGTAGGCCTAATTACCCAACCTTATGTTACTGTAATTATCTAATTGAAGGGGTGTAGGCGTGTAGCTCCTGTACCTGCGTCCTCTGCTGTGTTGGACAGCCTGGCAGGCAGTCTGTGTGAACACTATCCCCTGGATCTCTCTAAACTCCAGAATCTCCATAAAGTCCCTCGCCACGCCTGCATCAGGAATCACATAGTGGGTCACCTCTCCAGACAGCACCTTGCCTTCTGTTGAGACAGAACAGGGAGAGAGAGAGAGGGCCAACCTGAAGAGGGATAGTGTATGATGAGGGTGTTTGAGCAGGTGCTCTCTGTGTCTGTAGGTATGAACAGATTCAGAGTCAACCATGGCCTGATGGAGACCCTTGCAAACACGGCAACAATGTGTCGACAACATCCACGTCTATTCTTAGCTCTATGAATTCATGCACAGTGGTCTTATCTACCTGTACTGTGACGGCCATCATCATCATTATTTTCTTGCTATTGTGCTCAGGAACTAGCTGTGAAAAGCGTGACGGGTGTTTTTACAGTGCAACAACTAACATCACGTGACTGTGTGACGCAAACGAGAAAAGTCATAGTTTAGTTTATGCCTTGTAATGTAGCTAGTTAGCGTGTTACATTTACGTTTCCCTCAAATTGGAGGACATCGAAAGGAAGACTGATAGAGTATTTTATTTCGTAAAACATGACTTTACCGTTGGCGCACTGTGCCTGACAGAGAGAGCTGTAGCAGGGAACATGTTCTCTCAAATAATGTTCCCGGACCACACGGACCTTGCGTCCTCGGGAACTCTTCAAATGCAACACCTTCTCGGTCTTAATCATTGTCACCGCGCTTCATAGAAAAAGGGCTTTTTTGGGGGACGATTGTGTTTGTGAAAGATGAGCTGCTGTTGACAAGACGAGCGGGAACCGATTCCGAAGTTGTAAACAATCCATTCAAGTCCAGGAAGCAAACTGCGCAAACGCGGCGGGCTCGTCTAGGTGACGTCA
The DNA here is from genome assembly GCA_030435695.1 of Brachymystax lenok tsinlingensis. NCBI lineage: Eukaryota > Metazoa > Chordata > Actinopteri > Salmoniformes > Salmonidae > Brachymystax > Brachymystax lenok. The sequence continues at coordinate 6,675,720 of CM059819.1, read as the reverse complement.
TCAATTTTATACACACACACACACACACACACATATATACAAACACACACACACACACACACGCACGCACACACACACACAGATTTTTTTTCTTACAAATTATAAATACCCGTGTGTTTAGAAAAGCGGAAAACAATATGTTAACATGTCCAGTTTAAACCTTTGTTTGGATGCAGTGCACTGTCAGCGATTTGAATGTGTTTCTATATCCCTTCCCTGACACCAGAAATTCAATTCCCTTTGGAAAATAAAGGTATTCTAAGTCTATTTAAAGCCAAAACGAATTGCACTGAGGATTGATCTCTCAACCGATTTATTGTGACAATATGCACAAGTTTGTTTCTCCGCCGATGTTAATGTTCTATGCTAAAACAAATGTAGATGTGAGTTAATCAAACTGTATAATGATCATATCCAAACCAATGTGATCTTTTGATGTAAATAAATTCATTGTTATTGTTATATTGCGTGATATTATTTAATTTATTTTTTTATTTTTAATCCCAGGCCCCGTCCCCGTTTTAGGTCTCTCTGTATGTAGTGTTGTGTTGTCTCTCTTGTTGTGATGTGTGTTTTGTTCTATATTCATATTGTAGTTATATATTTTAATCCCAGGCCCCCGTCCCCGCAGGAGGTCTTTGCTTTTTGGTTGGCCGTCATTGTAAATAAGAATTTGTTCTTAACTGACTTTCCTAGTTAAATAAACGTTAAATAAATATATATTTATGAACGCGCACATGTCCATGCAGGGCTGGTCAATTCGAATAGAAGTCAAATCAAATCAAATTTTATTTGTCACATACACATGGTTAGCAGATGTTAATGCGAGTGTAGCGAAATGCTTGTGCTTCTAGTTCCGACCATGCAGTAATATCTAACAAGTAATCTAACAAATTCACAACAACTACCTTATACACACAAGAGTAAAGGAATGAGTACATATAAATATATGGATGAGCGATGGCTGACCGGCATAGGCAAGATGCAGTAGATGGTATGGAGTACAGTATATACCCATATATAGTCAATTCAATTCAATTCAGGAAGTTGGGGGGGGGCATCTATTTTCAAACAGACGAGGAGAAGCTATTTATGTCAAAAGTGTTTCAATAGTTTTATGCTGAATTAAAATCTCTTTCTGAGTCGACCCCAGCCCTGGTGCCACGCGAGGACCAGAGAGGAGAGCGTCCGTGATGTCAGGGCTATTTAAATGATCCTCGCTGGAGCGCCAGTTGCAGTGTGGATAGAAGCGATGCGCCAGAGGAGTGAGGAGTGAAGATAATTGAAGCTTTAAGGGCTTGACTGTGCAACCTTACGCGACCATTTATACACAATTAAATCGACTTTTTTCCGCAGGAAAAGAATAGTATCCTTATTTACCAGGTGCCTTACGACACTGTTGAACGATAGGCTACACAGCTAAAGACTGTCACTGGGAAGGAAGAGAACACAGAAAAGGTAGGCTCTCTGTCTCCGGGAATTTTCTAATGCCATTGAGTTCAGAAAAGTTCTCCAGAATCTGTTTTAATGCCCATTAATTGTTCGTCTTTGGTAAGTGTCACGTCTCAAGTGCTGCTGGGATAATTGCTATGTCTCAAGTGTTGCTGCAAGGTCTGATTATGCTTGTTAATTAGTTGCGGTGTGATAGAGTAGCCTATAATGTGATTGGTACCTCAGAGATATTGATGCTGAAAAGTATTGTGTTTGTGTGTATGCTTCCTTGAGGTTGAATTGTGTTTTGTAGCCTGTCTGCTTCTATTCGAGTTAAATTGTAAATGTAATGTCTATTGAACTATTTGAAACTGTTAAGTTAGATTTTTAAATACCTTTATACCAGAGGATGCATTTTTTAAAGGGGGTAATTTCTGCATTTGATTATAATTACCATGTTATTAGCATGTTATTAGCATGTTATTACCATGTTATTACCATGTTATTAGCATGTTGCCACATAACAATGAGATAGGAAGTGCTTACACCTCCAGCTGAGAGGTATTGTTGATTAGTTGCTTGATTATTTGGATCTCCTTGAGCCCACAACGGGGGGGGGACTTATCTTCAAACAGTCCTATGAAAAACCATAAAACACATCAAATATGTTACAGCGTTAAAGTATTTTACAGTAGCCTAGAAAACCGTTGGAGTTGAATCCCCCTTGGATTATCATTGTCACTGTGGGACAAGATCCAAGAACGTTCACTTTATTCACAAGTTGCTGTGAGAAAGTGAATGTACAAAAGAAATAGGAGGGTTGATGTTGATGAGGTCTGACAGGAGGTGGGTTTCGTTCCAAAAAGGCTCCCTATATTCCCTATATAGTGCACTGCTTTAGACCAGGGTCAGTAGGACTCTGGTACCCTATTCACTATATAGTGCACTACCTTTGTCCAAAGATGATCAAAAGCAGTGCACTATATAGGGAATAGGGTGCCAAAGTCCTACTGACCCTGGTCTAAAGCAGTGCACTATATAGGGAATAGGGCACCAGAGTCCTACTGACCCTGGTCTAAAGCAGTGAACTATATAGGGAATAGGGTGCCATTTGGGACAGACCTGTGATCTTCTGCTCTGACCTTCAAGTTGGATGAGGCACCAATCAAATCACTATTGATCCCTGTGTGGAAGCTGTAAATTTGGGCATGGTTGTGCAGCAGAGCGATAGAGGGGTGTTTTGCATAGTGACACACGGACAGATTCACCACTAACACAATAGATGGATGGCTCTAGGCTCTAGGCTCTAGTACTGTTGCTGTTTTTTGGTCACTAAGAACAGATGAGGACAGTTTCATTTCAAATGCCAACTGCTTTTTAATTCGGCATTGCTAATTAGGCTATTGCTAGCATTAAGAGGCAAGCATTTACTAACCATGTTCTTAATCCACTGGCGTAGCGCAGTTTCTCCAGAATCCCGCGAAGTCTGAGTTTGCCCCCAACCAAAATAATCTTATGCGTCAGCCACTCACGAAGTAAGTATATACTACTGATGGCTGTCCATGGTTCTGAAACTGCAACGTCAAGGCGGCAGCCTATCCATGAACTATCAGGTTACGAGGTGCTAGTGCTTGTAGTAGCCTGTAGCTTTGCTGTAATGGATACATGTTTATTTTGATTTGGTCGTCATTTTCTCATGTTAATCCTGGCGTTTATATTTCACGAAGCTATAGGCCTGCGGTGTCCCAATACTGCTATTTAGAATGCTGGTTGCTCGGCAATAATGGAATTACGTTTTTAGTATTTAAAGTGAGAAATTCAAACATTGCAGATTGCAAAATTAATTTCCGATGCAACAGCATACATGTGTGGTATATTGCCAATATACCACGGCTAAAAGCTGTTCTTATGCATGATGCAACGCGGAGTGCCTGGACACAGCCCTTAGCCGTGGTATATTTGCCATATACTACAAACCCAAGGTGCCTTATTGCTATTATAAACTGGTTACCAACATAATTAGAACAGTAAAAATAAACATTTTGTCATACCCGTGGTAAACAGTCTGATATACCACAGCTATCAGCCAATCAGCATTCAGGGCTGGAACCACCCAGTTTATAATAATCAGTAAACAATAGATTTTTTTAGAATATACATGTCCTGTAGGCCTATAGCCTCCCTTAGCCATCCTCGCTCTCTCTCTCAGCTTGGATAGAACGTTTGTTCCAGTCTATTAATGCCGAATATTCAGTAGTGGTGTGTGGGGGAAATCACAGGGGAAACCAAGCCAGGAACAAATGCCATATTATAATGTGTTGTGATAATTCAAATCAAATCAAATTTTATTTGTCACATGCGCCAAATACAACAGGTGTAGACGTTACCGTGAAATGCTTACTTACAAGACCCTAACCAACAGTGCAGTTAAAAGAAATAAAGTGAAGAAAATAAAACAAACATTTTAAGTAACACAGTAGAATTACATAACAATAACGAGGCTATTGCATTGTTTGTTCTGTAACCTGTTAGTTCATATGCCTTGCCACCGTGATATAGAGGCCTAAGGCCGAGACGATAAGAAGACACAGTGGCAGAATAAATTCAACCACACCTGTGTTTCATTACAAAACCAGAGAGCAACATCTGTCCTGTGAAGTCCACGAAACATATTGGATGGAACAAACAGTTACATGACCTACAGCATGGTCAAGCAAGGTAATGTTTCCTACATTTTCGGACTAGCCACCAGAAGACAAAGACACAACGAGATGCAACAATGTATGTTTTTTTTTCTGTCAATGAGTTTGGCTTCTGATGTGATGTGATTGGTCTGAAGCCAAATCCAAACTGGCTTCCCTTTACACTTTATTTTTGGTGCGCCAGGACCAATCACAGTTGAGCTCACTCAGTTTAGAGCAACGCTGATTGGCCACCCATAGCATTCAATGCTATGGTTGGCAACAATGTCATACTCTTTTTGACCACACAGCATCAGATAGATACGCTACACATACTGAGACAAGAGGGGCACTGTTTCATTTGATCGGTTGCTTTCTCCGGTGACATACATTCAGCCTCTTGCGAATTTAACGAAATGAATGAAACAAAGAGAGACGAAAGATACATTATTTTGTATGGGTTTTTTTTGTTGTCAATTTTTTTGGGGGAAGTCTGGCTTCCCTTGGCATCCATGAATACACCCCACTACAAATAATACAACCAGTCCACCATCAAAACAATAGTTTAGTATGGATTGTTTATGCAGACATTGTAGTCTAGCCTACTAGCCTATCTATAGCTATATATAGTATTTAGCTGGTAGCCTATTATACTACACATTGGAACTCAGACTCCACACTATCCGTCTCATCACTCGTAAATTTACAAGTGTTCACAGAAGGGGGGTTGCTCTCATGAGCGCCACTGGGTCTCTGGCAGTCGACAGCTTTGAGGAGGAGAAGGGGGGGCCAGGCATCTCACTAAAGGAACTGTCACTATTCTCAGGGGGAAGGAAGAAGAGGAGGTCCAATGCCACTGTCATTGCCAGGCCGGGCAGTGAGGTCTCTGTCTAGTCCTGCTGCTGCATAAGACCTATTAGCAAGGGGATAGCTTTTATCTTCAGTAATTTGGCACGAGCTTGAACAACTCACTCACTCTCACTCTCCATCAACACCTAACTTTTAAAAAAACGTAATAGCCAATTAGGTGAGGAGGACAAGGTAGGGCTGCCGTCGGCGCCGCTGAGAAACAGGCTAACTAGATGTATGACAAGAACACTGAACAAAAATATAAATGCAACATGTAATGTGTTGGTCCCATGTTTCATGAGCTGAAATAAAAGATCCCAGAAATATTCCATACAAACAAAAAGCTTATTTCTGTCAAATTGTTGTGCACAAATTTGTTTACATCCCTGTTAGTGAGCATTTCTCCTTTGCCAAAATAATCCATCCACCTGACGTGTGTGGCATATCTAGAAGATGGTTAAAGAGCATGATAATTACACAAGTGAACCTTGTGCAGGTGACAATAAAAGGCCACTCTAAAATGTGCAGTTTTATCACACAACACAATGCCACAGATGTCTCAAGTTTTGAGGGAGTGTACAAATGGCATGCTGACTGAAGGAATGCCCACCAGAGCTGTTGCCAGAGAATTGAATGTTCATTTCTCTACCGTAAGCCACTTCCAACGTTGTTTTAGAGAATTTAGCAGTATGTCCATCTGGCCTCACAACCGCAGACCACGTGTAACCACGCCAGCCCAGGACCTCCACATCTGGCTTCTTCACCGGCGGGATGGTCTGAGACCAGCCACCCAGACAGCTGATGAAACTGTGGGTTTGAACAATCAAAGAATTTCCGCACAAACTGTCAGAAACCGTGTCAGGGAAGCTCATCTGCTGGTCGTCCTCACCAGGGTCTTGATCTGACTGCAGTTCAGTTGTAACCGACTTCAGTGGGCAAATGCTCACCTTCGATGGCAACTGGCACACTGGAGAAGTGTGCTCTTCACGGATTACTCCCGGTTTCAACTGTACCGGGCAGATGGCACACAGTGTATATGGCATTGTGTGGGCAAGCAGTTTGCTGAGATCCTGAGGCCCATTGTCGTGCCATTTATCCACCGCCATAACCTCATGTTTCAGCATGATAATGCACTGCCCCATGTCGCAAGAATCTGTACAGAATTCCTGGAAGCTGAAAAATTCCTAGTTCTTCCATGGCCTGCATACTCACCAGACATGTCACCCCTTGAGCAGTTTGGGATGCTCTGGATCGACGTGAACAACAGCGTTCTCCAGTTTACCGCTAATGTCCAGCAACCTCACACAGCCATTGAAGAGGAGTGGGAGAACATTCCACAAGCCACAATCAACAGCCTGATCAACTCTATGCGAAGGAGATGTGTCTGGCTGCATGAGGCGAATGGTGGTGGCACCAGATACTGGCTGGTTTTCTGATCCACTCCCCTACCTTTTTGTAAAGGTATCTGTGACCAACATACAGTCTGTATACCTGTATTCCCAGTCATGTGAAATCCATAGATTAGGGCCTAACTAATTTATTTCAATTGACAGATTTCCTTATATAAACTGTTACATGTGGAAATAAAAAAAAAAAAAGGAGGGTTACCTTCAAAATGATTTATAAAAAAATATATATATACAATTTAGATACAGGTGTGAGATGATGGGTGCATGGGAACCCAGAGCTAGTGGGGCCCCACCGCCTTGCGGGTGCTGCGGGGGTTACCGCTACGCCAGTGACTTATAAAACAGAACAGAACAGAAGAGACTCACTTGTCTATCAGGTTAACTTCTAAGAACCAGAGGTGGCCTATTACGAGAAGTGAGAAGTATTTTAACAGCGGAACAGCACTGTGCTTGTGAAGTTATATTGTCATTGGGAACATTACGAGTTCCCACTGGGTTGCTGCTGGTGCATTTCCGGTGGCGGTGTTTAGGTTTGAAATAGTTTTAGTGCAATATGTCACAGAGGTATTCATCACAACTGGACTTTGGCAATCAGAGTAATGCAGCTTTTGACGACTGAAGCTCTTAGCCTAATTAAGCAGGCATTTTTTTCTGCTTTGAGGATGCTGCTCAACAGTGTGTCTGTGTGTGTGTGTGTGTGTGTGTGTGTGTGTGTGTGTGTGTCTGTGTGTGTGTGTGTGTGTGTGTGTGTGTGTGTGTGTGTGTGTGTGTGTGTGTGTGTGTGTGTGTGTGTGTGTGTGTGTGTGTGTGTGTGTGTGTGTGTGTGTGTGTGTGTGTGTGAGTGAGTGAGTGAGTGAGTGAGTGTGTGAGCATGTGCGAGCGTGTGTGTGTGTATGTCCCGGTTGGCTTTGGAAAAAATATATGATTGCGTCCAAGAAGATTTTTGCTCTTCAGAATGTTTTAGATCCAGTTGTAATTATCATATACTGTACCTATTTCCTTTTAAATGATTCATGTCTCTTCCTGTTCCTGAATAGAGCAGTAGAAATGACTCATAGGATTCATGCCATTTTTTATCAAAGCAATGAATAATGTTGAATCATTAATTTAATTTAATGATAAGACCTTGGTCAAGCTGAAGATTAATGAATATGAGTTGTACAGCGGTACTACAACATGCCCTTGGATGCGTCCCAAATGGCACCCTATTCCCTATGTAGTGCACTACTTTTGGCCATGGCCTATAGGGCCCTGGTCTAAAGTAGTGCACTACAAAGGGAATAGGGTGCCATTTGGGAGAGACACCATGAGTTGTAAAGCAGCAACGACAACTAGATGCCCTTGATTCAGGACTGAACCTCCATCCTATCAAGAATACTATACGCGTGTGTGTGTGTATGGAAAAACAAATAGAGCATGCTGGGAAATATGATAATGATGGCCCATGGTTTTGGTTCAACTCTGGTTATTAACACCAACACTGGGGTTCTTTTACATGTCTGAGTGTTAATTTAACTTTTGACAGTGTTAATTTTAACTTTTGACAGTGTTAATTTAACTTTTTACAGTGTTAATTTAACTCTTGAATCAACATTAGAAAATGTTACGCTGAAAAACCAACACTAGTTAACACTGGCCGATTTGCTGGATGCTATGAAAGGGACACAACTGGAGGCTTCCATACATTTCCAGAATTCTGTAAAACCGTAAAGGCCACGCCAAGAACCCCCAATTTAACTGAAAGGTTCTTTATCGGGCAAGAGTTCTTCAAGGAACCTTAAGAGCTGAGGAAGAACCATTTAAAACCCTTCCTTTTTTCAGTGTTACCAGTCTGATAGACCATTATATTAAGTAGGTACCAGTCTGATTGACCATTATATTAAGTAGGTACCAGTCTGATAGAGCATTATATTAAGTAGGTACCAGTCTGATAGACCATTATATTAAGTAGGTACCAGTCTGATAGACCATTATATTAAGTAGGTACCAGTCTGATTGACCATTATATTAAGTAGGTACCAGTCTGATTGAGCATTATATTAAGTAGGTACCAGTCTGATTGAGCATTATATTAAGTAGGTACCAGTCTGATAGACCATTATATTAAGTAGGTACCAGTCTGATAGACCATTATATTAAGTAGGTACCAGTCTGATTGACCATTATATTAAGTAGGTACCAGTCTGATTGAGCATTATATTAAGTAGGTACCAGTCTGATAGACCATTATATTAAGTAGGTACCAGTCTGATAGACCATTATATTAAGTAGGTACCAGTCTGATAGAGCATTATATTAAGTAGGTACCAGTCTGATAGACCATTATATTAAGTAGGTACCAGTGGGTTATACAGGTAATGCAGGCAGGGGTAGCCTAATGCAGGCAGGGGTAGCCTAATGCAGGCAGGGGTAGGCTAATGCAGGCAGGGGTAGGCTAATGCAAGCAGGGGTAGGCTAATGCAGGCAGGGGTAGGCTAATGCAGGCAGGGGTAGGCTATTGTGGCAAGGGTAGGCTATTGCTTTTCTTTCTTTGAGATACGTGGAGGCAATCCATGTCTGCTTTTCACCTTACTCCTTCTTACCATACCTATTATGGTCATATTAGGGTCTGGTATTATGATTTTTTAAATATACTGTGTTGCACTGGGGACATCATAAGAGTGGATTGATATACAACAGTTATATTAAACTTCCTTTATTTATGTTAATAAGATGGTTACATAGTCATGGTTACAGATCAAAATACTTACAGGGCATTGATATTTGAGTAGTAACTGTTGTTTCTAGTTTGTGAGCTATAAAGTTGTCTCAGTCACATCGATTGACCCAAGCCCCGCCCTCTTTAGCTACCCAGAGAGCTGCAATTGGTTAGTCTGCCAATCAATCAAATGCCCAAAAACATCTGGGGCGGGGCTTGACGATGGGTCAATTGCCAGTCCTTCCAGGCTGTTGAAGCCATTCAACTGGGACTACCTGATCAATAACATGTAATCAGTGTTGATTAATGAGTGATCACTGGACAGGCTGGCTGTTTGTATCCCAAAGACAACCCAGTAGAGCATCAATGTGCAGTGACCTGTAGGCCGTAGTAGTATAGTACAGCTATAGTAGTTTATAGTTATTAGGTACAGGGATCTGTAGTAGTATAGTACAGCTATAGTAGTTTATAGTTATTAGGTACAGGGATCTGTAGTAGTATAGTACAGTTATAGTAGTTTATAGTTATTAGGTACAGGGATCTGTAGACTGTAGTAGTATAGTATAGTTATAGTAGTTTATAGCTATTAGGGACAGGGATCTGTAGGCTGTAGTTAGTAGGCCTGCCATTGGACAGAAATCACAGAAATGTTCCAAGACCAGTGAATGTAATACTATAGGTCAGTTACATGTAGCAGTAGCTTTCGTCCAAAGAGACATACATGTGTTAGTATTTATGTATGTGATCCATGCAGGAATTGAACCCACGACCTTGGCATTGCTAGCACCATGCTCTTACAGTGGGTTTTGACCAGAGGCGGCGCTCCTCTCGGCGCTCCTCTCCTCGCTCCAACGCTTCGCTCCAACGCTTCGCTCCACCTCCAACGCTTCGCTCCACCTCCAACGCTTCGCTCCAACGCTTCGCTCCACCTCCAACAGTTCGCTCCAACGCTTCGCTCCAATGCTTTGCTCCAACGCTTCGCTCCACCTCCAACAGTTCGCTCCAACGCTTTGCCCCCAATGCTTCGCTCCAACGCTTCGCTCCAGCTCTAATGCTTCGCTCCACCTCCAACAGTTAGCTCCAATGCTTTGATCCAACGCTTCACCCCAACGCTTCGCTCCACCTCCAACGCTTCACTCCAACGCTTCGCTCCACCTCCAACGCCGCCTCAACGCTTCGCTCCACCTCCAACGCTTCGCCCCAGCGCTTCGCTCCACCTCCAACGCTTCACTCCAACGCTTCGCTCCACCTCCAACGCTTCGCTCCAACGCTTCGCTCCACCTCCAACGCTTCACTCCAACGCTTCGCTCCACCTCCAACGCCGCCTCCTCCAACGCCGCCCAACGCCGCTCCACCTCCAACGCCGCTCCACCTCCAACGCCGCCTAACGCCGCTCCACCTCCAACGCCGCCCAACGCCGCTCCACCTCCAACGCCGCCTCCTCCAACGCCGCTTAACGCCGCTTCCACCTCCAACGCTTCACTCCAACGCTTCGCTTCCACCTCCAATGCTTCGCTCCACCTCCAACGCTTCACTCCAACGCTTCGCTCCACCTCCAACGCTTCGCTCCACCTCCAACGCTTCGCTCCAACGCTTCGCTCCACCTCCAACGCTTCACTCCAACGCTTCGCTCCACCTCCAACGCCTCCTCCAACGCTTCGCCCCAACGCTTCGCTCCACCTCCAATGCTTCGCTCCAACGCTTCGCTCCACCTCCAACAGTTCGCTCCAACGCTTTGCCCCCAATGCTTAGCTCCAACGCTTCGCTCCAGCTCTAATGCTTCGCTCCACCTCCAACAGTTAGCTCCAATGCTTTGATCCAACGCTTCACCCCAACGCCGCTTCCACCTCCAACGCTTACCCAACGCCGCTCCACCTCCAACGCCGCTTAACGCCGCTCCACCTCCAACGCCGCCCCAGCGCCGCTCCACCTCCAACGCCACCTAACGCCGCTCCACCTTCCAACGCCGCTCCAACGCCGCTTCCACCTCCAACGCTTCACCTAACGCCGCTTCCACCTCCAACGCCGCTCCTCCAACGCCGGCTCCAACGCCGCTTCCACCTCCAACGCCGCTTCCACCTCCAACGCCGCCTAACGCCGCTTCCACCTCCAACGCCGCCTAACGCCGCTTCCACCTCCAACGCCGCTCCTCCTCCAACGCCGCCCCAACGCCGCTCCACCTCCAACGCTACCCAACGCCGCTTCCACCTCCAATGCTTCGCTCCACCTCCAACGCTTCCTAACGCCGCTTCCACCTCCAACGCCGCTCCACCTCCAACGCCGCTAACGCCGCTTCCACCTCCAACGCTTCACTCCAACGCTTCGCTCCACCTCCAATGCTTCGCTCCACCTCCAACGCTTCACTCCAACGCTTCGCTCCACCTCCAACGCTTCGCTCCACCTCCAACGCCGCCTAACGCCGCTTCTCCACCTCCAACGCTTCACTCCAACGCTTCGCTCCACCTCCAACGCTTCGCTCCTCCTCCAACGCTTCGCCCCAACGCTTCGCTCCACCTCCAATGCTTCGCTCCAACGCTTCGCTCCACCTCCAATGCTTCTCTTTAAATTTGCATGAAGTATAGCGGCGCTCAACTGTTTCTACCACTACGCTAGCAGGGTTCTCGACCCCTCACCTTCCCACAATCCCCCGCATTTCTCTGCGTTCCCTCATTGAAAATGAATGGGGCCGGGAACCCTGCTAGCGTAGCGGTAGAAACAGTTGAGATCCCTGTGCCTAATAACTACTCCTGCGGAATTCGTTGTTGGTGAAAACCCACTGTTAGCCTACTGTCGACTGAGCCACACAGGAACTGCCTTTGATATCATCACACACTAGTCCCCAAAGAGGATCAGCTAGCTACTGTACAGCAGCTTATGGTTCATTTATCGCTTCTCTGCACTGATTGGATTTATTTATTTATACTGAAGTCATTGATGAAGTAAATTCTGCATGACGTACAAATGTCCTTAGGCAGATGAATGCCAATATAAACGTGCTGTGTTTGTCCTTAGTTTTGAGTCTGGCAGATACAGGCGTACATAAATATGGAGGCTTTTATTAATTTAAGGAGTTGTTGTTCCTCTCCTTTACTCATCTGTGAAAACTTTTAGTTTTTTAGAGGTTATGTTTCGTGTCAGATATAGAGGTCAAAGTCTGAATCTTTATTTATTACAGTATACCTGAAGGAGATAGCAGGCTGGTTGGCAAGAAGGAGAAGTTATGAATTATGGAAGTTCCACATTCCGCCTTCTTTCTCATTCTAGAACTCTGACGGTAAACAACGGTCATGAAATTCAAATCCCTTATAATGTCAAGAGGAAGATAAAAACAACTGAAACCATTAAGGCAGGAGCCCTTGGCTTTATCCATTTTATTCATCTGCCAACAAAGAGCCAAAGTAGGGGGGAGGATAAGGAGAAAGAGACAGACTGAGTAAAGAAGAAAGGCAACATGAAAGACTTAAAGTGGTTGTCTTTCTGCCTGGTGGGCACCTCGGTCAGGACAGGAGGTCTCGCTGGACAACATAACCATTACAGAACTGTCCTCAATGCCCTCTTCTCCCTCGCTCCCCTCCCTCCCTCCTCCTCCCCTCCCCTCCTCCTACCCTCCTCTCACCAGGTCCAACACAGAGTGCTGTGCTATGGACGGGGACCCTGGGGATGCATCTCAAATGGCACCCTGTTCCCTATACAGTGAGGGAAAAAAGTATTTGATCCCCTGCTGATTTTGTACGTTTGCCCACTGACAAAAAAATAATCAGTCTATAATTTGAATGGTAGGTTTATTTGAACAGCGAGAGACAGAATAACAACAAATAAATCCAGAAAAACGCATGTGAAAATTTTTATAAATTGATTTGCATTTTAATGAGGGAAATAAGTATTTGACCCCTCTGCAAAACATGACTTAGTACTTGGTGGCAAAACCCTTGTTGGCAATCACAGAGGTCAGACGTTTCTTGTAGTTGGCCACCAGGTTTGCACACATCTCAAGAGGGATTTTGTCCCACTCCTCTTTGCAGATCTTTTCCAAGTCATTAAGGTTTCGAGACTGACATTTGGCAACTCGAACCTTCAGCTCCCTCCACAGATTTTCTATGGGATTAAGGTCTGGAGACTGGCTAGGCCACTCCAGGACCTTAATGTGCTTCTTCTTGAGCCACTCCTTTGTTGCCTTGGCCGTGTGTTTTGGGTCATTGTCATGCTGGAATACGCATCCACGACCCATTTTCAATGCCCTGGCTGAGGGAAGGAGGTTCTCACCCAAGATTTGACGGTACATGGCCCCGTCCATCGTCCCTTTGATGGGGTGAAGTTGTCCTGTCCCCTTAGTAGAAAAACACCCCCAAAGCATAATGTTTCCACCTCCATGTTTGACGGTGGGGATGGTGTTCTTGGGGTCATAGGCAGCATTCCTCCTCCTCCAAACACGGCGAGTTGAGTTGATGCCAAAGAGCTCCATTTTGGTCTCATCTGACCACAACACTTTCACCCAGTTGTCCCCTGAATCACTCAGATGTTCATTGGCAAACTTCAGACGGGCATGTATATGTGCTTTCTTGAGCAGGGGGACCTTGCGGGCGCTGCAGGATTTCAGTCCTTCACGGCGTAGTGTGTTACCAATTGTTTTCTTGGTGACTATGGTCCCAGCTGCCTTGAGATCATTGACAAGATCCTCCCGTGTAGTTCTGGGCTGATTCCTCACCGTTCTCATGATCATTGCAACTCCACGAGGTGAGATCTTGCATGGAGCCCCAGGCTGAGGGAGATTCTTTTGTGTTTCTTTCATTTGCGATTAATCGCACCAACTGTTGTCACCTTCTCACCAAGCTGCTTGGCGATGGTCTTGTAGCCCATTCCAGCCTTGTGTAGATCTACAATCTTGCCCCTGACATCCTTGGAGAGCTCTTTGGTCTTGGTCATGGTGGAGAGTTTGGAATCTGATTGATTGATTGCTTCTGTGGACAGGTGTCTTTTATACAGGTAACAAGCTGAGATTAGGAGCACTCCCTTTAAGAGTGTGCTCCTAATCTCAGCTCGTTACCTGTATAAAAGACACCTGGGAGCCAGAAATCTTTCTGATTGAGAGGGGGTCAAATACTTATTTCCCTCATTAAAATGCAAATCAATTTATAAAATTTTTCACATGCGTTTTTCTGGATTTTTTTGTTGTTATTCTGTGTCTCACTGTTCAAATAAACCTACCATTAAAATTATAGACTGATCATTTCTTTGTCAGTGGGCAAATGTACAAAATCAGCAGGGGATCAAATACTTTTTTCCCTCACTGTATAGTGCACTACTTTTGACCAGAGCGCTATGTGCCAATGAAGTATGAAGTAATGCACTATAAAGGACAAATAGTGCCATTTGGGATGTCGGTCTCTACTTTCTGGACCAAGCTGTTACTAAGCAGTCGGATAGCAGCCGCTGAGATCATCCAATGGCGTGGGGACGTCCACGTTGAAGCAATGCATGATGGGATTTGGTTGTATAGCTCAGGGGTGCTGTGACCCGGCTAAGGACAGACACTCCTTTAGAGTGGGGCTGCTGTGGGCTTTGTGTTTGTTTGGGGAAGCATCACCATCAGGTTGTTAAGAGCAGTGAGGCTGTGTTGTGTCTCAGGCTGTGTCTCATACTACCATTAGTGCCACTCACTAGGTTTCAATAGTGTTGAGTGCTGGATCTCATCCTGACCTGAGCTATCAGCGAGGAGGGAGGGAGGGGAGGGGGAGGCGGAGGGGAGAAGTGGGAGAGGAGTATGGAAGGGGGTGGGGAGGGATGCGGTGGGAGAGGAGCATTATGGGGAGGGGAGGGGAGCGGTGGGAGAGAAGTATGGAAGGGGAGGAGAATGGAAGGGGAGGAGCATGGAAGGGGAGGGGAGGGGAGGGAGCGGTGGGAGAGGAGTATGGAAGGGGGACAAGTATTGAAGGGGGAGGAGAGCAGTAGGAGAGGAGTATGGAAGGGGGAGGAGTATGGAAGGGGAGGAGTATGGAAGGGGAGGAGTATGGAAGGGGAGGGGAGCAGTAGGAGAGGAATATGGAAGGGGAGGAGTATGGAAGGGGAGGAGTATGGAAGGGGAGGAGAGCAGTAGGAGAGGAGTATGGAAGGGGAGGAGTATGGAAGTGGGAGGAGTATGGAATGGGGGGGCATTCACAGATTCACCACAGAACGTGTATGGTGGCAATGTAAGCTAATCAACCAATTATTCCCCTGTTATAATAATAGTGAAAGTCCCATTGGTCAAAGTCTGTTTCATGATTTGTAAAAGCAGTTTCTCCTCCAGAATGAGTTGGTTATGTAATTGAACATCGTGAAACACATGGATAGTATAACTTCTCTGGTGTCAGCGGTGGGATGGTTCCCGTGCCGGTCACCAGAGAGGTGTGTACATGTGAGGGGTTAGTGAAGCACTGATATTGACATGCATGAAAATACATTCTTTGAACACTGTAAATAACATGTTTCTTACACGTTAGTGGTGGAGACACATTTCAGTGCCTGTCAACGTTCTGGACTTCCTCTTTACCACGATTCTCTCAGACTCTAGAAAGAGTTGCTGACTGGATGGAAACCTTTCCTTCCTCTTCCTCATATTTAGTTGACTTTTCAGGATATTTCTTTCTGGATTAGAGGAGGAAAATTAAGTTGTCAACTGAAAAGTGAAACAGCTTTGACAGCTTGCTTCAGTGAAAGACTTCCGGAGAGGAGGCGAAGAGGAGAAGAGAGGAGAAGAGAGCATTTTTACTGTGGATTAGAGTTAAGTCCGGCAGAACCAAAGCACAGCAAGACTCTTTGTGCGTCCCAAATATAAACCTTTCCCTACATAGTGCACTACGGGCCCTGGTCAAAAGTAAGTGCAGTATATAGGGAATAGGGGACCATTTGGGAAACACTCTCTCTTTCTCTCCCGCTGGAAAAAGTGAGAGTGATCTTCCTAAATGTGTGCCAATCATATGTTCCAACCTCCGCAGTGTGAGTCATAGCTTTAGTGATTGAATAGGGAATGTTGGTTGTGAAACTGAAACTTTCTATATTTTACATAAATGAGAGAGAGACCTGGGAGACCTCCACTAACCCTAACCCACACTGGGAGACCTCCACTAACCCTAACCCACACTGGAGACCTCCACTAACCCTAACCCACACTGGAGACCTCCACTCACCCTAACCCACACTGGAGACCTCCACTCACCCTAACCCACACTGGAGACCTCCACTAACCCTAACCCACACTGGAGACCTCCACTAACCCTAACCCACACTGGGAGACCTCCCCTAACCCACACTGGAGACCTCCACTAACCCTAACCCACACTGGAGACCTCCACTAACCCTAACCCACACTGGAGACCTCCACTAACCCACACTGGAGACCTCCACTAACCCTAACCCACACTGGAGACCTCCACTCACCCTAACCCACACTGGAGACCTCCACTAACCCACACTGGGAGACCTCCACTAACCCTAACCCACACTGGGAGACCTCCACTAACCCTAACCCACACTGGGAGACCTCCACTCACCCTAACCCACACTGGGAGACCTCCACTCACCCTAACCCACACTGGAGACCTCCACTAACCCTAACCCACACTGGGAGACCTCCACTCACCCTAACCCACACTGGGAGACCTCCACTCACCCTAACCCACACTGGAGACCTCCACCAACCCTAACCCACGCTGGGAGACCTCCACTCACCCTAACCCACACTGGGAGACCTCCACCAACCCTAACCCACACTGGGAGACCTCCACTCACCCTAACCCACACTGGAGACCTCCACCAACCCTAACCCACGCTGGGAGACTTCCACTAACCCTAACCCACTCTGGGAGACCTCCACTAACCCTAACCCACGCTGGGAGACCTCCACTAACCCTAACCCACACTGGAGACCTCCACCAACCCTAACCCACTCTGGGAGACCTCCACTAACCCACACTGGGAGACCTCCACTAACCCTAACCCACACTGGAGACCTCCACCAACCCTAACCCACGCTGGGAGACCTCCACTAACCCTAACCCACACTGGAGACCTCCACCAACCCTAACCCACACTGGAGACCTCCACCAACCCTAACCCACGCTGGGAGACCTCCACAAACCCTAACCCACACTGGAGACCTCCACCAACCCTAACCCATGCTGGGAGACCTCCACCAACCCTAACCCACGCTGGGAGACCTCCACTAACCCTAACCCACTCTGGGAGACCTCCACCAACCCTAACCCACACTGGAGACCTCCACTAATCCTAACCCACTCTGGGAGACCTCCACTAACCCACTCTGGGAGACCTCCACTAACCCTAACCCACTCTGGGAGACCTCCACTAACCCTAACCCACGCTGGGAGACCTCCACTCACCCTAACCCACACTGGAGACCTCCACCAACCCTAACCCACGCTGGGAGACCTCTCCTAACCCACGCTGGGAGACCTCCACTCACCCTAACCCACGCTGGAGACCTCCACTAACCCTAACCCACTCTGGGAGACCTCCACTAACCCACGCTGGGAGACCTCCACTAACCCTAACCCACGCTGGGAGACCTCCACTAACCATAACCCACTCTGGGAGACCTCCACTAACCCTAACCCACGCTGGGAGACCTCCACTAACCATAACCCACTCTGGGAGACCTCCACTAACCATAACCCACTCTGGGAGACCTCCACTCACCCTAACCAACGCTGGGAGACCTCCACTAACCCACTCTGGGAGACCTCCACTAACCCTAACCCACTCTGGGAGACCTCCACTAACCCTAACCCACTCTGCTAGACCAGCCCTAACCCTAACCCACTCTGCTAGACTAGCCCTAACCCTAACCCACACTGCTAGACTAGCCCTAACCCTAACCCACTCTGCTAGACTAGCCCTAACCCTAACCCACACTGGTAGACTAGCCCTAACCCTAACCCACTCTGGGAGACCTCCACTAACCCTAACCCACTCTGCTAGACCAGCCCTAACCCTAGCCCACTCTGCTAGACCAGCCCTAACCCTAACCCACGCTGGGAGGGAGATGTGTGCTGCAGGCCACAGACGTATCTGCCAGACCAGCCCCAGGGCACAAACTGATTTTAGTGATGTGGAGTTTGGACTTGTGTGGTTATGCAAAACAAGAAGTACTTTATATTCTATTGGCACAGGACAACACAGTACTAATAATGGTTTCGTTTTCTTCAGTGTGTTATGACTGTACAATGTTATGACTGTACAATGTTATGACTGTACAATGTTATGACTTGACTATTTTGAACGTCCAAACTGCAAAGTTAAAAGCTATAGAAACTAGGGCCGGGACACGACCAGTATCGCAGTAATCGTTAGTATCGTGACAAGGAAAACAAAACACAAAGCGGATTTAAATGGTTTAGGAAAACAGCCCTGATGTTGGGAACAAACATTATGTTGTCATCCAGAGTCCCATTTATTTATGTACCAAACAGGTTTAGGACCAAGCTACATCACAATATGTTACATACAGCAGGTTTAGGACCAAGCTACATCACAATATGTTACATACAGCAGGTTTAGGACCAAGCTACATCACAATATGTTACATACAGCAGGTTTAGGACCAAGCTACATCACAATATGTTACATACAGCAGGTTTAGGACCAAGCTACATCACAATATGTTACATACAGCAGGTTTAGGACCAAGCTACATCACAATATGTTACATACAGCAGGTTTAGGACCAAGCTACATCACAATATGTTACATACAGCAGGTTTAGGACCAAGCTACATCACAATATGTTACATACAGCAGGTTTAGGACCAAGCTACATCACAATATGTTACATACAGCAGGTTTAGGACCAAGCTACATCACACAATATGTTACATACAGCAGGTTTAGGACCAAGCTACATCACACAATATGTTACATACAGCAGGTTTAGGACCAAGCTACATCACAATATGTTACATACAGCAGGTTTAGGACCAAGCTACATCACACAATATGTTACATACAGCAGGTTTAGGACCAAGCTACATCACAATATGTTACATACAGCAGGTTTAGGACCAAGCTACATCACAATATGTTACATACAGCAGGTTTAGGACCAAGCTACATCACACAATATGTTACATACAGCAGGTTTAGGACCAAGCTACATCACAATATGTTACATACAGCAGGTTTAGGACCAAGCTACATCACAATATGTTACATACAGCAGGTTTAGGACCAAGCTACATCACAATATGTTACATACAGCAGGTTTAGGACCAAGCTACATCACAATATGTTACATACAGCAGGTTTAGGACCAAGCTACATCACACAATATGTTACATACAGCAGGTTTAGGACCAAGCTACATCACAATATGTTACATACAGCAGGTTTAGGACCAAGCTACATCACAATATGTTACATACAGCAGGTTTAGGACCAAGCTACATCACACAATATGTTACATACAGCAGGTTTAGGACCAAGCTACATCACAATATGTTACATACAGCAGGTTTAGGACCAAGCTACATCACAATATGTTACATACAGCAGGTTTAGGACCAAGCTACATCACAATATGTTACATACAGCAGGTTTAGGACCAAGCTACATCACAATATGTTACATACAGCAGGTTTAGGACCAAGCTACATCACAATATGTTACATACAGCAGGTTTAGGACCAAGCTACATCACAATATGTTACATACAGCAGGTTTAGGACCAAGCTACATCACAATATGTTACATACAGCAGGTTTAGGACCAAGCTACATCACACAATATGTTACATACAGCAGGTTTAGGACCAAGCTACATCACAATATGTTACATACAGCAGGTTTAGGACCAAGCTACATCACAATATGTTACATACAGCAGGTTTAGGACCAAGCTACATCACAATATGTTACATACAGCAGGTTTAGGACCAAGCTACATCACAATATGTTACATACAGCAGGTTTTTAAAGGACCACAGTTTGATCTGCTTCCTGTTTTTATTGTTGCCATGGAAAATGTATTGTGATACTGGTATCTTCACAACCCTAGTAGAAACACTACATCGAAGTTATCATCGTTTTAATAAAGCCACAGGCAGGCCAAATTAATATGATTATGATATATATATATTTATATATTATATTATATTTCATATGGTGATACGTTATTAGTGAGCAATCAGAAAGGACAGATGATGTGTTTCCATTCTATTGGCATTAAAGGTTTTTCTGGGATTTGGTTTAGGATTAGCTACTTTGAGTTCAGTACAGAAGTCATTTATGAAATTGGTTTAGTCAGGAACCCCCATACTGTTAGTTAATACGCCAGAGAGGGAGCTTGGGGAGACATGTAAAGCTGTCCTCATCAGGAAGTTTTTGGAAGTATTTTTACTGTCATCATCAGGGTCATGTTCATAACGAAATGCTTAGAATACGTTTAAAAAAAAAAGAAAATCCGTAAATTTAAATGAGCGTTTCTTATTGGACAAGTTTGGTTAGTCCCCTCCTCTTTCCAATCTGTTTTCTTCAGGTTGGTGCCTAATGAACATGACCCATTCTTGTGTCTTTAAATAGCGACTCTGATCCCCCTATGTCACGACTTCCGCCGAAGTCGGTTCCTCTCCTTGTTCGTTGCGGCGGTCGACGTCACCGGTCTTCTAGCCATCGACGATCCACTTTTCATTTTCCCATTTGTCTTTGTCTTGTTTCTTCACACATCTGGTTTTCATTTTGTCTCATTGCTGTTTTCTATTTAACCCTTAGTTCCCCTCATGTCTCATTGCTGTTTTCTATTTAACCCTTAGTTCCCCTCATGTCTGTGTGGGGAATTGTTTGTTTTGGGCATGTTGTGTTTTCGCCAGGGTTGTTATGTTTTCACCCGTGCTTTGTTCTACCAGTATTTTTGTACGTGCATTTTGTACTTTTTGCCTAGTGAAGTTACTTAGTACACTCTTCTCTGCTGTCCTGCGCCTGACTCCTACACCAGCTACACCCGCCGTATTATACACCCTAACATGCTGTTGAAGAAGTCTGTATCTTCTCTTCCACCTGTCTTCTAAGACAGCCTGACTGATCAGTTTTATTGAACATAAATATAGATTGGAAAGTTCTGGACCAATATACAGCTAATCCAGGGTAGGCACATTTCCCCAATAAGCAAATCCTCCACAATGTAGAGGGGTCAGCCAAGTCTCCTCCCTTCCCAGTATACAGTACACACACACGCACGCACACACACACACACACACACACACACACACACACACACACACACACACACACACACACACACACACACACACACACACACACACACACACGCGCCCTCTTGCACACACACACACACTCTTGCACACACACACACGCACATACACACACACGCACGCACGCACGCACACACACACACACACACACACACACACACACACACACACACACACACAGGGAAATGCGTAAAACCCTTACTTCAGCCTTCACTGCCCTCCCCCTCATTTATTCAGAGATCAATGATTGGACAGTTTGTCTGATTGGCAGGTGGACTCCCACAGGGATTGGGCAATGTGACTTTTTACAGATAGTGCTGATCAGAGCCATATAGGCTGTGGTGCTGATAGGACACACACACTTATTGCCACTGTGAACGACTGGGTTTTGTACCCAAGTCATCTGCGCATCACAGGACTATGTTAGCCTGCTGAGATAAAGCCCTGAGGCATTATTTTGAGGAGCTTACGTAAGTCTTTCCGATCTCAGGCAAGGTTACGCAACTGTACTCGCCACCCGAAAGCTGAAGTCTCAGCTCTGTGTAGATGAGCCTTTACCTGGAAAGAAATCAACACTGATTTCATGCAGTAGAGTCCTCTGCACACTGAAACAGAATTACACTCCCCTGTGTGCTACAAATAAAGACATCGGTAGTATGATGCAGATCATGTTGACGTCAGCTCTTCACAAGACCAACGGGTGTGAAAGACTGCCGTTGTATGTTGGAGTGTTTTTACTCCTGAAAAGAATGCAAGTCAAGTCAATAGAAAGGACTGTCCCAGCAAACATAGTCCCAGTGTTATCCCCATGATAAGTGTTAGAGAAACTAACATCTGGTGTGATTATACTACCATGTTAGAGAAACTAACATCTGGTGTGATTATACTACCATGTTAGAGAAACTAACATCTGGTGTGATAATACTACCATGTTAGAGAAACTAACATCTGGTGTGATAATACTACCATGTTAGAGAAACTAACATCTGGTGTGATAATACTACCATGTTAGAGAAACTAACATCTGGTGTGATAATACTACCATGTTAGAGAAACTAACATCTGGTGTGATAATACTACCATGTTAGAGAAACTAACATCTGGTGTGATAATACTACCATGTTAGAGAAACTAACATCTGGTGTGATAATACTACCATGTTAGAGAAACTAACATCTGGTGTGATAATACTACCATGTTAGAGAAACCAACATCTGGTGTGATTATACTACCATGTTAGAGAAACCAACATCTGGTGTGATAATACTACCATGTTAGAGAAACTAACATCTGGTGTGATAATACTACCATGTTAGAGAAACTAACATCTGGTGTGATTATACTACCATGTTAGAGAAACTAACATCTGGTGTGATTATACTACCATGTTAGAGAAACTAACATCTGGTGTGATTATACTACCATGTTAGAGAAACTAACATCTGGTGTGATAATACTACCATGTTAGAGAAACTAACATCTGGTGTGATAATACTACCATGTTAGAGAAACCAACATCTGGTGTGATTATACTACCATGTTAGAGAAACCAACATCTGGTGTGATAATACTACCATGTTAGAGAAACTAACATCTGGTGTGATAATACTACCATGTTAGAGAAACTAACATCTGGTGTGATTATACTACCATGTTAGAGAAACTAACATCTGGTGTGATTATACTACCATGTTAGGAAACCAACATCTGGTGTGATAATACTACCATGTTAGAGAAACTAACATCTGGTGTGATTATGCTACCATGTTAGAGAAACTAACATCTGGTGTGATTATACTACCATGTTAGAGAAACTAACATCTGGTGTGATTATGCTACCGTACTGTCCTTCTCCTCTACTCAGCACTTTAAATCCATGCTGACTGTGTCCAACATGATTGTCCACGCAGTTTAAACGTCATGTAGATCCGCCTAGCCTTGCCTCACTGTGTGTGTGTGTGTGTGTGTGTGTGTGTGTGTGTGTGTGTG
The DNA here is from genome assembly GCA_030435695.1 of Brachymystax lenok tsinlingensis. Taxonomy (NCBI): domain Eukaryota; kingdom Metazoa; phylum Chordata; class Actinopteri; order Salmoniformes; family Salmonidae; genus Brachymystax; species Brachymystax lenok. Next base: position 6,652,404 of record CM059819.1, on the reverse strand, counting down.
CTGAGCCATGAAATCACCACCAGATCAAATCAATCGCTCACAAATTGCACTTCCTGACTGTTTGAACATGATTCTACTGTTCAGCAGAACAACTGTCAATCACATTTCAACAGCATTGATAGAAACTACATCTATCTATGTATGGAACGGGTTTACCTCAGGAAAAACTCCTTGGCTTAGAGTTGAGCTTTCAAGTCTAAACGTTATGGGTTTCTCTGTTGGTGAGGTGTTCTGTTAGGAATCATCAGGCTGGTATTGGGTAAGGTGTTCTGTTACACTAGGCATTATCAGGCTGATATTGGGTAAGGTGTTCTGTTACACTAGGCATTATCAGGCTGATATTGGGTAAGGTGTTCTGTTAGACTAGGCATTATCAGGCTGATATTGGGTCAGGTGTTCTGTTAGACTAGGTATTATCAGCCTGATATTGGGTAAGGTGTTCTGTTAGATTAGGCATTATCAGGCTGATATTGGGTAAGGTGTTCTGTTAGACTAGGCATTATCAGGCTGATATTGGGTAAGGTGTTCTGTTAGATTAGGCATTATCAGGCTGATATTGCAAGGTGTTCTGTTACACTAGTGGTTAGAGCTGATATTGGGTAAGGTGTTCTGTTACACTAGGCATTATCAGGCTGATATTGGGTAAGGTGTTCTGTTACACTAGGCATTATCAGGCTGATATTGGGTAAGGTGTTCTGTTAGACTAGGCATTATCAGGCTGATATTGGGGTAAGGTGTTCTGTTAGACTAGGCATTATCAGGCTGATATGGGTAGAGGTGTTCTGTTAAATGCAGGCATTATCAGGCTGATATTGGGTAAGGTGTTCTGTTACAACTGACTAATTATCAGGCTGATTTGATTGGGTAAGGTGTTCTGTTACACTAGGTATTATCAGGCTGATATTGGGTAAGGTGTTCTGTTACACTAGGCATTATCAGGCTGATATTGGGTAAGGTGTTCTGTTAGACTAGGCATTATCAGGCTGATATTGGGTAAGGTGTTCTGTTACACTAGGCATTATCAGGCTGATATTGGGTAAGGTGTTCTGTTAGACTAGGCATTATCAGGCTGATATTGGGTAAGGTGTTCTGTTAGACTAGGCATTATCAGGCTGATATTGGGTAAGGTGTTCTGTTACACTAGGCATTATCAGGCTGATATTGGGTAAGGTGTTCTGTTAGACTAGGCATTATCAGGCTGATATTGGGTAAGGTGTTCTGTTAGACTAGGCATTATCAGGCTGATATTGGGTAAGGTGTTCTGTTACACTAGGCATTATCAGGCTGATATTGGGTAAGGTGTTCTGTTAGACTAGGCATTATCAGGCTGATATTGGGTAAGGTGTTCTGTTACACTAGGCATTATCAGGCTGATATTGGGTAAGGTGTTCTGTTAGACTAGGTATTATCAGGCTGATATTGGGTAAGGTGTTCTGTTAGACTAGGCATTATCAGGCTGATATTGGGTAAGGTGTTTTGCTGGGCTAGGCATTACAGTAAGCTCTCTGTGAGTGTAATATTGGTGATGTGTTTTTTTTAAGCCAGGCATTAGGCTATGTGCTTATTCAGCGATATACGCAGCAAGTCCCTGATCAATGGGGGTCTGCCTGTTTGTCTGTCTGTCTACTTGTCTGATTTAAATGATCAACTCATCATCAAGCCCTTGAATAGTGATGAATTGAATCAGGTAGGCTGGTATTTGAATAGATCGGTCTGTCGGGATGGGGGGGTGGGGCAGATCAGCTTTAATATTGCAGATAGATTGTGGCTTCTATCAATGTAATCGTCTGCATTTCCAATTTCCGAGAGTGTGCAAAGCTGTCATCAAGGGTGGCTACCTTGAAGAATCTCAAATCTCAAATATATTTTTATTTGTTTAACACTTTTTTAGTTACTACATGATTCCATATAGTATTTCATAGTTTAGAAAATAGTAAAAATAAATAAACACCCTTGAATGAGTAGGTGTGTCCAAACTTTTGACTGGTACTGTATATATATAAAAAAGCTTGGCATATCTTAATAGATTCCCACAATTGACTAATAATATGCCTAATAATATAAGCAGATCTATGAAGGATGTTGAAATCAAATGGCCTACCCTGTTTAATGCCCCTCCCCCCCACCCCTCCATACAGACAAACACACACACACCCACACTCAACCTCAATAGAGACTTTATAAAGGGAGGATAGACTTTATAAAGGGAGGAGAGACTTTATAAAGGGAGGAGAGGCTTTATAAAGGGAGGAGAGGCTTTATAAAGGGAGGAGAGACTTTATAAAGGGAGGAGAGGCTTTATAAAGGGAGGATAGACTTTATAAAGGGAGGAGAGACTTTATAAAGGGAGGAGAGACTTTATAAAGGGAGGAGAGACTTTATAAAGGGAGGAGATACTTTATAAAGGGAGGAGAGACTTTATAAAGGGAGGAGAGGCTTTATAAAGGGAGGAGAGACTTTATAAAGGGAGGAGAGGCTTTATAAAGGGAGGAGAGGCTTTATAAAGGGAGGAGAGACTTTATAAAGGGAGGAGAGACTTTATAAAGGGAGGAGAGGCTTTATAAAGGGAGGAGAGACTTTATAAAGGGAGGAGAGACTTTATAAAGGGAGGAGAGGCTTTATAAAGGGAGGAGAGGCTTTATAAAGGGAGGAGAGACTTTGTAAAGGGAGGAGAGACTTTATAAAGGGAGGAGAGACTTTATAAAGGGAGGAGAGGCTTTATAAAGGGAGGAGAGACTTTATAAAGGTAGGAGAGACTTTATAAAGGGAGGAGAGACTTTATAAAGGGAGGAGAGACTTTATAAAGGGAGGAGAGGCTTTATAAAGGGAGGAGAGACTTTATAAAGGGAGGAGAGACTTTATAAAGGGAGGAGAGACTTTGTAAAGGGAGGAGAGACTTTATAAAGGGAGGAGAGGCTTTATAAAGGGAGGAGAGACTTTGTAAAGGGAGGAGAGACTTTGTAAAGGGAGGAGAGACTTTATAAAGGGAGGAGAGGCTTTATAAAGGGAGGAGAGGCTTTATAAAGGGAGGAGAGACTTTATAAAGGGAGGAGAGGCTTTATAAAGGGAGGAGAGACTTTGTAAAGGGAGGAGAGGCTTTATAAAGGGAGGAGAGGCTTTATAAAGGGAGGAGAGACTTTATAAAGGGAGGAGAGGCTTTATAAAGGGAGGAGAGACTTTATAAAGGGAGGAGAGGCTTTATAAAGGGAGGAGAGGCTTTATAAAGGGAGGAGAGACTTTGTAAAGGGAGGAGAGACTTTATAAAGGGAGGAGAGGCTTTATAAAGGGAGGAGAGGCTTTATAAAGGGAGGAGAGGCTTTATAAAGGGAGGAGAGGCTTTATAAAGGGAGGAGAGACTTTATAAAGGGAGGAGAGACTTTATAAAGGGAGGAGATACTTTATAAAGGGAGGAGAGACTTTATAAAGGGAGGAGATACTTTATAAAGGGAGGAGATACTTTATAAAGGGAGGAGAGACTTTGTAAAGGTAATGGCTGTAGGGGTGGGCGATATATCGAACTAATTCAAATAATTCAAATGTATGTTTTTTGCGATATTCCTGATACCTGTATCGCTAGAATCAATGTTTTATTTCATGTTTTTCGTGTTTCTGAGAATTTATGTTCGCTTGTTCTCATGTTGTCTTTTTGGTCTCGTCTCCTTCGTTCCTCTGTCCTGTGTGCACCTTCCCATTGATACCAGAGATCTGTATTGACGAGATGCTCATGTCTCCGCCCTAACAATGGGAATCGTTGTCCCAAAGGTGGGAAGGCAGGCGACAAGCTTAGGTCCACATTAAGCCCATAGAAACGCATTGGGCTTATTGTGGACAGATTTTGGAGAGAGTTAAACCTCTTGCTTCGCCTCTTCCTCTATGGTTTACACACACACCCTCCCCATGCCACTCACACCAAGCCCCTCCCCTGCCACTCTACACAAGCCCCTCCCCTTGCTACTCACACCAAGCCCCTCCCCATACCACTCACACCAAGCCCTTCCCCCTGCCACTCTACACAAGCCCCTCCCCATGCTACTCACACCAAGCCCCTCCCCCTGCCACTCACACCAAGCCCCTCCCCCTGCCACTCTACACAAGCCCCTCCCTTGCTACTCACACCAAGCCCCTCCCTTGCCACTCACACCAAGCCCCTCCCCCTGCCACTCACACCAAGCCCCTCCCTTGCCACTCACACCAAGCCCCTCCCCTGCCACTCACACCAAGCCCTCCCCTGCCACTCACACCAAGCCCCTCCCCCTGTCACTCACACCAAGCCCCTCCCCCTGCCACTCACACCAAGCCCCTCCCCCTGCCACTCACACCAAGCCCCTCCCCCTGATCACATCTTCCTCTCTGACAAGCAGTTTCAACTCCCTATTTGCATTTCAGGTTTGGTCCAACAGAATCAGTCATATGGACACCACAACACATGGAGACATTATTTTAGTCCAACAGAATCAGTCATGTGGACCCCACAACACATGGAGACATTATTTTAGTCCAACAGAATCAGTCATGTGGACCCCACAACACATGGAGACATTATTTTAGTCCAACAGAATCAGTCATATGGACCCCACAACACATGGAGACATTATTTTAGTCCAACAGAATCAGTCATATGGACACCACAACACATGGAGACATTATTTTAGTCCAACAGAATTAGTCATGTGGACACCAAAACACATGGAGACATTATTTTAGTCCAACAGAATCAGTCATATGGACACAACACATGGAGACATTATTTTAGTCCAACAGAATCAGTCATATGGACACCAAAACACATGGAGACATTATTTTAGTCCAACAGAATCAGTCATGTGGACACCAAAACACATGGAGACATTATTTTAGTCCAACAGAATCAGTCATATGGACCCCACAACACATGGAGACATTATTTTAGTCCAACAGAATCAGTCATATGGACACCACAACACATGGAGACATTATTTTAGTCCAACAGAATCAGTCATATGGACACCACAACACATGGAGACATTATTTTAGTCCAACAGAATCAGTCATATGGACCCCACAACACATGGAGACATTATTTTAGTCCAACAGAATCAGTCATATGGACACCAACACACATGGAGACGTTATTTTACTGTAAGAGAAGAGAACTTAACCTTTCTAACGATACCCTTTTTATGTCTCAACTCATTAAATTGCGTGCAGAGCAGATACTACTAAAACAGGAGTATCAATGAACATTGATTCTGGAAAATGAATGCTCAGTTTGTTGCGTGCGGCATACCGCTAGCAGCATAGTAGCCAAAGACTGTTATACTAGCTGTCTAGTCTGTTATACTAGCTATCTAGTCTGCTATACTAGCTGTCTAGTCTGTTATGCTAGCTGTCTAGTCTGTTATACTAGCTGTCTAGTCTGTTATACTAGCTATCTAGTCTGTTATATTAGCTGTCTAGTCTGTTATGCTAGCTGTCTAGTCTGTTATGCTAGCTGTCTAGTCTGTTATACTAGCTGTCTAGTCTGTTATACTAGCTATCTAGTCTGTTATACTAGCTGTCTAGTCTGTTATACTAGCTGTCTAGTCTGTTATACTAGCTATCTAGTCTGTTATACTAGCTGTCTAGTCTGTTATGCTAGCTGTCTAGTCTGTTATGCTAGCTGTCTAGTCTGTTATACTAGCTGTCTAGTCTGTTATACTAGCTATCTAGTCTGTTATACTAGCTGTCTAGTCTGTTATACTAGCTGTCTAGTCTGTTATACTAGCTGTCTAGTCTGTTATACTAGCTGTCTAGTCTGTTATACTAGCTATCTAGTCTGTTATACTAGCTGTCTAGTCTGTTATGCTAGCTGTCTAGTCTGTTATACTAGCTATCTAGTCTGTTATACTAGCTGTCTAGTCTGTTATGCTAGCTGTCTAGTCTGTTATACTAGCTGTCTAGTCTGTGTTTTATAAATGTGCAATAAGCATAAAACGTAATTATAGAAGCGATTGGCAACTCGTTCTCATTCTGATAAATAAGGTAGGCCACTTGATTTCAACCTCTGAACAAAGACAGACAGAAGGGTGTCTTTATAACCATTCAACTGTTCTGCCTTGTTAGCTAGCAAATAGATCCAAGTGAACTAAACTTGAAATAGAAAGATTAGCTCACTCACTAGCATGTCGGCGTGTGTTTGAGACCTCGTGTTAAGTTCCTATACTGCCTACTACAACAAGTTAGTCTTTATTAGTGAATATTCATTATTCACGGTTCTGGTTAAATTTGTAACAAAAAGGCCCACTCAAAATACCTCACCTCTTGTATTCATTATCTCCAGCAGAACCACATCAGAGTCTTGGTCCTTAGAGGAGAAGGACTTTAAATGGATACCTCACCACTTGTATTCATTATCTCCAGCAGAACCACAATGATGTCTTGGTCCTCAGAGGAGAGGGACTTTAAGATAAAAGGCAGAATCTGATAAAAGACAGGATCTGGGGCAGCAGCCCCTCTTCAGAATGCTCTCTGTGAAGCTCATATTGCCTGGTGTTACAATGTCTGTTAGTCTCAGCCAGGCCATATCAACTATTAATGACCTGTTGGTCTGATAGTCCTGTTTCAGACCAGCTTGTTATGAATGACCTGTTGGTCTGATAGTCCTGTTTCAGACCTGCTTGTTATGAATGACCTGTTGGTCTGATAGTCCTGTTTCAGACCAGCTTGTTATGAATGACCTGTTGGTCTGATAGTCCTGTTTCAGACCAGCTTGTTATGAATGACCTGTTGGTCTGATAGTCCCGTTTCAGACCAGCTTGTTATGAATGACCTGTTGGTCTGATAGTCCCGTTTCAGACCAGCTTGTTATTAATGACCTGTTGGTCTGATAGTCCCGTTTCAGACCAGCTTGTTATTAATGACCTGTTGGTCTGATAGTCCCGTTTCAGACCAGCTTGTTATTAATGACCTGTTGGTCTGATAGTCCCGTTTCAGACCAGCTTGTTATTAATGACCTGTTGGTCTGATAGTCCCGTTTCAGACCAGCTTGTTATTAATGACCTGTTGGTCTGATTGTCCCGTTTCAGACCAGCTTGTTATTAATGACCTGTTGGTCTGATAGTCCTGTTTCAGACCAGCTTGTTATTAATGACCTGTTGGTCTGGTAGTCCTGTTTCAGACCAGCTTGTTATTAATGACCTGTTGGTCTGGTAGTCCTGTTTCAGACCAGCTTGTTATTAATGACCTGTTGGTCTGATAGTCCTGTTTCAGACCAGCTTGTTATTAATGACCTGTTGGACTGATAGTCCCGTTTCAGACCAGCTTGTTATTAATGACCTGTTGGTCTGATAGTCCCGCTTTCAGACCAGCTTGTTATTAATGACCTGTTGGTCTGATAGTCCCGTTTCAGACCAGCTTGTTATTAATGACCTGTTGGTCTGATAGTCCCGCTTTCAGACCAGCTTGTTATTAATGACCTGTTGGTCTGATAGTCCCGTTTCAGACCAGCTTGTTATTAATGACCTGTTGGACTGATAGTCCCGTTTCAGACCAGCTTGTTATTAATGACCTGTTGGTCTGATAGTCCCGTTTCAGACCAGCTTGTTATTAATGACCTGTTGGTCTGATAGTCCCGTTTCAGACCAGCTTGTTATTAATGACCTGTTGGTCTGATAGTCCCGTTTCAGACCAGCTTGTTATTAATGACCTGTTGGTCTGATAGTCCCGTTTCAGACCAGCTTGTTATGAATGACCTGTTGGTCTGATAGTCCCGTTTCAGACCAGCTTGTTATGAATGACCTGTTGGTCTGATAGTCCCGTTTCAGACCAGCTTGTTATGAATGACCTGTTGGTCTGATAGTCCCGTTTCAGACCAGCTTGTTATGAATGACCTGTTGGTCTGATAGTCCCGTTTCAGACCAGCTTGTTATGAATGACCTGTTTGTCTGATTGTCCCGTTTCAGACCAGCTTGCTATGAATGACCTGTTGGTCTGATAGTCCTGTTTCAGACCAGCTTGTTATTAATGACCTGTTGGTCTGATAGTCCTGTTTCAGACCAGCTTGTTATTAATGACCTGTTGGTCTGATAGTCCTGTTTCAGACCAGCTTGTTATTAATGACCTGTTGGTCTGATAGTCCTGTTTCAGACCAGCTTGTTCACTACTCACACCCTCTGAACTGATTATGAAGCCGTTCATTACACATTTCTTTCTTTCATTGATTCTCCTCTTTGAAAGATTTGCTTATCTTATTAATAGCTTGTTAACAGTGTGGATGCTTTTTAGGATTGAATTTTAATTTGTGTTCTCGTCTTGGAAATGAGTGGAAAGGCTATACGTCATGGATTATTCTGGGATTAGCCTATTTGGGAAAACAGGTTACGTTTTGAAGGGATTATATTTTATTCCCTCGTCATCGAGAATCATGTGTCATGTTCATAAAACAAATTAATAAAGTGAGCTGTTAGCAAGCGTTCTATTTTAATTTGCAAAAAAAATGTCTGCTTTTAGTCTGAAGAAGTGAATTGCATACTCACTGTGCTGTGCACACCTTCAATGAACACCGTATCAAATGGCGGAAGCACCATGTCCTTCATTTGTTTTGGCTAATGCAGGTGTGCCGTTTTCCTCATTAATGTGAGCTCAAGGGCAACCTAATACCCTGCAGCTTTCTGGTGGACAGGTACAGAGCGATGTGTGTATGCCGTGTACTTTGAATCCTTCGCATAGATTCATGTGTGTGTGTGTGTGTGTATGTCCTATCATTCGTCTTCCTCTCAAAGTTTTTTGCGTGGTATGTAACATGAAGGACAAAGTGTCAGTGTTGAAACAGTCCCCTCAGGGCCCATCAGCTCTGACCAGGCCTGCCAGCAGGTGTTTTAGCTCAGTAATGGCCACCATGACACATACACACACACACACACACACACACACACACACACACACACACACACACACACACACACACACACACACACACACACACACACACACACACACACACACACACACACACACACACACACACACACACACACCAGGCCTCCTTCTCCAGTCATTCACCGAGGAGAAGTGCAGGTTAATTGGCTGTAAAGGGGGATGAATCAACGAGGATAAAGGAGGACTGGAGGACAGCTGGTAAAACACAGTAAAACATGATGAATCAACGAGGATAAAGGAGGACTGGAGGACAGCTGGTAGAACACAGTAAAACATGATGAATCAACGAGGATAAAGGAGGACTGGAGGACAGCTGGTAAAACACAGTAAAACATGATGAATCAACGAGGATAAAGGAGGACTGGAGGACAGCTGGTAGAACACAGTAAAACATGATGAATCAACGAGGATAAAGGAGGACTGGAGGACAGCTGGCAGAACACAGTAAAACATGATGAATCAACGAGGATGAAGGAGGACTGGAGGACAGCTGGTAAAACACAGTAAAACATGATGAATCAACGAGGATAAAGGAGGACTGGAGGACAGCTGGTAGAACACAGTAAAACATGATGAATCAACGAGGATAAAGGAGGACTGGAGGACAGCTGGTAAAACACAGTAAAACATGATGAATCAACGAGGATAAAGGAGGACTGGAGGACAGCTGGTAAAACACAGTAAAACATGATGAATCAACGAGGATAAAGGAGGACTGGAGGACAGCTGGTAAAACACAGTAAAACATGATGAATCAACGAGGATAAAGGAGGACTGGAGGACAGCTGGTAAAACACAGTAAAACATGCTCATAAATAAATGTTCTACCCTGCAACCAAGCCTCGCTTGGACAGTCATCGCTGTTGCTCTCTCCCCCTCTCTCTTTCTCTCTCTCTCTATCACTCTCTCTCTGTCTCTTTCTCCCTCTCTCTATCTCTCTCTTTCTCTCTCTCTCTATCACTCTCTCTCTGTCTCTTTCTCCCTCTCTCTATCTCTCTATTTCTCTCTCTCTCTATCACTCTCTCTCTGTCTCTTTCTCCCTCTCTCTATCTCTCTATTTCTCTCTCTCTCTATCACTCTCTCTCTGTCTCTTTCTCCCTCTCTCTCTATCTCTCTATTTCTCTCTCTCTCTCTCTCTCTCTCTCTCTCTCTCTCTCTCTCTCTCTCTCTCTCTCTCTCTATCACTCTCTCTCTGTCTCTTTCTCCCTCTCTCTATCTCTCTATTTCTCTCTCTCTCTCCTTCTTCCACCCCCTCTATCTCTATCTCTTTCGCTTTCTGTTGTGTTTCTCTCTTCTTGCGGTCTTGTTAAAGGAACTATCAACAATGTGCAGGCTTCCATTGTTTCTGTAAACTTGTAAAAGTAGTTCAACTAAAAAACATGGTTTGCCTCTCTATTCTGTCACTGACAAAGTTAGGCTGAATTTCCACACCTTATGATGTCACATTTAGGAAGATCAGCATTGTGAGCGTTGGACCAGCCTGTACTGTGCTGACCAGTGTCTGCTTGACTGTTACAGTGTGTACTGTGCTGACCAGTGTCTGCTTGACTGTTACAGTGTGTACTATACTGCATGTTATTCTCATGGCTGGATGATGGATAGATGAACGGATGAATGCATCTCACCCTCCTCTGTCCTGTCCTGCTTATATGTCCTGCAGGGCAGAAATTATTTTTCATCTCTCTCTCTCTCTCTCTCTCTCTCTCTCTCTCTCTCTCTCTCTCCATAAAAAGCTTTTAGTTCATTGTTCTTGGTCTGAAGGAGGAGCTCCTAAAGGAACAAAGCTTCTGTTGTTCCAGTCTTTCAGTGACTAGATGATGATGCCCCCAGGAGCCTAGGGCACTATGGTCAGAGAGAGAGAGAGAGAGAGAGAGAGAGAGAGAGAGAGAGAGAGAGAGGACAGATGGAGGCTGCTTTCCACAATCTGAGGGTACTGAAGTGTACCACTCTTGATGTGGAATACAAAACATTTTTCTAATTACTAGATGAATTTGATCAGCAGTTGATTAAGTTTATATCGTTAGTATATAATATAATACATGCCAGTTAACAGACGCTTTTATCCAAAGCGACTCTGGCATGCGGCCATACACTTTGTGTACTGTCATGGCGTTGCAAGCACCATGCTCTACCAACTGAGCTACAGAGGACCAGACTGAGCTACAGAGGACCAGACTGAGCTACAGAGGACCAGACTGAGCTACAGAGGACCAGACTGAGCTACAGAGGACCACACTGAGCTACAGAGGACCACACTGAGCTACAGAGGACCAGACTGAGCTACAGAGGACCAGACTGAGCTACAGAGGACCAGACTGAGCTACAGAGGACCACACTGAGCTACAGAGGACCACACTGAGCTACTGAGGACCAGACTGAGCTACAGAGGAGCACACTGAGCTACAGAGGACCACACTGAGCTACAGAGGACCACACTGAGCTACAGAGGACCATGTGTTTGAAGCATAAACTGCATTTCGGTCTATCTGCAAAAATCCAGCATAGTTTAGGCTACTTCAAAAGACTGCCTTTCTCTCTCTCTCTCTCTCTCTAGTCTAACTCTGCTGTCCAGAAAGTTATCCTGGGGAGAGATGATACATTAATGGTAGCTTCAGTGCAAACTAGTGACCGGTCGGTGCGTATGTTCATGCGGGTACACGTATAACTACTGTGTGATTTCTGATGAGCGACTGTGATCTCCGTCCAATGCTGCATGAATTAATCATGGATCCCATGTCGTTGTGATAAAACCAGCTGATGGCTCTCTCTGTGTTGCTACAGAGACTAAACTACCAGGAAGTAGATACTGTTGTACTGCTGGCTATAGTCTATTGATATCAGTTTAATTGGAACATTATATCTGAATCTATATCGATGGGAATAACAGTGTTCTAACCACAGAACTAGAGGGACTGAATAACAGTGTTCTAACCACAGAACTAGAGGGACTGAATAACAGTGTTCTAACCACAGAACTAGAGGGACTGAATAACAGTGTTCTAAATCCACAGAACTAGAGGGACTGAATAACAGTGTTCTAACCACAGAACTAGAGGGACTGAATAACAGTGTTCTAACCACAGAACTAGAGGGACTGAATAACAGTGTTCTAACCACAGAACTAGAGGGACTGAATAACAGTGTTCTAACCACAGAACTAGAGGGACTGAATAACAGTGTTCTAACCACAGAACTAGAGGGACTGAATAACATTGTTCTAACCACAGAACTAGAGGGACTGAATAACAGTGTTCTAACCACAGAACTAGAGGGACTGAATAACAGTGTTCTAACCACAGAACTAGAGGGACTGAATAACAGTGTTCTAAATCCACAGAACTAGAGGGACTGAATAACATTGTTCTAACCACAGAACTAGAGGGACTGAATAACAGTGTTCTAACCACAGAACTAGAGGGACTGAATAACAGTGTTCTAACCACAGAACTAGAGTGATTGAATAGCAGTGTTCTAACCACAGAACTAGAGGGACTGAATAACATTGTTCTAACCACAGAACTAGAATGATTGAATAACAGTGTTCTAACCACAGAACTAGAGGGACTGAATAACATTGTTCTAACCACAGAACTAGAATGATTGAATAACATTGTTCTAACCACAGAACTAGAGGGACTGAATAACAGTGTTCTAACCACAGAACTAGAGGGACTGAATAACAGTGTTCTAACCACAGAACTAGAGGGACTGAATAACAGTGTTCTAACCACAGAACTAGAGGGACTGAATAACAGTATTCTAACCACAGAACTAGAGTGATTGAATAACAGTGTTCTAACCACAGAACTAGAGGGACTGAATAACAGTGTTCTAACCACAGAACTAGAATGATTGTATTCTATTTCAAACACCTAAGACCTGTTACAGGATATGGTTATCTGATCCTTATAACCAGTCTGATCCAATGGTCCTTGCTATGGCTTAGGTTTCAGTTTGCACTTTGCAAATCCTCTCTGGCCATAGAGTCATCCAACCAATCCTCTCTGGCCATAGAGTCATCCAACCAATCCTCTCTGGCCATAGAGTCATCCAACCAATCCTCTCTGGCCATAGAGTCATCCAACCAATCCTCTCTGGCCATAGAGTCATCCAACCAATCCTTTCTGGCCATAGAGTCATCCAACCAATCCTCTCTGGCCATAGAGTCATCCAACCAATCCTTTCTGGCCATAGAGTCATCCAACCAATCCTCTCTGGCCATAGAGTCATCCAACCAATCCTCTCTGGCCATAGAGTCATCCAACCAATCCTCTCTGGCCATAGAGTCATCCAACCAATCCTTTCTGGCCATAGAGTCATCCAACCAATCCTCTCTGGCCATAGAGTCATCCAACCAATCCTTTCTGGCCATAGAGTCATCCAACCAATCCTTTCTGGCCATAGATTCATCCAACCAATCCTCTCTGGCCATAGAGTCATCCAACCAATCCTCTCTGGCCATAGAGTCATCCAACCAATCCTTTCTGGCCATAGAGTCATCCAACCAATCCTTTCTGGCCATAGAGTCATCCAACCAATCCTCTCTGGCCATAGAGTCATCCAACCAATCCTTTCTGGCCATAGAGTCATCCAACCAATCCTCTCTGGCCATAGAGTCATCCAACCAATCCTCTCTGGCCATAGAGTCATCCAACCAATCCTTTCTGGCCATAGAGTCATCCAACCAATCCTCTCTGGCCATAGAGTCATCCAACCAATCCTCTCTGGCCATAGAGTCATCCAACCAATCCTCTCTGGCCATAGAGTCATCCAACCAATCCTTTCTGGCCATAGAGTCATCCAACCAATCCTTTCTGGCCATAGAGTCATCCAACCAATCCTCTCTGGCCATAGAGTCATCCAACCAATCCTCTCTGGCCATAGAGTCATCCAACCAATCCTTTCTGGCCATAGAGTCATCCAACCAATCCTCTCTGGCCTAGGAACACTGGGCTGTGTAATCCTATTCCCTATATAGTGCACTACTTTTGACAAGAGTGCTATGCATGGACCCTGGTCCAAAGTAGTACACTATATTGTGAATAGGGTGCCACAGCCAGTGTCTCAGAGGCTAGAGCTACAGTATTGACCTCTGACCTCTGACGGGGAAATGTTCAACAGGGCCTGGGACCAACAATAACATTATTTGTATTGATTCTCTGTCCCTGTGTGTGTGATGAGAAACAGCATCTCCCTCCAGCCTACTGCCAAACTGTGTGTGATGAAAAACAGCATCTCCCTCCAGCCTACTGCCAAACTGTGTGTGTGTGTGTGCGTGTGCGTGTGTGTGTGTGTGTGCGCGTGTGTGTGTGTGTGTGTGTGTGTGCGCGTGTGTGTGTGTGTGTGTGTGACAGCACCCCCCTCCAGCACCATGCTTTATAACTCTCTACAGGTCCGTTACAGTATCAGGCTTGTTTGTCCTGAACTGTAAACACACACACAGACACAGAGAGAGCGAGAGAAGAGAGAGAGAGGAGGGAGAGAGACGAGAGAGAGAGAGAGAGAGAGAGAGAGAGAGAGAGAGAGAGAGAGAGAGAGAGAGAGAGAGAGAGAGAGAGAGAGAGAGAGAGAGAGAGAGAGAGAGAGAGAGAGAGAGAGAGAGAGAGAGAGAGAGAGAGAGAGAGAAACTCAAGTCAGTCAGTGTGTTGTAGGGGGGATTGATTTTGTCCTGAGGTTAACATTGTATCACACTGTTTCTTTCCATGTCAAGCATAGATATTTGCATTCATTGTTCTTGTAAAGTACGTTTGACATACATTTGCATTTTGTGTGCAAGCTGTGAGAAAAGACTTACTGTGCAAAGAAGAACAGCTACTAGTCAAGACTGTTTCTATTCGGGATCTACAGTACAGTTTGTTTCTGAGCGTCACTAAAGGTGACTTCAGGGAATATTGAGGGAATGTAGCTTCAACACGTTCCTGATTGTTGTCATTTAGATTGCCAGGTCTTTCTAAAGAAAGATTGTATCCATTCTGACGGAGGTACAAGACTTGTGTTGAGCAAAGCATTGACATCTGCCTTACAGTTGGCAGCCTTTATCCTCAGTTTATGCATTTGGAATGAGTGAACCAATACTGTTGCTGTCTATAGGTTCTCTTCTTATCACTACTGATCCTAGACCAGTCCTGGGCTGACCATTACACAGGGGAGGGGTGCCTTGTTGACTATAGACTGATCCTAGACCAGTCCTGGGCTAACCAATACACAGGGGAGTGGTGCCTTGTTGACTATATACTGATCCTAGACCAGTCCTGGGCTGACCAATACACAGAACAACTTCAGAGGGCTTCAAACGGATGAATCATTCATTCAGATAAAGAAACAGACAGACAGACTAGAGTTTTCAGCCTGCTGTTAATAAACAACATGACACAGATCAGCAGCCCAAAGACAATTCATTATTTGTTGTATTATTACTGAATAATTAATAGCTATCTGTCACAACACTGGTATTGTCCCGTAACATGAATTTCTCTATGAAATATTGATTCATGTGTTAAAACTGCTTTTGATATCTTATCATTGTACAAGCCTGTGTAGCACCATCGATGATCAGAGGCTTTGTATGGTGACAGTACAGAGTGAATACTGCTGAGAGGTCTAGACTACAACTGGTGACAGTACAGAGTGAATACTGCTGAGAGGTCTAGACTACAACTGGTGACAGTACAGAGTGAATACTACTGAGACTCTGTCAGGTCTAGACTACCACTGGTGACAGTACAGAGTGAATACTGCTGAGACTCTGTCAGGTCTAGACTACCACTGATGACAGTACAGAGTGAATACTGCTGAGAGGTCTAGACTACAACTGGTGACAGTACAGAGTGAATACTGCTGAGAGGTCTAGACTACCACTGGTGACAGTACAGAGTGAATACTGCTGAGAGGTCTAGACTACCACTGGTGACAGTACAGAGTGAATACTGCTGAGACTCTGTCAGGTCTAGACTACCACTGGTGACAGTACAGAGTGAATACTGCTGAGAGGTCTAGACTACCACTGGTGACAGTACAGAGTGAATACTGCTGAGACTCTGTCAGGTCTAGACTACCACTGGTGACAGTACAGAGTGAATACTGCTGAGAGGTCTAGACTACAACTGGTGACAGTACAGAGTGAATACTGCTGAGAGGTCTAGACTACCACTGGTGACAGTACAGAGTGAATACTGCTGAGAGGTCTAGACTACCACTGGTGACAGTACAGAGTGAATACTGCTGAGACTCTGTCAGGTCTAGACTACCACTGGTGACAGTACAGAGTGAATACTGCTGAGACTCTGTCAGGTCTAGACTACCACTGGTGACAGTACAGAGTGAATACTGCTGAGACTCTGTCAGGTCTAGACTACCACTGGTGACAGTACAGAGTGAATACTGCTGAGAGGTCTAGACTACCACTGGTGACAGTACAGAGTGAATACTGCTGAGAGGTCTAGACTACCACTGGTGACAGTACAGAGTGAATACTGCTGAGACTCTGTCAGGTCTAGACTACCACTGGTGACAGTACAGAGTGAATACTGCTGAGAGGTCTAGACAACCACTGATATACTCTGTTGCTGATGTGTGTGTTGGAGTCCCTGCAGTCACATACTTATGTTTGTACGGTTGTATATGTCATTGCTGTGTGTGTGTGTGTGTGTTTGCAAATCGTTGTGTGTCCTGCGTACATGTGCATGTCTTTGTGCTGTTCAGCAGGTTAGTGAGTGACTATGTGAACTCAATTAACCTCTCTCTGTTTTCCACAGGCATTGGAGGTCAGTCTGTCCATATCCATCCCTGTATCCACTAGGGGATCGCTAAGGACTCAGACCTTCAGTTCAACCCCATTCCAGTCACATAAACCTAAGCAGTCTCATCACAAGGTAAGCTTCCTGCTCAAATGACTGTTTTGAGTACATGTACATTATAGAACTGTTATAGAACATTATACAACTGTTAAAGAACTCTATAGAACTGTTATAGAACACTATATAACTGTTATAGAACAATATAGGACTGTTATATATCTGTTATAGAACATTATAGAACTGTTATAGAACACTATAGAACTGTTATAGAACATTATAGAACTGTTATAGAACTCTATAGAACTGTTATAGAACACTATATAACTGTTATAGAACAATATAGGACTGTTATAGATCTGTTATAGAACATTATAGAACTGTTATGAAACACTATAGAACTGTTATAGAGCACTATATAACTGTTATAGAACATTCTACAACTGTTATAGAACAATTTAGGACTGTTAGAGAACTGTTATAGAACATTATAGAACTGTTATGGAACACTATACAACTGTTATAGAACATTATACTCTGTTATAGAACAATATAGGACTGTTATGGAACACTATACAACTGTTATAGAACATTATACTCTGTTATAGAACAATATAGGACTGTTATAGAACATTATAGAACTGTTATAGAACACTATAGAACTGTTATAGAACACTATACAACTGTTATAGAACATTATAGAACTGTTATAGAACACTATAAAACTGTTCCACTATACAACTGTTAATAAAAAATATAGAACTGTTATAGAACACTGTAGAACTGTTATAGAACACTATAGAACTGTTATAGAACACTATAGAACTGTTATAGAACAATATGGAACTGTTATAGACCTTTTATAGAACACTATAGAACTGTTCCACTATACAACTGTTTATTAACACTATAGAACTTTTATAGAACACAATAGAACTGTAGCATTTCACTGTAAGGTCTACACCTGTTGGTTAAGGGCTTGTAAGTAGCATTTCACTGTAAGGTCTACACCTGTTGGTTAAGGGCTTGTAAGTAGCATTTCACTGTAAGGTCTACACCTGTTGGTTAAGGGCTTGTAAGTAGCATTTCACTGTAAGGTCTACACCTGTTGGTTAAGGGCTTGTAAGTAGCATTTCACTGTAAGGTCTACACCTGTTGGTTAAGGGCTTGTAAGTAGCATTTCACTGTAAGGTCTACACCTGTTGGTTAAGGGCTTGTAAATAGCATTTCACTGTAAGGTCTACACCTGTTGGTTAAGGGCTTGTAAGTAGCATTTCACTGTAAGGTCTACACCTGTTGGTTAAGGGCTTGTAAGTAGAATTTCACTGTAAGGTCTACACCTGTTGGTTAAGGGCTTGTAAGTAGAATTTCACTGTAAGGTCTACACCTGTTGGTTAAGGGCTTGTAAGTAGCATTTCACTGTAAGGTCTACACCTTTTGGTTAAGGGCTTGTAAATAGCATTTCACTGTAAGGTCTACACCTGTTGGTTAAGGGCTTGTAAGTAGCATTTCACTGTAAGGTCTACACCTGTTGGTTAAGGGCTTGTAAGTAGAATTTCACTGTAAGGTCTACACCTGTTGGTTAAGGGCTTGTAAGTAGAATTTCACTGTAAGGTCTACACCTGTTGGTTAAGGGCTTGTAAGTAGCATTTCACTGTAAGGTCTACACCTGTTGGTTACGGCTTGTAAGTAGCATTTCACTGTAAGGTCTACACCTTTTGGTTAAGGGCTTGTAAGTAGCATTTCACTGTAAGGTCTACACCTTTTGGTTAAGGGCTTGTAAGTAGCTATACCAAACAAGTTAAACGTCTTACCTGGGATGAAATGTTTTCCACCCACATAGCTACCTGTAGCCTACTTGGACACGGAGTCCCCACATTTCCCACTTTCCCGCTTCAAATAGCCTGAAGCCACAAGGCTCTTCTCGCAGGCTCTATTGCCCTACCTGGGATCATTGTGAACTTTAGGTTGTGGCCTGGTTACATGTACATTCAACAACCCTGTCAATATTTTTGATAGGATCCTCCCTTGTTGTGAATGTAATCAATAGCTCTATTGTATAAGACAGCCTTTGATGTTTCTACAGAGACATTGCAAATCCTCTAAGTCATTTTCTGAATGGATTTATTTTTCTGATCCTTAAAGCAAGAAATTCAAGGCTTTAGGTATACGGGAGTACAGCTCCTATTCAACAACTTTCTGCTTTTATATCCAAAGATATTCTTCAGATCAAGCTCAGTGTTTCACAACTTCAGTTTTATCTCTCCATTTAAAGACCCAAACATGGCCACTCTCACTGTGGCTGCTTCACGTCATGGATTGTTGTCTCTACCTTCTTTCCCTTTGAGCTGTTGTCTGTGCCCAGCAGTGTTTGTACCATGTTTGTGCTGCTACCATGTGGAGTTACTAACAGACTATACAATTACAAGAGTGTATAACCTGTTCTAGTCAGGGCTGCTCTTTTTATGTAGTGTTGTGGTGTGTCTCTTTATGTAGTGTTGTCTCTCTATGTAGTGTTGTGGTGTCTCCCTTTATGTAGTGGTGTCTCTTTATATAGTGTTGTGGTGTCTCCCTTTATGTAGTGTTGTGGTGTCTCTCTTTATGTAGTGTTGTGGTGTCTCCCTTTATGTAGTGTTGTGGTGTCTCTCTTTATATAGTGTTGTGGTGTCTCTCTTTATGCAGTGTTGTGGTGTGTCTCTTTATGTAGTGTTGTCTCTCTATGTAGTGTTGTGGTGTCTCCCTTTATGTAGTGGTGTCTCTTTATATAGTGTTGTGGTGTCTCCCTTTATGTAGTGTTGTGGTGTCTCTCTTTATGTAGTGTTGTGGTGTCTCCCTTTATATAGTGTTGTGGTGTCTCCCTTTATGTAGTGTTGTGGTGTCTCTCTTTATATAGTGTTGTGGTGTCTCTCTTTATGCAGTGTTGTGGTGTCTCCCTTTATGTAGTGTTGTCTCTTTATGTAGTGTTGTGGTGTCTCCCTTTATGTAGTGTTGTGGTGTCTCTCTTTATGTAGTGTTGTGGTGTCTCCCTTTATGTAGTGTTGTCGTGTCTCTCTTTATGTAGTGTTGTCGTGTCTCTCTTTATGTAGTGTTGTTGTGTCTCTCTTTATTTAGTGTTGTGGTGTCTCTCTTTATGTAGTGTTGTCGTGTCTCTCTTTATGTAGTGTTGTCGTGTCTCTCTTTATGTAGTGTTGTGGTGTCTCTCTTTATGTGGTGTTGTGGTGTCTCCCTTTATGTAGTGTTGTGGTGTCTCTCTTTATGTAGTGTTGTCTCTTTATGTAGTGTTGTGGTCTCTCTTTATGTAGTGTTGTCGTGTCTCTCTTTATGTAGTGTTGTGGTGTCTCTCTTTATGTAGTGTTGTGGTGTCTCTCTTTATGTAGTGTTGTGGTGTCTCCCTTTATGTAGTTGTGGTGTCTCTCTTTATGTAGTGGTGTCTCTTTATTTAGTGTTGTGGTGTCTCCCTTTATGTAGTGGTGTCTCTTTATGTAGTGTTGTGGTCTCTCTTTATGTAGTGTTGTCGTGTCTCTTTATGTAGTGTTGTGGTGTCTCTCTTTATGTAGTGTTGTGGTGTCTCCCTTTATGTAGTTGTGGTGTCTCCCTTTATGTAGTGGTGTCTCTTTATGTAGTGTTGTGGTGTCTCCCTTTATGTAGTTGTGGTGTCTCTCTTTATGTAGTGGTGTCTCTTTATTTAGTGTTGTGGTGTCTCCCTTTATGTAGTGGTGTCTCTTTATGTAGTGTTGTGGTCTCTCTTTATGTAGTGTTGTCGTGTCTCTCTTTATGTAGTGTTGTGGTGTCTCTCTTTATGTAGTGTTGTGGTGTCTCCCTTTATGTAGTTGTGGTGTCTCCCTTTATGTAGTGGTGTCTCTTTATGTAGTGTTGTGGTGTCTCCCTTTATGTAGTTGTGGTGTCTCTCTTTATGTAGTGTTGTCTCTCTCTATGTAGTGTTGTGTTGTCTCTCTTTATGTAGTGTTGTGGTGTCTCTCTTTATGTAGTGTTGTGGTGTCTCTCTTTATGTAGTGTTGTGGTGTCTCTTTATGTAGTGTTGTGGTGTCTCCCTTTATATAGTGTTGTGGTGTCTCCCTTTATGTAGTGTTGTGGTGTCTCCCTTTATGTAGTGTTGTGGTGTCTCTCTTTATGTAGTGTTGTGGTGTCTACCTTTATGTAGTGTTGTGGTGTCTCTCTTTATGCAGTGTTGTGGTGTCTCTCTTTATGTAGTGTTGTGGTGTCTCTTTATGTAGTGTTGTGGTGTCTCTCTTTATGTAGTGTTGTGGTGTCTCTCTTTATATAGTGTTGTGGTGTCTACCTTTATGTAGTGTTGTGGTGTCTCCCTTTATATAGTGTTGTGGTGTCTCTTTATGTAGTGTTGTGGTGTCTACCTTTATGTAGTGTTGTGTTGTCTCTCTTTATGTAGTGTTGTGGTGTCTCCCTTTATGTAGTGTTGTGGTGTCTCTCTTGTCGTGATGTGTGTTTTGTCCTACATTTTTATTTTTAATCCCAGCCCCCAGCCCCACTGGAGGCCTTTTGCCTTTTGGTAGGCCGTCATTGTAAATAACTGACTTGCCTAGTTAAATAAAGGTTAAATAAAAAATTAAAAATCTGTCTAAGAATTTCCCCCTCAAGTCCTTGAACACACATTTTCTTTGAAATCTTGACCATACCTGGTACCTTATCCCAAATGTATGTGAGTCAAAGTGTATATGTGTGTGCCCTGTGTTTGTGCATGTGTGTGTGTAAATGAGTGATACTCAGGAAATGAACCTGAGTGTAACCCCTGGCTCTGTAAATTAACTGCTACTGAAGAGGAGGAAGAGGAACATTGATTTCCTCTCACGAATCAATCAAACCACAAACCTGTTCTACTGAGGGCTGCCACCGTAGCTGAGTGTATAACCTGTTCTACTCAGGGCTGCCACTGTGGCTGAGTGTATAACCTGTTCTACTGAGGGCTGCCACCGTGGCTGAGTGTATAACCTGTTTTACTGAGGGCTGCCACTGTGGCTGAGTGTATAACCTGTTCTAGTCAGGGCTGCCACCGTAGCTGAGTGTATAACCTGTTCTAGTCAGGGCTGCCACCGTGGCTGAGTGTATAACCTGTTCTAGTCAGGGCTGCCACCGTAGCTGAGTGTATAACCTGTTCTACTCAGGGCTGCCACTGTGGCTGAGTGTATAACCTGTTCTACTGAGGGCTGCCACCGTGGTTGAGTGTATAACCTGTTTTACTGAGGGCTGCCACTGTGGCTGAGTGTATAACCTGTTCTACTCAGGGCTGCCACTGTGGCGGAGTGTATAACCTGTTCTAGTCAGGGCTGCCACTGTGGCTGAGTGTACGTGTGTGTGTGTTTCAATGAAAGCATGGACAGATAACAAGCACACACACACACACATTTGAAGTACTTGATTTGAATCCACAAATAAAGTTGGCTATAGACCATTTGACATGCCTGCCTGTCTCTGAGCTCTCTCCTCTCCAACCTCGGCATAACCTTATACACTTAATGAGAGCACTCCAGCAATGTTCCCAAAATGAGCGTGAGGTGTTCTTACTGTCATTCCCTCGTCCTTTCAGGACAGTGCCTGTGTCCCCAATGGCACTCTATTCCCTATATAGTGGTACTACTATAGACCAGAGCCCTATTCCCTATATAGTGTGCTACTATTGAGCTCTATGGTTGTCATTTGGGATGCAGATGTGTTTGTGGGTGTGACGGTTTGGCATGCATCAATGTCTGTCACTATTGGGTCTATTCATCATGGGTGGAATATTCCTGACAGCATGAAAAATAGTCTCTGTGATGTATTGTCACTCCATGCACCAGTTCCTGTCTGCTGTGTGTGTGTGTGTGTGTGTGTGTGTGTGTGTGTGTGTGTGTGTGTGTGTGTGTGTGTGTGTGTGTGTGTGTGTGTGTGTGTGTGTGTGTGTGTGTGTGTGTGTGTGTATTGTGTCATCATCACTTCACCAACTCCTACCTGCAGTGCGACACTTTAATTTGATCCCTCTTCTCGACATGCAGCGAGACATTTTTAGTTCTTAGAATGTTAAAAAACTTTCTCTCTCTCTCTTGCTCTAGGGCTGGAGGATGGGGCCAGGTGGGGCAGTCTCTGTGGCCCTGCTAGGGTTCACCCTCCTGGGGTTGATCTATGGCGCGTTGCCCCTGAACCCGGACGACCCTAACGTGTGTAGTCACTGGGAGAGGTCAGTGGTGTGATGGTGTCTGTCTGTCATCTCAGAAATACACAACACGAGCTCATAGTTTCCCTTTTGAAATTCGACATGTTATGGATACATTTTTATTCATGCATGGTTACAGGGTTAATTCTACATGGTTACAGGGTTAATTCTACATGTGTTACAGGGTTAATTCTACATGGTTACAGGGTTAATTCTACATGGTTACAGGGTTAATTCTACATGGTTACAGGGTTAATTCTACATGGTTACAGGGTTAATTCTACATGGTTACAGGGTTAATTCTACATGTGTTACAGGGTTAATTCTACATGTGTTACAGGGTTAATTCTACATGTGTTACAGTGTTACAGGGTTAATTCTACATGGTTACAGGGTTAATTCTACATGTGTTACAGGGTTAATTCTACATGGTTACAGGGTTAATTCTACATGGTTACAGGGTTAATTCTACATGGTTACAGGGTTAATTCTACATGGTTACAGGGTTAATTCTGATTGGTTACAGGGTTAATTCTGATTGGTTACAGGGTTAATTCTGATTGGTTACAGGGTTAATTCTGATTGGTTACAGGGTTAATTCTACATGGTTACAGGGTTAATTCTGATTGGTTACAGGGTTAATTCTGATTGGTTACAGGGTTAATTCTACATGTGTTACAGGGTTAATTCTACATGGTTACAGGGTTAATTCTACATGGTTACAGGGTTAATTCTACATGTGTTACAGGGTTAATTCTACATGTGTTACAGGGTTAATTCTACATGGTTACAGGGTTAATTCTACATGTGTTACAGGGTTAATTCTACATGGTTACAGGGTTAATTCTACATGGTTACAGGGTTAATTCTACATGGTTACAGGGTTAATTCTACATGGTTACAGGGTTAATTCTACATGTGTTACAGGGTTAATTCTACATGGTTACAGGGTTAATTCTACATGTGTTACAGGGTTAATTCTACATGGTTACAGGGTTAATTCTACATGTGTTACAGGGTTAATTCTACATGTGTTACAGGGTTAATTCTACATGGTTACAGGGTTAATTCTACATGGTTACAGGGTTAATTCTACATGGTTACAGGGTTAATTCTACATGGTTACAGGGTTAATTCTACATGGTTACAGGGTTAATTCTACATGGTTACAGGGTTAATTCTGATTGGTTACAGGGTTAATTCTGATTGGTTACAGGGTTAATTCTGATTGGTTACAGGGTTAATTCTACATGGTTACAGGGTTAATTCTGATTGGTTACAGGGTTAATTCTGATTGGTTACAGGGTTAATTCTACATGTGTTACAGGGTTAATTCTACATGGTTACAGGGTTAATTCTACATGGTTACAGGGTTAATTCTACATGTGTTACAGGGTTAATTCTACATGTGTTACAGGGTTAATTCTACATGGTTACAGGGTTAATTCTACATGTGTTACAGGGTTAATTCTACATGGTTACAGGGTTAATTCTGATTGGTTACAGGGTTAATTCTACATGGTTACAGGGTTAATTCTGATTGGTTACAGGGTTAATTCTGATTGGTTACAGGGTTAATTCTACATGGTTACAGGGTTAATTCTACATGGTTACAGAGTTAAAACAGAAACAACTCAAAGGGTTAAGTTTTAATTCAGTGTGGTTAAGGTTAGGGCTATGGTTTGGGGAAGGCTTAAAACACAATGATTCAAAACAACGCACTGTTTCCATGAACTATCATCAAGTATTCAGTTCACAATGCTAGCTCGAGATGTGCAGAGGCACAGGGGTCTAAGCTGCGAGCCTTGGCTCCGAGCATCACAGTGCCGTGCAATCGGTTGTCAAAAAAGAAGAAAGTGAGTGCAGAGGAAAGTACTTTACAGCCTTATTCTAAAATGGATTAAATAAATAAAAATGTTTGTCAATCTACACACAATACCCCATAATGACAAAGCAAAAAAAATGTTTTTTAATTTTAGAAATGTATTACAAATAAAAAACAGTAATACCTTATTTACATAAGTATTCATCCCCTTTGCTATGAGACTTGAAATTGAGCTCTGGTGCATCCTGTTTCCATTGATCATCCTTGAGATGTTTCTACAACTTGATTGGAGTCCACCTGTGGTAAATTCAATTGATTGGACATGATTTGGAAAGGCACACACCTGTCTATATAAGGTCCCACAGCTGACAGTGCATGTCAGAGCAAAAACCAAGCCATGAGCTTGAAGGAATTGTCCGTAGAGCGCCGAGACAGGACTGTGTCGAGGCACAGATCTGTGGAAGGGTACAAAAATATTTCTGCAGCATTGAAGGTCCCCAAGAACACAGTGGCCTCCATCATTCTTAAATGGAAGAAGTTTGGAACCACCAAGGCTCTTCCTAGAGCTGGCCACCCGGCCAAACTGAGCAATCGGGGGAGAAGGGCCTTGGTCAGGGAGGTGACCAAGAACCTGATGATCACACTGATAGAGCTCCAGTTCCTCTGTGGAGATGGGAGAACCTTCCAGAAGGACAACCATCTCTGCAGCACTCCACCAATCAGGCCTTTAAGGTAGAGTGGCCAGACAGAAGCCACTCCTCAGTAAAAGGCACATGACAGCCCGCTTGGAGTTTGCCAAAAGGCACCTAAAGGACTCTCAGACCATGAGAAACAATATTCTCTGGTTTGATGAAACCAAGATTGAACTCTTTGACCTGAATGCCAAGCATCACATCTGGAGGAAACCTGGCACCATCTCTACAGTGAAGCATGGTGGTGGCAGCATCATGCTCTGGGGATGTTTTTCAGCAGCAGGGACTGGGAGACAAGTCAGGATCGAGTGAAATGTGAACGGAGCAAACAGCCAAGACAATGCAGGAGTGTCTTCGGGACAAGTCTCTGAAAGTCATTGAGGCCCAGCCAGAGCCCGGACTTGAACCCGATCGAACATCTGTGGAGAGACCTGAAAGTAGCTGTGAGCTGACGCTCCCCATCCAACCTGACAGAGCTTGAGAGGATCTGCAGAGAAGAATGGGAGAAACTCCCCAAATATAGGTGTGCCAAGCTTGTAGCGTCATACTCAAGAAGACTTGAGGCTGTAATCGCTGCCAAAGGTACTTCAACAAAGTACTGAGTAAATGGTCTGAATACTTATGTAAATGTGATATTTCAGTTTTAATTTTTAATACATTTTCAAAAATGTCCAAAATACTGTTTTTGCTTCGTCATTATGGGTTATTATGTGTAGATTGATGAGGAACAAACCCAATTCAATTCATTTTAGAATAAGGTGTAACATAACAAAATGTGGGTGAAGTCAAGGGGTCTGAATACTTTCCAAACACACTGTATATTGACGTTCTAAGGGACTTTTCAAACATCCAAAATAGCAGTCTATTTCTAGTGATCTGGCTGAAAATATAACCTGCTGCTCTGGGCTGTGTATATATGTGTGCGTGCTTTTGTGTCAGGCCTCTGAGGACCAGCTTGTAATGGACTGCTCTACAAATCAATGCTGAGGGTTGGAGTTAGAGCCAGCCATTAGAAGGAGAGGGTTGGAGTTGGAGTTAGTTAGAGTTGGAGTTAGTTAGAGTTAGTTAGAGTTGGAGTTAGTTAGAGTTGGTGTGAGTTAGAGTTAGTTAGAGTTAGAGTTAGAGTTAGTTAGAGTTGGAGTTAGTTAGAGTTAATTAGAGTTAGAGTTAGTTAGAGTTAGTTAGAGTTAGTTAGAGTTAGAGTTAGTTAGAGTTAGAGTTAGTTAGAGTTAGTTGGAGTTAGTTGGAGTTAGTTAGAGTTAGAGTTAGTTAGAGTTGGAGTTAGTTAGAGTTAGTTAGAGTTGGAGTTAGTTAGAGTTAGTTGGAGTTAGTTAGAGTTAGTTAGAGTTGGAGTTAGTTAGAGTTGGAGTTAGTTGGAGTTATTTAGAGTTAGTTAGAGTTGGAGTTAGTTAGAGTTGGAGTTAGTTAGAGTTGGAGTTATTTAGAGTTAGTTAGAGTTGGAGTTAGTTAGAGTTGGAGTTAGTTAGAGTTAGTTAGAGTTAGAGTTAGTTAGAGTTGGAGTTAGTTAGAGTTAGTTAGAGTTGGAGTTAGTTAGAGTTGGAGTTAGTTAGAGTTAGTTAGAGTTAGAGTTAGTTGGAGTTATTTAGAGTTAGTTAGAGTTGGAGTTAGTTAGAGTTGGAGTTAGTTGGAGTTAGTTAGAATAAGGAAAGGAAAGAGAGTAGATGACAGAATAAGGAAAGGAAAGAGAGTAGATGACAGAATAAGGAAAGGTAAGAGAGTAGATGACAGAACAAGGAAAGGTAACAGAGTAGATGACAGAATAAGGAAAGGTAACAGAGTAGATGACAGAATAAGGAAAGGTAACAGAGTAGATGACAGAACAAGGAAAGGTAACAGAGAAGATGACAGAATAAGGAAAGGTAACAGAGTAGATGACAGAATAAGGTAAGAGAGTAGATGACAGGATATGGAAAGGTAACAGAGTAGATGACAGAATAAGGTAAGAAAGTAGATGACAGAATAAGGAAAGGTAAGAGAGTAGATGACAGAACAAGGAAAGGTAACAGAGTAGATGACAGAATAAGGAAAGGTAACAGAGTAGATGACAGAACAAGGAAAGGTAACAGAGTAGATGACAGAACAAGGAAAGGTAAGAGAGTAGATGACAGAATAAGGAAAGGTAACAGAGTAGATGACAGAATAAGGAAAGGTAACAGAGTAGATGACAGAATAAGGTAAGAGATTAGATGACAGGATATGGAAAGGTAACAGAGTAGATGACAGAATAAGGTAAGAAAGTTGATGACAGAATAAGGAAAGATAACAGAGTAGATGACAATAAGGAAAGGTAAGAGAGTAGATGACAGAATAAGGAAATAAAGTAGATGACAGAATAAGGAAAGAGAGTAGATGGCAGAATAAGGAAAGGTAATAGAGTAGATGACAGAATAAGATAAGAAAGTAGATGACAGAATAAGGTAAGAAAGTAGATGACAGAATAAGGAAAGGTAACAGAGTAGATGACAGTTAGAGTTAGAGTTAGAGTTAGAGTTAGTTAGAGTTGGAGTTATTTAGAGTTAGAGTTAGTTAGAGTTAGTTAGAGTTGGTGTGAGTTAGAGTTAGAGTTAGTTAGAGTTGGTGTGAGTTAGAGTTAGAGTTAGTTAGAGTTAGAGTTAGTTAGAGTTGGAGTTAGTTAGATTTAGAGTTAGGGTTAGAGTTAATTAGAGTTAGAGTAGTTGGGTTAGAGTTAGAGTTAGAATTAGAATTAGAGTTGGAGTTAGAGTTAGAGTTAGAATTAGAATTAGAGTTGGAGTTGGAGTTGGAGTTGGAGTTAGAGTTAGTTAGAGTTAGAGTTAGAGTTAGTTAGAGTTAGAGTTAGTTAGAGTTAGAGTTAGAGTTAGTTAGAGTTGGAGTTGGAGTTGGAGTTAGAGTTAATTAGAGTTAGAGTTAGTTAGAGTTAGAGTTGGAGTTAGAGTTGGAGCTAATTAGAGTTAGTTAATTAGAGTTAGAGTTAGTTAGAGTTAGAGTTGGAGTTAGAGCTAATTAGAGTTAGAGTTAGTTAGAGTTAGAGTTGGAGTTAGAGTTAATTAGAGTTAGAGTTAGTTAGAGTTAGAGTTGGAGATAGAGTTAATTAGGGTAGAACCAGCCATCAGAAAGAGAGGGCTCAAGGTTTACTCCCTGGGCAGTCTGAGCTGAGGTGTTCTGATCCTTCCTGACTCTGTCTGATGACGAACGTGTGTCCCAAATGGCACCCTGTTCCCTTGATAGTGCACTACTTTTGACCAGGGTCCACAGGGGACTATTAGACTCGTTCTGTTCCTGCCACTCTGTCTGATGAGGATACGTTAAAGGAGAAATGTCATCTGGGAGGAAAGCCGTGCAGATAGATGTGAATGTTCAGAACCTGTCATCAATAAGAGAGTAGCTGAAGTTCTGAGAGAAGAAGATAGAGCTATAGAGATGGCATCTGGGACTAGTAATAATCAACCACACAGCTCTCTCTTTTCTCTTTTCAGAGGGAGGAAGAGGTGATAAGTGTTAGCTAGTTAAGCAATACGGCATGAGAACCTGCACATTATCATGTGATAACTCCTGACTAAGGGCTGTTCTGAGGCCAGAGGCAAAGCCAAAGTAAACAGCCCTTTGGAGGGTTTTATTCTCTATAATTCCCAATGGTCGAGGGAAAGTTTTTCATTAAACACGTTAGAATATTGAGTAAATCATTTTTATTTCATCCTAACACCATACAAATTAGTTCTGAGATTCAGAAGTTGCCAAATGGGCTGTTCGTTCATTCTATTTGCAATGCTAAACATATCATTGGCATCACTAGCTAGCCAACACACAATCTTATCAAGCAGCTGAAATGACAGCAAACTATGTGCACTTTCATTTGTTGTCCCCGGAATCAGAAGGGGACTGTAGATCTGTCTCCATACATCACACACAATATATTTTTTACCTTTATTTTACTAGGCAAGTCAGTTAAGAACAAATTCTTATTTTCAATGACAGCCTAGGAACAGTGGGTGAACTGCCTGTTCAGGGGCAGAATAACAGATTTGTACCTTGTCAGCTCGGGGATTTGAACTTGCAACCTTTCGGTTACTAGTCCAACGCTCTAACCACTAGGCTACCCTGCCACCCTATCTTAGACAGCACTGGCCTGATTTTGACGAAATTTGGGTGAATGTAGCCTCTTGCCATAGACATTTACAAAATTACACTGATTGGCCGAAGGGGGAGGCTATAGTAATCAACTGAAATTCCAAACTTTGAACAAGTATATCTCATTTCCTGTTTGAGCTATTGTCATGACCTTTGGTTCATTAATAGAAACAAGTTTCCCATAAGGACCAATAAGCTCCGCCCATTCATTTTTCTGCTAATTAGACTGTTTATCTCACACCAGACTTCGAACAAGCATATCTCCTGCCCCGTTTGTGCTACAGTCATGTAAGTTTCCCATAACAACCTATATAATGTTGGTACCTACAAATGAAATGTCTTTCCATATGTCTTGAATTGGCGCTGTATAGAGACCGTTTGCATAAGTTTAAATGATAGACAAAAATGGATCAATGTAAATAGTTCACAGTCAATTCATTGACATCAACCATTATGTTACTATCAGTATAGTCCAACAAGACTACTATCAATATAAATGTCCCTAGTCTGGACATAAAAACATATCCTGTTTTATATCAATGCATCTCCCTATAAAGCACTATAGTCCATTCTCTAACATAGTCAACTAACAACTTTTAATTTCCAGCAAGAAAAAAATCTAAAATAAAACAATTTCTCTATCTCAGACGTTGGAATAATTGTGACTCACTGGCACAAGGATGAGCGCTGCATCATGGGGGACAACATGCTTACTGTAGTCCTGTTTTACCTTAGTTTCTATTGCCGTTTCTTTGGACGTATCATTATAATGATCCTGATAAATGAATTCTCCTGGCTCAGAGAACATGTCAGTCTTGTCACGTTCATATGCATGGCATGGTGGCGATCGCAAAAAAACCCCACAACTGCTGCAAACCAAATGCTAGCCTAGTAGCATGGGGAAATATTGTCTAGATGCTTTTTGCAAGGGAGATTAAGTTCATAAATTGACTGGCTGGGCTGTGGGACAGTGGATACACATTGATAAAGCTAATGGAACTGTTAACAGGCATTATTACCCAGACTATGCGGGTGGTACTCCCTGCTATGAACCAATCATATAATAAGTGTTATTTGAGTACAAAGGGAAAGGTAAGAGATTAGATGACAGAATAAGGAAAGGTAAAAAAGTAGATGATAGAATAAGGAAAGGTAACAGAGTAGATGACAGAACAAGGAAAGGCAACAGAGTAGATGACAGAATAAGGAAAGGTAACAGAGTAGATGACAGAATAAGGAAAGGTAACAGAGTAGATGACAGAACAAGGAAAGGCAACAGAGTAGATGACAGAATAAGGAAAGGTAAGAGAGTAGATGATAGAATATGGAAAGGTAAGAGAGTAGATGACAGAATAAGGAAAGATAAGAGAGTAGATGACAGAATAAGGAAAGGTAACAGAGTAGATGACAGAATAAGGGAAGGGAAGAGAGTAGATGACAGAATAAGGAAAGATAAGAGAGTAGATGACAGAATAGGCAAAAGAGAGTAGATGACAGAATAAGGTAAGAGAGTAGATGACAGAATAAGGTAAGAGAGTAGATGGCAGAATAAGGTAAGAAAGTAGATGACAGAATAAGGAAAGGTAACAGAGTAGATGACAGAACAAGGAAAGGTAACAGAGTAAATGACAGAATAAGGAAAGGTAACAAAGTAGATGACAGAATAAGGGAAGGGAAGAGAGTAGATGACAGAATAAGGAAAGATAAGAGAGTAGATGACAGAATAGGCAAAAGAGAGTAGATGACAGAATAAGGTAAGAGAGTAGATGACAGAATAAGGTAAGAGAGTAGATGGCAGAATAAGGTAAGAAAGTAGATGACAGAATAAGGAAAGGTAAGAGAGTAGATGATAGAATATGGAAAGGTAAGAGAGTAGATGACAGAATAAGGAAAGATAAGAGAGTAGATGACAGAATAAGGAAAGGTAACAGAGTAGATGACAGAATAAGGAAAGGTAACAAAGTAGATGACAGAATAAGGAAAGGTAACAAAGTAGATGACAGAATAAGGGAAGGGAAGAGAGTAGATGACAGAATAAGGAAAGATAAGAGAGTAGATGACAGAATAGGCAAAAGAGAGTAGATGACAGAATAAGGTAAGAGAGTAGATGACAGAATAAGGTAAGAGAGTAGATGGCAGAATAAGGTAAGAAAGTAGATGACAGAATAAGGAAAGGTAACAGAGTAGATGACATAACAAGGAAAGGTAACAGAGTAAATGACAGAATAAGGAAAGGTAACAAAGTAGATGACAGAATAAGGGAAGGGAAGAGAGTAGATGACAGAATAAGGAAAGATAAGAGAGTAGATGACAGAATAGGCAAAAGAGAGTAGATGACAGAATAAGGTAAGAGAGTAGATGACAGAATAAGGTAAGAGAGTAGATGGCAGAATAAGGTAAGAAAGTAGATGACAGAATAAGGAAAGGTAACAGAGTAGATGACAGAACAAGGAAAGGTAACAGAGTAAATGACAGAATAAGGAAAGGTAACAGAGTAGATGACAGAATAAGCAGAGGTAACAGAGTAGATGACAGAATAAGAAAAGGTAACAAAGTAGATGACAGAATAAGGGAAGGTAAGAGAGTAGATGACAGAATAAGGAAAGAGAGTAGATGACAGAATAAGGGAAGGTAACAGAGTAGATGACAGAACAAGGAAAGGTAAGAGAGTAGATGACAGAATAAGGAAAGAGAGTAGATGACAGAATGAGGGAAGGTAACAGAGTAGATGACAGAACAAGGAAAGGTAAGAGAGTAGATGACAGGATATGGAAAAGTAACAGAGTAGATGACAGAATAAGGTAAGAAAGTAGATGACAGAATAAGGAAAGAGAGTAGATGACAATAAGGAAAGGTAAGAGAGTAGATGACAGAATAAGGAAAGATAACAGAGTAGATGACAGAATAAAGAAAGGTAACAGAGTAGATGACAGAATAAGGAAAGGTAACAAAGTAGATGACAGAATAAGAGAAAGGTAACAGAGTAGATGACAGAACAAGGAAAGGTAAGAGAGTAGATGACAGGATATGGAAAAGTAACAGAGTAGATGACAGAATAAGGTAACAGAGTAGATGACAGAATAAGGAAAGGTAAGAGAGTAGATGACAGAATAAGGTAAGAGAGTAGATGACAGGATATGGAAAGGTAACAGAGTAGATGGCAGAATAAGGTAAGGTAAGAGAGTAGATGACAGAATAACGAAAGGTAACAGAGTAGATGGCAGAATAAGGTAAGGTAAGAGAGTAGATGACAGAATAACGAAAGGTAACAGAGTAGATGGCAGAATAAGGTAAGAGAGTAGATGACAGAATAAGGTAAGGTAAGAGAGTAGATGACAGAATAAGGTAAGAGAGTAGATGACAGAATAAGGAAAGGTAAGAGAGTAGATGACAGAATAAGGTAAGAAAGTAGATGACAGAATAAGGAAAGTAACAGAGTAGATGACAGAATAAGGTAAGAGAGTAGATGACAGAATAAGGTAAGAGAGTAGATGACAGAATAACGAAAGGTAACAGAGTAGATGGCAGAATAAGGTAAGGTAAGAGAGTAGATGACAGAATAACGAAAGGTAACAGAGTAGATGGCAGAATAAGGTAACAGAGTAGATGGCAGAATAAGGTAAGAAAGTAGATGACAGAATAAGGAAAGGTAACAGAGTAGATGACAGAACAAGGAAAGAGAGTAGATGACAGAACAAGGAAAGGTAACAGAGTAGATGACAGAATAAGGTAAGAGAGTAGATGACAGGATATGGAAAAGTAACAGAGTAGATGACAGAATAAGGTAAGAAAGTAGATGACAGAATAAGGAAAGGTAACAGAGTAGATGACAGAATAAGGAAAGAGAGTAGATGACAGAACAAGGAAAGGTAAGAGAGTAGATGACAGGATAAGGAAAGGTAACAGAGTAGATGACATAACAAGGAAAGGTAAGAGAGTAGATGACAGGATATGGAAAAGTAACAGAGTAGATGACAGAATAAGGTAAGAAAGTAGATGACAGAATAAGGAAAGGTAACAGAGTAGATGACAGAATAAGGAAAGATAACAGAGTAGATGACAGAATAGGGAAAGAGAGTAGATGACAGAATAAGGAAAGGTAACAGAGTAGATGACATAATAAGGAAAGAGAGTAGACGACATAATATGGAAAGAGAGTAGATGACAGAATAAGGTAAGATAGTAGATGACAGAATAAGGTAAGAGAGTAGATGACAGAATAAGGTAAGAGAGTAGATGACAGAATAAGGAAAGGAAAGAGAGTAGATGACAGAATAAGGTAAGAGAGTAGATGACATACAACAGGTGTAGACCTTACAGTGAAATGCTTACTTACAGGCTCTAACCAACAGTGAAAAAAAGGTATTAGGTGAACAATAGGTAAGTAAATAAATAAAACCAACAGTAAAAAGACAGGCTATATACAGTAGAGAGGCTATATACAGTAGAGAGGCTATATACAGTAGAGGGGCTATATACAGTAGAGGGGCTATATACAGTAGAGAGGCTATATACAGTAGAGAGGCTATATACAGTAGCGAGGCTATATACAGTAGAGGGGCTATATACAGTAGAGGGGCTATATACAGTAGAGACGCTATATACAGTAGAGAGGCTATATACAGTAGAGGGGCTATATACAGTAGAGAGGCTATATACAGTAGCGAGGCTATATACAGTAGAGAGGCTATATACAGTAGAGGGCTATATACAGTAGAGGGCTATATACAGTAGAGAGGCTATATACAGTAGAGGGCTATATACAGTAGAGAGGCTATATACAGTAGAGGGGCTATATACAGTAGCGAGGCTATATACAGTAGAGGGGCTATATACAGTAGAGAGGCTATATACAGTAGAGGGGCTATATACAGTAGAGAGGCTATATACAGTAGAGAGGCTATATAAGGTAGAGAGGCTATATACAGTAGAGAGGCTATATACAGTAGAGAGGCTATATACAGTAGCAAGGCTATATACAGTAGAGAGGCTATATACAGTAGAGAGGCTATATACAGTAGCGAGGCTTTATACAGTAGAGAGGCTATATACAGTAGAGATGCTATATACAGTAGAGGGGCTATATACAGTAGAGAGGCTATATAAGGTAGAGAGGCTATATACAGTAGAGAGGCTATATACAGTAGAGAGGCTATATACAGTAGAGGGGCTATATACAGTAGAGAGGCTATATACAGTAGAGAGGCTATATACGGTAGAGAGGCTATATAAGGTAGAGAGGCTATATACAGTAGAGAGGCTATATACAGTAGAGAGGCTATATACAGTATCGAGGCTATATACAGTAGAGGGGCTATATACAGTAGAGAGGCTATATACAGTAGCGAGGCTTTATACAGTAGAGAGGCTATATACAGTAGAGAGGCTATATACAGTAGAGGGGCTATATACAGTAGCGAGGCTATATACAGTAGAGAGGCTATATACAGTAGAGGGGCTATATACAGTAGAGGCACGCTATATACAGTAGAGAGGCTATATACAGTAGAGAGGCTATATACAGTAGCTTAGGCTATATACAGTAGAGAGGCTATATACAGTAGAGAGGCTATATACAGTAGAGGGGGCTATATACAGTAGAGACGCTTATATACAGTAGAGAGGCTATATACAGTAGAGAGGCTATATACAGTAGCGAGGCTATATACAGTAGAGAGGCTATATACAGTAGAGAGGCTATATACAGTAGAGGCTATATACAGTAGAGAGGCTATATACAGTAGAGAGGCTATATACAGTAGAGAGGCTATAACAGTAGCGAGGCTACATACAGTAGAGAGGCTATATACAGTAGAGAGGCTATATACAGTAGAGGGGCTATAAACAGTAGCGAGGCTATATACAGTAGAGAGGCTATATACAGTAGAGGGGCTATATACAGTAGCGAGGCTATATACAGTAGAGAGGCTATATACAGTAGAGAGGCTATATACAGTAGAGGGGCTATATACAGTAGAGACGCTATATACAGTAGAGAGGCTATATACAGTAGAGAGGCTATATACAGTAGCGAGGCTATATACAGTAGAGAGGCTATATACAGTAGAGAGGCTATATACAGTAGAGGCTATATACAGTAGAGAGGCTATATACAGTAGAGAGGCTATATACAGTAGAGAGGCTATATACAGTAGAGGCTATATACAGTAGAGAGGCTATATACAGTAGAGAGGCTATATACAGTAGAGGGGCTATATACAGTAGAGACGCTATATACAGTAGAGAGGCTATATACAGTAGAGAGGCTATATACAGTAGCGAGGCTATATACAGTAGAGAGGCTATATACAGTAGAGAGGCTATATACAGTAGAGGGGCTATATACAGTAGAGGCTATATACAGTAGAGAGGCTATATACAGTAGAGAGGCTATATACAGTAGAGAGGCTATATACAGTAGCGAGGCTATAACAGTAGCGAGGCTACATACAGGCACCGGTTAGTCGGGCTGATTGAGGTAGTATGTACATGTAGATATGGTTAAAGTGACTATGCACATATGATGAACAGAGAGTAGCAGCAGCGTAAAAGAGGGTTTGGGGTTGGGGGGCACACAATGCAGATAGTCCAGGTAGCCATTTGATTACCTGTTCAGGAGTCTTACGGCTTGGGGGTAAAAACTGTTGAGAGGACTGTGTGATTCTGCATGTGTGTAGGTGTCCCTGTGCTTGTATCTGTGTTAGGAAGCTGCAGTGTCCTCTAAGCACCCTGTCTCTTTCTCTCCACCAGTTATGCTGTGACGGTCCAGGAGTCCTATGCCCACCCCTTTGACCAGGTCTACTACACAAGGTGCACCGACATCCTCACCTGGTTCAAGTGTACAAGACACAGGTAATGACCAGCTATGGTATAGATATACAGATATACAGCAGGATACAGGTACTGACCAGCTATGGTAGAGATATACAGATATACAGTATGATACAGGTAATGACCAGCTATGGTATAGATATACAGTATGATACAGGTACAGACCAGCTATGGTATAGATATACAGTAGTATACAGGTACTGACCAGCTATGGTATAGATATACAGTAGGATACAGGTACTGACCAGCTATGGTAGAGATATACAGATATACAGTATGATACAGGTACTGACCAGCTATGGTAGAGATATACAGATATACAGTATGATACAGGTAATGACCAGCTATGGTAGAGATATACAGATATACAGTATGATACAGGTAATGACCAGCTATGGTATAGATATACAGTATGATACAGGTACTGACCAGCTATGGTAGAGATATACAGATATACAGTATGATACAGGTACTGACCAGCTATGGTAGAGATATACAGATATACAGTATGATACAGGTAATGACCAGCTATGGTATAGATATACAGTATGATACAGGTACAGACCAGCTATGGTATAGATATACAGTAGTATACAGGTACTGACCAGCTATGGTATAGATATACAGTAGGATACAGGTACTGACAAGCTATGGTATAGATATACAGATATACAGTAGGATACAGGTACTGACCAGCTATGGTAGAGATATACAGTATGATACAGGTACTGACCAGCTATGTTATAGATATACAGATATACAGTAGAATACAGGTACTGACCAGCTATGGTAGAGATATACAGATATACAGTATGATACAGGTACTGACCAGCTATGGTAGCGATATACAGATATACAGTAGGATACAGGTACTGACCAGCTATGGTAGAGATATACAGTAGGATGCAGGTACTGACCAGCTATGGTAGAGATATACAGATATACAGTATGATACAGGTACTGACCAGCTATGGTAGAGATATACAGATATACAGTAGGATACAGGTACTGACCAGCTATGGTAGAGATGTACAGATATACAGTATGATACAGGTACTGACCAGCTATGGTAGAGATATACAGTAGGATACAGGTACTGACCAGCTATGTTAGAAATATACAGATATACAGTATGATACAGGTACTGACCAGCTATGGTATAGATATACAGATATACAGTAGGATACAGGTACTGAACAGCTATGTTAGAGATATACAGATATACAGTATGATACAGGTACTGACCAGCTATCGTAGAGATATACAGTAGGATACAGGTACTGACCAGCTATGGTAGAGATATACAGATATACAGTAGGATACAGGTACTGACCAGCTATGGTAGAGACATACAGTAGGATACAGGTACTGACCAGCTATGGTAGAGATATACAGTAGGATACAGGTACTGACCAGCTATGGTAGAGATATACAGATATACAGTATGATGCAGGTACTGACCAGCTATGGTAGAGATATACAGTAGGATACAGGTACTGACCAGCTATGGTAGAGATATACAGATATACAGTATGATGCAGGTACTGACCAGCTATGGTAGAGATATACAGTAGGATACAGGTACTGACCAGCTATGGTAGAGATATACAGATATACAGTAGGATACAGGTACTGACCAGCTATGGTAGAGATATACAGATATACAGTATGATACAGGTACTGACCAGCTATGGTAGAGATATACAGTAGGATACAGGTACTGACCAGCTATGTTAGAGATATACAGATATACAGTATGATACAGGTACTGACCAGCTATGGTATAGATATACAGCTATACAGTAGGATACAGGTACTGACCAGCTATGTTAGAGATATACAGATATACAGTATGATACAGGTACTGACCAGCTATGGCAGAGATATACAGTAGGATACAGGTACTGACCAGCTATGGTATAGATATACAGATGTACAGTAGGATACAGGTACTGACCAGCTATGTTAGAGATATACAGATATACAGTATGATACAGGTACTGGCCAGCTATGGTAGAGATATACAGTAGGATACAGGTACTGACCAGCTATGGTAGAGATATACAGATATACAGTAGGATACAGGTACTGACCAGCTATGGTAGAGATATACAGTAGGATACAGGTACTGACCAGCTATGGTAGAGATATACAGATATACAGTAGAATACAGGTACTTACCAGCTATGGTAGAGATATACAGATATACAGTAGGATACAGGTACTGACCAGCTATGGTAGAGATGTACAGATACACAGTATGATACAGGTACTGACCAGCTATGGTAGAGATATACAGTAGGATACAGGTACTGACCAGCTATGTTAGAAATATACAGATATACAGTATGATACAGGTACTGACCAGCTATGGTATAGATATACAGATATACAGTAGGATACAGGTACTGAACAGCTATGTTAGAGATATACAGATATACAGTATGATACAGGTACTGACCAGCTATCGTAGAGATATACAGTAGGATACAGGTACTGACCAGCTATGGTAGAGATATACAGATATACAGTAGGATATAGGTACTGACCAGCTATGGTAGAGACATACAGTAGGATACAGGTACTGACCAGCTATGGTAGAGATATACAGTAGGATACAGGTACTGACCAGCTATGGTAGAGATATACAGATATACAGTATGATGCAGGTACTGACCAGCTATGGTAGAGATATACAGTAGGATACAGGTACTGACCAGCTATGGTAGAGATATACAGATATACAGTATGATGCAGGTACTGACCAGCTATGGTAGAGATATACAGTAGGATACAGGTACTGACCAGCTATGGTAGAGATATACAGATATACAGTAGGATACAGGTACTGACCAGCTATGGTAGAGATATACAGATATACAGTATGATACAGGTACTGACCAGCTATGGTAGAGATATACAGTAGGATACAGGTACTGACCAGCTATGTTAGAGATATACAGATATACAGTATGATACAGGTACTGACCAGCTATGGTATAGATATACAGCTATACAGTAGGATACAGGTACTGACCAGCTATGTTAGAGATATACAGATATACAGTATGATACAGGTACTGACCAGCTATGGCAGAGATATACAGTAGGATACAGGTACTGACCAGCTATGGTATAGATATACAGATGTACAGTAGGATACAGGTACTGACCAGCTATGTTAGAGATATACAGATATACAGTATGATACAGGTACTGGCCAGCTATGGTAGAGATATACAGTAGGATACAGGTACTGACCAGCTATGGTAGAGATATACAGATATACAGTAGGATACAGGTACTGACCAGCTATGGTAGAGATATACAGTAGGATACAGGTACTGACCAGCTATGGTAGAGATATACAGATATACAGTAGAATACAGGTACTTACCAGCTATGGTAGAGATATACAGATATACAGTAGGCTACAGGTACTGACCAGCTATGTTATAGATATACAGATATACAGTAGAATACAGGTACTGACCAGCTATGGTAGAGATATACAGATATACAGTATGATACAGGTACTGACCAGCTATGGTAGAGACATACAGTAGGATACAGGTACTGACCAGCTATGGTAGAGATATACAGTAGGATACAGGTACTGACCAGCTATGGTAGAGATATACAGATATACAGTATGATGCAGGTACTGACCAGCTATGGTAGAGATAT
Organism: Brachymystax lenok tsinlingensis; assembly: GCA_030435695.1. Classification (NCBI taxonomy): domain Eukaryota; kingdom Metazoa; phylum Chordata; class Actinopteri; order Salmoniformes; family Salmonidae; genus Brachymystax; species Brachymystax lenok. The sequence continues at coordinate 6,612,387 of CM059819.1, read as the reverse complement.
ACAGTAGGATACAGGTACTGACCAGCTATGGTAGAGATATACAGATATACAGTATGATGCAGGTACTGACCAGCTATGGTAGAGATATACAGTAGGATACAGGTACTGACCAGCTATGGTAGAGATATACAGATATACAGTAGGATACAGGTACTGACCAGCTATGGTAGAGATATACAGATATACAGTATGATACTGGTACTGACCAGTTATGGTAGAGATATACAGTAGGATACAGGTACTGACCAGCTATGTTAGAGATATACAGATATACAGTATGATACAGGTACTGACCAGCTATGGTATAGATATACAGCTATACAGTAGGATACAGGTACTGACCAGCTATGTTAGAGATATACAGATATACAGTATGATACAGGTACTGACCAGCTATGGCAGAGATATACAGTAGGATACAGGTACTGACCAGCTATGGTATAGATATACAGATGTACAGTAGGATACAGGTACTGACCAGCTATGTTAGAGATATACAGATATACAGTATGATACAGGTACTGGCCAGCTATGGTAGAGATATACAGTAGGATACAGGTACTGACCAGCTATGGTAGAGATATACAGATATACAGTAGTATACAGGTACTTACCAGCTATGGTAGAGATATACAGATATACAGTAGGATACAGGTACTGACCAGCTATGGTAGAGATATACAGATATACAGTATGATACAGGTACTGACCAGCTATGTTAGAGATATACAGATATACAGTATGATACAGGTACTGACCAGCTATGGTAGAGATATACAGATATACAGTACGATACAGGTACTGACCAGCTATGGTAGAGATATACAGATATACAGTAGGATACAGGTACTGACCAGCTATGGTAGAGACATACAGATATACAGTAGGATACAGGTACTGACCAGCTATGGTAGAGATATACAGATATATAGTAGGATACAGGTACTGACCAGCTATGGTAGAGATATACAGTAGGATACAGGTACTGACCAGCTATGGTAGAGATATACAGATATACAGTATGATACAGGTACTGACCAGCTATGTTATAGATATACAGATATACAGTAGAATACAGGTACTGACCAGCTATGGTAGAGATATACAGATATACAGTATGATACAGGTACTGACCAGCTATGGTAGAGATATACAGATATACAGTAGGATACAGGTACTGACCAGCTATGGTAGAGATATACAGTAGGATACAGGTACTGACCAGCTATGGTAGAGATATACAGATATACAGTAGAATACAGGTACTGACCAGCTATGGTAGAGATATACAGATATACAGTAGGCTACAGGTACTGACCAGCTATGTTATAGATATACAGATATACAGTAGAATACAGGTACTGACCAGCTATGGTAGAGATATACAGATATACAGTAGGATACAGGTACTGACCAGCTATGTTATAGATATACAGATATACAGTAGAATACAGGTACTGACCAGCTATGGTAGAGATATACAGATATACAGTAGGATACAGGTACTGACCAGCTATGGTAGAGATATACAGATATACAGTAGGATACAGGTACTGACCAGCTATGGTAGAGATATACAGATATACAGTATGATACAGGTACTGACCAGCTATGGTAGAGATATACAGATATACAGTAGGATACAGGTACTGACCAGCTATGGTAGAGATATACAGATATACAGTAGGATACAGGTACTGACCAGCTATGTTAGAGATATACAGATATACAGTATGGATACAGGTACTGACCAGCTATGGTAGAGATATACAGTAGGATACAGGTACTGACCAGCTATGGTAGAGATATACAGATATACAGTATGATACAGGTACTGACCAGCTATGGTAGAGATATACAGTAGGATACAGGTACTGACCAGCTATGGTAGAGATATACAGATATACAGTAGGATACAGGTACTGACCAGCTATGGTAGAGATATACAGATATACAGTAGGATACAGGTACTGACCAGCTATGGTAGAGATATACAGATATACAGTAGGATACAGGTACTGACCAGCTATGGTAGAGATATACAGATATACAGTAGGATACAGGTACTGACCAGCTATGGTAGAGATATACAGATATACAGTAGGATACAGGTACTGACCAGCTATGGTAGAGATATACAGATATACAGTAGGATACAGGTACTGACCAGCTATGGTATAGATATACAGTAGGATACAGGTACTGACCAGCTATGGTAGAGATATACAGATATATAGTAGGATACAGGTACTGACCAGCTATGGTAGAGATATACAGTAGGATACAGGTACTGACCAGCTATGGTAGAGATATACAGATATACAGTAGGATACAGGTACTGACCAGCTATGGTAGAGATATACAGTAGGATACAGGTACTGACCAGCTATGGTAGAGATATACAGATATACAGTAGGATACAGGTACTGACCAGCTATGGTAGAGATATACAGATATACAGTAGGATACAGGTACTGACCAGCTATGGTAGAGATATACAGATATACAGTAGGATACAGGTACTGACCAGCTATGGTAGAGATATACAGATATACAGTAGGATACAGGTACTGACCAGCTATGGTAGAGATATACAGATATACAGTAGGATACAGGTACTGACCAGCTATGGTAGAGATATACAGATATATAGTAGGATACAGGTACTGACCAGCTATGGTAGAGACATACAGTAGGATACAGGTACTGACCAGCTATGGTAGAGATATACAGATATACAGTATGATGCAGGTACTGACCAGCTATGGTAGAGATATACAGTAGGATACAGGTACTGACCAGCTATGGTAGAGATATACAGATATACAGTATGATACAGGTACTGACCAGCTATGGTAGAGATATACAGATATACAGTAGGATACAGGTACTGACCAGCTATGGTAGAGATATACAGATATACAGTAGGATACAGGTACTGACCAGCTATGGTATATACAGATGACAGGTACTGACCAGCTATGGTAGAGATATACAGGTACTGACCAGCTAGATATACAGTAGTACAGGTACTGACCAGTACAGGTATACAGAGATACATAGAGATATACAGATATACAGTATGATACAGGTACTGACCAGCTATGGTAGAGATATACAGATATACAGTAGGATACAGGTACTGACCAGCTATGGTAGAGATATACAGTAGGATACAGGTACTGACCAGCTATGGTAGAGATATACAGATATACAGTAGAATACAGGTACTGACCAGCTATGGTAGAGATATACAGATATACAGTAGGCTACAGGTACTGACCAGCTATGTTATAGATATACAGATATACAGTAGAATACAGGTTCTGACCAGCTATGGTAGAGATATACAGATATACAGTAGGATACAGGTACTGACCAGCTATGTTATAGATATACAGATATACAGTAGAATACAGGAACTGACCAGCTATGGTAGAGATATACAGATATACAGTATGATACAGGTACTGACCAGCTATGGTAGAGATATACAGATATACAGTAGGATACAGGTACTGACCAGCTATGGTAGAGATATACAGATATACAGTAGGATACAGGTACTGACCAGCTATGGTAGAGATATACAGATATACAGTAGGATACAGGTACTGACCAGCTATGGTAGAGATATACAGTAGGATACAGGTACTGACCAGCTATGGTAGAGATATACAGATATACAGTATGATACAGGTACTGACCAGCTATGGTAGTGATATACAGTAGGATACAGGTAATGACCAGCTATGGTAGAGATATACAGATATACAGTAGGATACAGGTACTGACCAGCTATGGTAGAGATATACAGTAGGATACAGGTACTGACCAGATATGGTAGAGATATACAGATATACAGTAGGATACAGGTACTGATCAGCTATGGTAGAGATATACAGTAGGATACAGGTACTGACCAGCTATGGTAGAGATATACAGATATACAGTAGGATACAGGTACTGACCAGCTATGGTAGTGATATACAGATATACAGTATGATACAGGTACTGACCAGCTATGGTAGAGATATACAGATATACAGTAGGATACAGGTACTGACCAGCTATGGTAGAGATATACAGTATGATACAGGTACTGACCAGCTATGGTAGAGATATACAGTAGGATACAGGTACTGACCAGCTATGGTAGAGATATACAGTATTATACAGGTACTGACCAGCTATGGTAGAGATATACAGTATGATACAGGTACTGACCAGCTATGGTATAGATATACAGATATACAGTAGGATACAGGTACTGACCAGCTATGGTAGAGATATACAGTAGGATACAGGTACTGACCAGCTATGGTAGAGATTTTTCAGTCTGTTTATGCAGACCTACAGATCCATAGATGCTGCCTTCATGAGACCATGTTGAGATTGATACTATATGATAGGACTGAGTCAGACCTGGGACACCTGGTGAGTGAGGTGGACCAGGTACCTGGCCAATCACTGAATGAATCAGTCACTTAACTACCAGGTCTGGAGGAGAGTAATTAGCCATAGAAAGATCTAGAAAGAGATATATGACTCTTGGGATGGTATGCAGCAATTAACCTGTTCCATTTCACTTTACCCCAATGACAACACACCTTTAGCCATTCCACTAGAGTCTATGTATTGCTCCCCTCCACAGGCTATGAGCTAGTTTGTCTGGGCTCTTTACTGCCAGCCACTGGCAGGTGTGTATGTGTGTATTTCTGGCTAGCCACTGGCAGGTGTGTGTGTGTTGACGGCCAGGCTCGGCCGGCACAGACCATCAGGTTTAAGTGGTGGTTGACAGCAGATGGCACACACACACACACTTACGGTTGTAGGACTTTAATGACCACATTAAGGTGTACTGTCCACACTTCAGCTTTTCAGAGAGAGAGAGAGGGCAGAGAGGGAGAGAGAGAGAGAGAGGGAGAGGGGGAGCAGAGAGGGATAGAGAGAGTGAGGGCAGAGAGACAGAGAGACAGAGAGACAGAGAGCAGAGAGAGCGAGTGAGAGAGAGAGAGAGAACGAGAGACAGAGAGAGAGAGAGAGAGAGAGAGAGCTGAGAGGGCAGAGAGAGAGACTGAGTCTGTCTGTAGTGTTGTTGTGTACAGAGAGAGAGACTGAGTCTCTGTCTCTAGTGTTGTCGTGTACAGAGAGAGAGACTGAGTCTCTGTCTGTACTGTTGTCGTGTACAGAGAAAGAGACTGAGTCTCTGTCTGTACTGTTGTCGTGTAGTCTCGGTCTGTACTGTTGTCGTGTACAGAGTGAGAGACTGAGTCTCTGTCTGTACTGTTGTCGTGTACAGAGAAAGAGACTGAGTCTCTGTCTGTAGTGTTGTCCTGTAGTCTCTGTCTGTACTGTTGTCGTGTACAGAGAGAGAGACTGAGTCTCTGTCTGTACTGTTGTCGTGTACAGAGAAAGAGACTGAGTCTCTGTCTGTACTGTTGTCGTGTAGTCTCAGTCTGTACTGTTGTCGTGTACAGAGAGAGAGACTGAGTCTCTGTCTGTACTGTTGTCGTGTACAGAGAGAGAGACTGAGTCTCTGTCTGTAGTGCTGTCGTGTAAAGAGAGACTGAGTCTCTGTCTGTAGTGCTGTCGTGTATTACATACAGGTATTACATATGTGTCCCTTATGACGGTGGGTTGAAGTAGTGAAGTATTATCAATACTACTGCATTAGGTTAATACTACTGCATTAGGTCAATACTACTGCATTAGGTTAATACTACTGCATTAGGTCAATACTACTGCATTAGGTCAATACTACTGCATTAGGTCAATAGTATTGCATTAGTTCAATACTACTGCATTAGGTCAATACTACTGCATTAGGTTAATACTACTGCATTAGGTCAATACTACTGCATTAGGTCAATACTACTTCATTAGGTCAATAGTATTGCATTAGTTCAATACTACTGCATTAGGTCAATAGTATTGCATTAGTTCAATACTACTGCGTTAGTTCAATGCTTCTGAATCAGAAGAAAGACACATTGAGAGTTGTGTGAGTTTACAAGTTTAGAGAGTCAAGGACCAGGTGGATGGTCCTCCGGTGGGTATCCCAGCTGCCCCGGTGTAGTCGGTCCTACCACAGAGCAACAGCCAGATAAAGAGAGCCAAACAGATGGGTACAGGAGGAGATAGGATGAGAGGAGACCCCAAATCAGCACTTTTAAAGTCCTCAAGGACAAAGTTACTATGACTAACATCTGTTTTACCTCTCTCTCTCTCTCTCTCTCTCTCTCTCTCTCTCTCTCTCTCTCTCTCTCTCTCTCTCTCTCTCTCTCTCTCTCACTCTCTCTCTCTCTCTCTCTCCTCTCTCTCTCTCTCTCTGTCTCTCTCTCCCTTACAGGATCAGCTATAAGACAGCGTATCGTAGGGGTGTGAGGACTATGTACAGAAGGCGTTCTCAGTGTTGCCCAGGCTTCTACGAGAGTGGAGACCTGTGTGTCCGTAAGTAACACTCCTCTATCTCCTGGCAATTTTTGTTGGAACATTCCGGAATCAGGAGGGATTTCGTCAGCAACCCCTACTTGTCTTCCATCTTACTGGTCCATCTTAATAACCAACAGTTTTGTAGTTTCCATGAATAGGGAATGGTCTTTATTCATGTATTAGAGTCATGAAAGAGACTATACAACAACTATTATCTTAGATATTCATACTCTCTGCCAGATCTTCCTCACAATCAGCCAAATCCAAATCCTTTAATGTTTTTATTCATTTATTCCCTTTTTATATCAGTCAAGTGTATTCAATACTTCATTTGACCAACTCCAAGCTTTAGTTCTTCAGCATTCCAATATGTTTAGGCTTTTCCCCCTGCTACTGGGACACCATTGGTGATCTCACCTCAGATCTACTGGGACACCATTGGTGATCTCACCTCAGATCTACTGGGACATCTCACCTCAGATCTACTGGGACACCATTGGTGATCTCACCTCAGATCTACTGGGACACCATTGGTGATCTCACCTCAGATCTACTGGGACACCATTGGTGATCTCACCTCAGATCTACTGGGACACCATTGGTGATCTCATCTCAGATCTACTGGGACACCATTAGGGAGCTCATCTCAGATCTCCTGGGACACCATTGGTGATCTCACCTCAGATCTACTGGGACACCATTGGGGATATAACCTCAGATCTACTGGGACACCATTGGTGATCTCACCTCAGATCTACTGGGACACCATTGGTGATCTCACCTCAGATCTACTGGGACACCATTGGTGATCTCATCTCAGATCTACTGGGACACCATTGGTGATATAACCTCAGATCTACTGGGACACCATTGGTGATCTCACCTCAGATCTACTGGGACACCATTGGGGGTATAACCTCAGATCTACTGGGACACCATTGGTGATCTCACCTCAGATCTACTGGGACACCATTGGTGATCTCACCTCAGATCTACTGGGACACCATTGGTGATCTCACCTCAGATCTACTGGGACACCATTGGTGATCTCATCTCAGATCTCCTGGGACACCATTGGTGATCTCATCTCAGATCTACTGGGACATCATTGGTGATCTCACCTCAGATCTACTGGGACACCATTGGTGATCTCATCTCAGATCTACTGGGACACCATTGGTGATCTCATCTCAGATCTACTGGGACACCATTGGTGATCTCACCTCAGATCTACTGGGACACCATTGGTGATCTCATCTCAGATCTACTGGGACACCATTGGTGATCTCACCTCAGATCTACTGGGACACCATTGGTGATCTCATCTCAGATCTACTGGGACACCATTGGTGATCTCACCTCAGATCTACTGGGACACCATTGGTGATCTCATCTCAGATCTACTGGGACACCATTGGTGATCTCACCTCAGATCTACTGGGACACCATTGGTGATCTCATCTCAGATCTACTGGGACACCATTGGTGATCTCATCTCAGATCTACTGGGACACCATTGGTGATATAACCTCAGATCTACTGGGACACCATTGGTGATCTCACCTCAGATCTACTGGGACACCATTGGTGATATAACCTCAGATCTACTGGGACACCATTGGTGATCTCATCTCAGATCTACTGGGACACCATTGGTGATATAACCTCAGATCTACTGGGACACCATTGGTGATCTCACCTCAGATCTACTGGGACACCATTGGTGATATAACCTCAGATCTACTGGGACACCATTGGTGATCTCACCTCAGATCTACTGGGACACCATTAGTGATATAACCTCAGATCTACTGGGACACCATTGGTGATCTCATCTCAGATCTACTGGGACACCATTGGTGATCTCACCTCAGATCTACTAGGACACCATTGGTGATCTCATCTCAGATCTACTGGGACACCATTGGTGATCTCACCTCAGATCTACTGGGACACCATTGGTGATCTCATCTCAGATCTCCTGGGACACCATTGGTGATCTCATCTCAGATCTACTGGGACACCATTGGTGATATAACCTCAGATCTACTGGGACACCATTGGTGATCTCATCTCAGATCTACTGGGACACCATTGGTGATCTCACCTCAGATCTACTGGGACACAATTGGTGATCTCATCTCAGATCTACTGGGACACCACAGATAAAAGACCTGCATTACTACAGTAATCCAGTTTCCTTCAGCTCCGTATTGATATGGACTGTGTTAGAGATACTCAACACCTAAAGCCATGTACTGTAGCCTTTAGGGAAACACTGGGATCTTTGGACTAACAATACGTCTGAGGATTTCTTTGAGAGATGAATCATCGTAGCCTAGTATTGAAGCGAGTTCATCTCAAACGCCCGAGAGGGAGGACGAGTGTATTAGAAATAAGCAGGAAGAGGAAATTGATTGAAGGATATCTTTAGCCTCTCCTTTCTGTCACTTAACTTTTAAGTATAGTATATATTCTAAGTCATTAGTCATTAGTGATTTATTCATTTTAAGTCTGACTTCACAATTAAATGCATGTTTAATAATTTAAATACATTGGCCCTATTCCCTATATAGTGGTTCTACTATAGACCAAAGCCCTATTCCCTATATAGTGGTACTACTATAGACCAAAGCCCTATTCCCTATATAGTGGCACTACTATAGACCAGAGCCCTATTCCCTATATAGTGGCACTACTATAGACCAGAGCCCTATTCCCTATATAGTGCACTACTATAGACCATAGTGCTCTACATAAGGAATAGGGTGCCAGCTGGGACACTGCCCTGGTGTCTCCTTGATCTTAGATCCACCCGTTAACTAACAGACATCAATGATCCAGTCTACAGGCTAAACGGAAGTAGACAGTGTTTGTTCTCACAGGTCATAAAGCAGTAGAGGAATGAATGAGAGGAGGAGAGAGAGATCGGCCCGAGGGGCCGTGATTAGAGGTTGTATTGTGTTTCTGCTTGTAGAAAATGCTCTATTAAAGTCTGGCTCCTCCTGGAGTGCTGGTCGGTCCCCTGGGGGTCGAGGGAGACAAACAGGAGCAGATTATATTGGTTGTGTGTGGGGGAGTTAGGGTGAAGGGTGTGTGTGTGTGTGTGTGTGTGTGCTGGAGTGTGGGGGCTGTAATGTTAAGTGCAGTGGACAGGTATTTTATTGTACTAAACTTTAACCAACATGGACTAATGGAGAAGTTTCCTGTTCTGATAGGAGACTGGGGTTAGAGGTTTCCTGTTCTGATAGGAGACTGGGGGTTAGAGGTTTCCTCTTCTGATTGGAGACTGGGGGTTAGAGGTTTCCTCTTCTGATAGGAGACTGGGGGTTAGAGGTTTCTCATAGGAGACTGGGGGTTAGTGGTTTCCTCTTCTGATTGGAGACTGGGGGTTAGAGGTTTCCTCTTCTGATAGGAGACTGGGGGTTAGAGGTTTCTCATAGGAGACTGGGGGTTAGTGGTTTCCTCTTCTGATAGGAGACTAGCATGCAGTGGATGGGATGTCAATGGGGTTTGGTAATAAACCATTTCGTTAGCCTAACTAGCATGCAGTGGATGGGATGTCAATGGGGTTTGGTAATAAACCATGTCATTAGCCTAACTAGCATGCAGTGGATGGGATGTCAATGGGGTTTGGTAATAAACCATGTCATTAGCCTAACTAGCATGCAGTGGATGGGATGTCAATGGGGTTTGGTAATAAACCATGTCATTAGCCTAACTAGCATGCAGTGGATGGGATGTCAATGGGGTTTGGTAATAAACCATGTCGTTAGCGTAACTAGCATGCAGTGGATGGGATGTCAATGGGGTTTGGTAATAAACCATGTCGTTAGCCTAACTAGCATGCAGTGGATGGGATGTCAATGGGGTTTGGTAATAAACCATGTCGTTAGCCTAACTAGCATGCAGTGGATGGGATGTCAATGGGGTTTGGTAATAAACCATGTCGTTAGCCTAACTAGCATGCAGTGGATGGGATGTCAATGGGGTTTGGTAATAAACCATGTCGTTAGCCTAACTAGCATGCAGTGGATGGGATGTCAATGGGGTTTGGTAATAAACCATGTCGTTAGCCTAACTAGCATGCAGTGGATGGGATGTCGATGGGGATTGGTAATAAACCATGTCGTTAGCCTAACTAGCATGCAGTGGATGGGATGTCGATGGGGTTTGGTAATAAACCATGTCGTTAGCCTAACTAGTATGCAGTGGATGGGATGTCGATGGGGTTTGGTAATAAACCATGTCGTTAGCCTAACTAGCATGCAGTGGATGGGATGTCAATGGGGTTTGGTAATAAACCATGTCATTAGCCTAACTAGCATGCAGTGGATGGGATGTCAATGGGGTTTGGTAATAAACCATGTCGTTAGCCTAACTAGCATGCAGTGGATGGGATGTCAATGGGGTTTGGTAATAAACCATGTCGTTAGCCTAACTAGCATGCAGTGGATGGGATGTCAATGGGGTTTGGTAATAAACCATGTCGTTAGCCTAACTAGCATGCAGTGGATGGGATGTCGATGGGGTTTGGTAATAAACCATGTCGTTAGCCTAACTAGCATGCAGTGGATGGGATGTCTATGGGGTTTGGTAATAAACCATGTCGTTAGCCTAACTAGCATGCAGTGGATGGGATGTCAATGGGGTTTGGTAATAAACCATGTCGTTAGCCTAACTAGCATGCAGTGGATGGGATGTCGATGGGGTTTGGTAATAAATCAGGTGGAACACTAACATGCTAAGGGTGATTACAGTGGGTGGCATTGATTCAAAGATGGCGCTGAACAGAGATGGTCGCCTCGCTTCGAGTCCTTAGGAAACTATGCAATATTCTGTTTATTTTGTTATTTCTTACATTGTTACCCCAGGAAATCTTAAGTCTTATTACATACAGCAGGGAAGAACTACGACGTCAGCTTACCAACATTACAACCAGGAATATGTCCTTCCCAAAGCGGATCTTCTGTTTGGACCAACACCCAGGACACGGAAACATGGCTCTCTCGGGATATGTTTGTCGGAATCGGTTCAGCCACCGGGCTTCTCCATGCATCAGGTACAAAAGTATCTATATCCACAGTAAAACAAGACCTGTATCGACTTAACCTGAAAGGCCGCTCAGCAAGGAAGAAGCCACTGCTCCAAAACCGCCATATAAAAAAGCCAGACTACTGTTTGCAACTGCACATGGGGACAAAGATCGTACTTTTTGGAGAAATGTCCTCTGGTCTGATGAATCAAAAATAGAACTGTTTGGCCATAATGACCATCGTTATGTTTGGAGGAAAAAGGGGGAGGCTTGCAAGCCGAAGAACACCATCCCAACCGTGAAGCACGGGGGTGGCAACATCATGTTGTGGGGTTACTTTGCTGCAGGAGGGACGGGTGCACTTCACAAAATAGATGGCATCATGAGGCATGAAAATGATATGGATATATTGAAGCAGCATCTCAAGACATCAGTCAAGTTAAAGCTTGGTCGCAAATGGGTCTTCCAAATGAACAATGACCCCAAGCATACTTCCAAAGTTGTGGCAAAATGGCTTATGGACATATTACCACTAGTAGTATTTCTACCTCTAATATCTCTACTACTACCATTACCACTAGTAGTATTTCTACCTCTAATATCTCTACTACTATTACCACTAGTAGTATTTCTACCTCTAATATCTCTACTACTATTACCACTAGTAGTATTTCTACCTCTAATATCTCTACTACTATAACCACTAGTAGTATTTCTACCTCTACTATCTCTACTACTACCATTACCACTAGTAGTATTTCTACCTGTAATATCTCTACTACTATTACCACTAGTAGTATTTCTACCTCTAATATCTCTACTACTATTACCACTAGTAGTATTTCTACCTCTAATATCTCTACTACTATAACCACTAGTAGCATTTCTACCTCTACTATCTCTACTACTATTACCACTAGTAGTATTTCTACCTCTAATATCTCTACTACTATAACCACTAGTAGTATTTCTACCTCTAATATCTCTACTACTATAACCACTAGTAGTATTTCTACCTCTAATATCTCTACTACTATTACCACTAGTAGTATTTCTACCTCTAATATCTCTACTACTATAACCACTAGTAGTATTTCTACCTCTAATATCTCTACTACTATTACCACTAGTAGTATTTCTACCTCTAATATCTCTACTACTACTATAACCACTAGTAGTATTTCTACCTCTAATATCTCTACTACTACTATTACCACTAGTAGTATTTCTACCTCTAATATCTCTACTACTACCATTACCACTAGTAGTATTTCTACCTCTAATATCTCTACTACCATTACCACTAGTAGTATTTCTACCTCTACTATCTCTACTACTACCATTACCACTAGTAGTATTTCTACCTCTAATATCTCTACTACTACTATTACCACTAGTAGTATTTCTACCTCTAATATCTCTACTACCATTACCACTAGTAGTATTTCTACCTCTAATATCTCTACTACTACCATTACCACTAGTAGTATTTCTACCTCTAATATCTCTACTACCATTACCACTAGTAGTATTTCTACCTCTAATATCTCTACTACTATTACCACTAGTAGTATTTCTACCTCTAATATCTCTACTACTATAACCACTAGTAGTATTTCTACCTCTAATATCTCTACTACTATTACCACTAGTAGTATTTCTACCTCTAATATCTCTACTACTACTATTACCACTAGTAGTATTTCTACCTCTAATATCTCTACTACTATAACCACTAGTAGTATTTCTACCTCTAATATCTCTACTACTACTATAACCACTAGTAGTATTTCTACCTCTAATATCTCTACTACTATTACCACTAGTATCATTTCTACCTCTAATATCTCTACTACTACCATTACCACTAGTAGTATTTCTACCTCTAATATCTCTACTACCATTACCACTAGTAGTATTTCTACCTCTAATATCTCTACTACTACCATTACCACTAGTAGTATTTCTACCTCTAATATCTCTACTACTACCATTACCACTAGTAGTATTTCTACCTCTAATATCTCTACTACTACCATTACCACTAGTAGTATTTCTACCTCTAATATCTCTACTACTACCATTACCACTAGTAGTATTTCTACCTCTAATATCTCTACTACTATAACCACTAGTAGTATTTCTACCTCTACTATCTCTACTACTACTATAACCACTAGTAGTATTTCTACCTCTAATATCTCTACTACTACTATTACCACTAGTAGTATTTCTACCTCTAATATCTCTACTACTACTATTACCACTAGTAGTATTTCTACCTCTAATATCTCTACTACTACTATAACCACTAGTAGTATTTCTACCTCTAATATCTCTACTACTATTACCACTAGTAGTATTTCTACCTCTAATATCTCTACTACTACTATTACCACTAGTAGTATTTCTACCTCTAATATCTCTACTACCATTACCACTAGTAGTATTTCTACCTCTAATATCTCTACTACTACTATTACCACTAGTAGTATTTCTAACTCTAATATCTCTACTACTACTATTACCACTAGTAGTATTTCTACCTCTAATATCTCTACTACTATTACCACTAGTAGTATTTCTACCTCTAATATCTCTACTACTATTACCACTAGTAGTATTTCTACCTCTAATATCTCTACTACTATTACCACTAGTAGTATTTCTACCTCTAATATCTCTAATAAGTCTTCCTCTAATATAGATAATAATAATAATAAGTTACTGTTTACTATGCAGATGTTATCATACAGTGTCCATCAGGCTATGGCAGGCAAATACATATTTGGCTGCATGAGGAGCTGTTGCTCCTTTGCCCACAAGTATTTTTTGGTTTTCCTCTGGGTTTAATTTAACATTTTTTATTTAACTAGGCAAGTCAGTTAAGAACAAATTCTTATTTTCAATTACTCCCTAGGAACAGTGGGTTAACTGCCTTGTTCAGGGCAGAACGACAGATTTTTACCTTGTCAGCTCGGGGATTCGATCTTGCAACCTTTCAGTTACTAGTCCAATGCTCTAACCACTAGGCTACCTGTCGCCCCACCTATAAGATATTAATAAGAGCAAAGATATTAATAAGATACAATTTGTAATAGATTTAGTCATTTCTGTGAATAATGTATCTCTTGGTGAGGAATATTTGTCACAGTAAAGGAGAAAGTGCATCTCTGTTTCTACTCCCCTGTCGTGCAGTGACCACATACACGCTCCTCTTTGGGTAGCCACGTCTTATTATGTCTGCCGGTTTCTATTGCCAATTGGTGGTCACTCAGCCTGTACTTGGTAAGGATCTGTCTCTGCTTCGTATCTCTGACAGAGTAGAGATAATCAGCCAATTAATTTTCTCTGTTTAGGGCCAGAGAGCAATTTGGTTGGCTTTTTAGATTTTGTTTCATTTTTCCAGTGTTGTAAATATGAGTCCTTTGATTGGTTCATGATTTTGTTTATTTTGATTCTTTCTTTTGAAGCAGACTCCCTCTCGCTTTCTCTCTCTCTCTCTCTGACACCCAAAAGTACTCGTTACATTTTGAATCCTAGCAGGACAAGAAATGTCTAGGTCTAATTCACACGCACTTATCAAGAGAACATCCCTGGTCATCCCGTTACTGCCTCTGATCTGGCAGACTCACTAAACACATGTTTAGTTTGTAAATGATGTCTGAGTGTTGGAGCATGCCCCTGGCTATCCGTAATTTTAAAAAGAAGAAAATGCTTGCCTCTGGGTGATATTATGCCTCTTGTTTCAGTGCTGTTCTGTTCCAGGACCAGGAGGCTTAGATACTGCTGAAATATGACTCTGCTACTTTACTCTGTATTGAAGTCTGTATTCAAATGTGTATTGTGTGTGTTTATGAGAGAGAGAGAGAGAGAGAGAGAGAGAGAGAGAGAGAGAGAGAGAGAGAGAGAGAGAGAGAAAATAGAGAGAGAAACACAAAGAGAGTATGTGAGATGTATGCATTTAGACTGAGTGTTTTTTATATGAGTTTGAGTACACACATGTATGCATAACATATGTATAGTCAGGTGCATGTCTGCAGCAGTTCCCCAGTCAAGGGAAAAGGTTGCATGCTGTTTTGACCAGTGAACCATTGATGTTCTGTCCTGTGATGCTTTTCTATCTAATCTGCAGTATGATGGAAGTGTTCAATTCCCCCACGCTGCTGCTGTCAGATATCACAGCCAGACCTATCTAAGATACCTCCTAGAGGGTTGATATACAATATTAATACCACACACCACTCATACATGCTCCCACACCAGTTAGAGGGGATATTTAATCAAGCCAAGAAGCCCTAATCCAAAGTATATATTTTTTAATGAGTAGGAAAGATGATGAGACTTTTTTTAAAAGGATTTTCAGTCTTTAGATTTTTTCCTCCTCTCCAACTCAACTTTCAACGCTTTGTTGCGGCGTGTTTTAAAACACTTCAAAGGTTATTCAACTTTCCAATTGGATGTCGTTGGAGGTGGAGGATAGCAGAGGGGGAGGAAACGGGATCTGTTTGGATGTCGTTGGAGGCGGAGTATAGCAGAGGGGGAGGAAACGGGATCTGTTTGGATGTCGTTGGAGGCGGAGTATAGCAGAGGGGGAGGAAACGGGATCTGTTTGGATGTCGTTGGAGGCGGAGGATTGCAGAGGGGGAGGAAACGGGATCTGTTTGGATGTCGTTGGAGGCGGAGGATAGCAGAGGGGGAGGAAACGGGATCTGTTTGATGGAGGCGACAGACACCCCCCTCTAGTTACTGGTTCTGATCCATGTGGTGTTGGGAGGGGTCTGTTTGATGGAGGCGACAGACACCCCCCTCTAGTTACTGGTTCTGATCCATGTGGTGTTGGGAGGGGTCTGTTTGATGGAGGAGACAGACATCCTCCTCTAGTTACTGGTTCTGATCCATGTGGTGTTGGGAGGGGTCTGTTTGATGGAGGAGACAGACACCCCCCTCTAGTTACTGGTTCTGATCCATGTGGTGTTGGGAGGGGTCTGTTTGATAGAGGCGACAGACATCCCCCTCTAGTTACTGGTTCTGATCCATGTGGTGTTGGGAGGGGTCTGTTTGATGGAGGCAGACATCCCCCTCTAGTTACTGGTTCTGGTCCATGTGGTGTTGGGAGGGGTCTGTTTGATGGAGGAGACAGACACCCCCCTCTAGTTACTGGTTCTGATCCATGTGGTGTTGGGAGGGGTCTGTTTGATGGAGGAGACAGACATCCTCCTCTAGTTACTGGTTCTGATCCATGTGGTGTTGGGAGGGGTCTGTTTGATGGAGGCGACAGACATCCCCCTCTAGTTACTGGTTCTGATCCATGTGGTGTTGAGAGGGGTCTGTTTGATGGAGGAGACAGACACCCCCCTCTAGTTACTGGTTCTGATCCATGTGGTGTTGGGAGGGGTCTGTTTGATGGAGGCGACAGACATCCCCCTCTAGTTACTGGTTCTGATCCATGTGGTGTTGGGAGGGGTCTGTTTGATGGAGGCGACAGACATCCCCCTCTAGTTACTGGTTCTGATCCATGTGGTGTTGGGAGGGGTCTGTTTGATGGAGGCGACAGACATCCCCCTCTAGTTACTGGTTCTGATACATGTGGTGTTGGGAGGGGTCTGTTTGATGGAGGCGACAGACATCCCCCTCTAGTTACTGGTTCTGATCCATGTGGCGTTGAGAGGGGTCTGTTTGATGGAGGAGACAGACACCCCCCTCTAGTTACTGGTTCTGATCCATGTGGTGTTGGGAGGGGTCTGTTTGATGGAGGAGACAGACATCCTCCTCTAGTTACTGGTTCTGGTCCATGTGGTGTTGGGAGGGGTCTGTTTGATGGAGGAGACAGACACCCCCCTCTAGTTACTGGTTCTGATCCATGTGGTGTTGGGAGGGGTCTGTTTGATGGAGGAGACAGACATCCTCCTCTAGTTACTGGTTCTGATCCATGTGGTGTTGGGAGGGGTCTGTTTGATGGAGGCGACAGACATCCCCTCTAGTTACTGGTTCTGATCCATGTGTGTGTCTGAGAGTGGTCTGTTTGATGGAGGAGACAGACACCCCCTCTAGTTACTGGTTCTGATCCATGTGGTGTTGGGAGGGGTCTGTTTGATGGAGGCGACAGACATCCCCCTCTAGTTACTGGTTCTGATCCATGTGGTGTTGGGAGGGGTCTGTTTGATGGAGGCGACAGACATCCCCCTCTAGTTACTGGTTCTGATCCATGTGGTGTTGGGAGGGGTCTGTTTGATGGAGGAGACAGGCATCCCCCTCTAGTTACTGGTTCTGATACATGTGGTGTTGGGAGGGGTCTGTTTGATGGAGGCAGACATCCCCCTCTAGTTACTGGTTCTGATCCATGTGGTGTTGGGAGGGAAGTCTCTTCTTCATAACTCTTTTAAGGAG
>CM059819.1:6579527-6589527 GCA_030435695.1 Brachymystax lenok tsinlingensis | reverse complement strand
AACATAGAGAGGAGGAGGGAGGAGGAAGACACTAAGGAGGAGGAGGAGGAGGAAGGAGGGAGGGAGGAGAGGAGAGGAAGGAGGATGAGGGAGAGGAGAGGAGGATGAGAGAGGAGGGAGGGAGGAGAGAGGAGGAGGAGAGGAGGAGGGAGGATGAGAAGGAGGAGGAGGAGGATGAGAGGGAGGAGGAGGAGAAGGAGGAGGAGGAGGAGGAGGAGGAGGAGGAGGAGGAGGAGGAGGAAGAGGGATGAGGATGAGAAGGAGGAGGAGGAGGAGAAAGAGGAGGAGGAGGAGGAGAGGGAGGAGGATGAGAGGGAGGAGGAGGAGGAGGAGGAGGAGGAGAAGGAGGAGGAGGAGGAGGAGAGGGAGGAGGATGAGAAGGAGGAGATAAGTAAATGCTACAGAAGATATTTGAGGAAGTTCAAAAGGGACATGAGAATGACATGACAGACTGCTGTCTACCTTATATAAGGAGGACAGTATAGAGATCAAACTGTTCTCACCTTCCAGATTACCATAACGGGTAGTGGCCCAATGTTTTTCATTTTTCATGAGAGTTCTGTAGTAATACCGTGAACTGAGAGACAACTCTCCACTCCAACCTGCTTTCCTCCTTTGTATCTGTGGCCTGTGGACGTTAATCACTTGTCAATAATAGATCACATGGTGGCCTGGTTATGGCTTTACTGTCTGGTTCTGGTTCAGAACAGACGGAGACCACAAGCTGCCAAGCTGTCTGGTCCATAAGGAGGAACAACTCTCTCTTATGTCACTGTTTTAACCAGGTCACTGTGAAACTCACACACACAGACACACAATAACATGTATCAAAAGCAACACACACACACACACACACACATCCCAGCGCCCAGTCATCATCATGATGATACAGTCAATGCATGGTTTCCATCAAGAAAATCTAGATGTTTTTCTTAATGCACCTGGGTAACACTACAACTCAAAAATGCACTTAGAGAGAGAGAGAGAGAGACAATGTGAGAGAGAGCGAGAGAGAGAGAGAGAGAGAGAGAGAGAGAGAGAGAGAGAGAGAGAGAGAGAGAGAGAGAGAGAGACAATGTGAGAGAGAGAGAACGAGAGACAGAGACACAATGTGAGAGAGAGAGAGAGAGAGAGAGAGAGAGAGAGAGAGAGAGAGAGAGAGAGAGAGAGAGAGAGAGAGAGAGAGAGAGAGAGAGAGAGAGAGAGAGAGAGAGAGAGAGCTAATCACCTACCCAAAAGGCTTCTTCAAAGGGTTCTCCAATGGGGACAGCCGAAGAATCTTTTAGGTTCTAGATAGCACCTTTTTTCCTAAGAGTGTACTCTGAAGCTCTACTCTACCCAGATATTTGTGTTAAAAAAGACACTTTTGTGGTGGAGTTTCTGTCAGTCGGCAGGTTTTCATTGACGCAGGTTTATTTGACAAAAGCAAAAAGCAATAAATATCACTGCTCCGTGGAAACGGTAGATACAGGAGAAATGTTCTAAAGAGCGACAGCATTTTCATCCCTTTGATTTGGATTTTGACCAGATTTCATCATGGCGACAAATGATGATGGAAACGGTTTTCAAAATAAAAGTTTTCAAATATTGATGATTGCCAAATAATTTTGAAAGGTACGAAATCCATAGCCTAATATGTAAACAGGGTGACAGTGAGCTGTGAGAAAAATAACCAGACAGGAAGTTGACCATGGATTATTAATGGGTATAAATAAAAGCTTTGGTACCAATTCATTTTTTTTAAATGTATCAACTCAAAGTCCCTGTATATATTGAGGAACACCTACGTTGACAAGACTCACGCTACTCCTTTAGACAGCAGCAGCAGCACATCCCACGGGTACATCATGAGGATGGAGTAAGAGCTTTCAGATACAAACAGAGGAAGGCCCTAAACATTGTTAAAGACTCCAGCCAACCTCAGTCATAGACTGTTCTCTCTGCTACCGCACGGCAAGCGGTACCGGAGCGCCAAGTCTAGGTCCAAGACGCTTCTAAACAGCTTCTTCCCCCCCATATTACCTCAACTAACCGGTTCCTCCGCAAATTGACTCTGTATCGGTACCCCCTGTATATAGTCTCGCTATTGTTATTTTACTGCTGCTCTTTAATTACTTGTTATTTTTATTTCTTATTCTTATTCATATATATATATTTTTGTTGCATTGTTGGTTAGGGGCTCGTAAGTAAGCATTTTACTGTAAGGTTACACCTGTTGTATTCGGCGCATGTGACTAATAACATTTGATTTGATAAGTAGTTGTCGCTGTAGTGTTATTAGTTGTATTAGTAGTTGTAGCAGTAGTTTTATTAGTTGTATTAGTAGTTGTAGCAGTAGTTTTATTAGTTGTATTAGTAGTTGTAGCAGTAGTTTATTAGTTGTATTAGTAGTTGTAGCAGTAGTTTTATTAGTTGTATTAGTAGTTGTAGCAGTAGTTTTATTAGTTGTATTAGTAGTTGTAGCAGTAGTGTTATTAGTTGTATTAGTAGTTGTAGCAGTAGTTTTATTAGTTGTATTAGTAGTTGTAGCAGTAGTTTTAGTTGTATTAGTAGTTTTAGCTGTAGTGTTATTAGTTGTATTAGTAGTTGTAGCAGTAGTTTTATTAGTTGTATTAGTAGTTGTAGCAGTAGTTTTATTAGTTGTATTAGTAGTTGTAGCAGTAGTTGTAGTTGTATTAGTAGTTGTAGCAGTGTTATTAGTTGTATTAGTAGTTGTAGCAGTAGTTTTATTAGTTGTATTAGTAGTTGTAGCAGTAGTTTTAGTTGTATTAGTAGTTGTAGCAGTAGTTTTAGTTGTATTAGTAGTTGTCACAGTAGTTTTATTAGTTGTATTAGTAGTTGTAGCAGTAGTTTTATTAGTTGTATTAGTAGTTGTAGCAGTAGTTTTATTAGTTCTATTAGTAGTTGTAGCAGTATTTTTATTAGATGTGTTAGTAGTTGTAGCAGTAGTTTTATTAGTTGTATTAGTAGTTGTAGCAGTAGTTTTAGTTGTATTAGTAGTTGTAGCAGTAGTTTTATTAGTTGTATTAGTAGTTGTAGCAGTAGTTTTATTAGTTGTATTAGTAGTTGTAGCCGTAGTGTTATTAGTTGTATTAGTAGTTGTAGCAGTAGTTTAATTAGTTGTATTAGTAGTTGTAGCAGTAGTTTTATTGTTTGTATTAGTAGTTTTAGCAGTAGTTTTATTAGTTGTATTAGTAGTTGTAGCCGTAGTATTATTAGTTGTATTAGTAGTTGTAGCAGTAGTTTTATTAGTTGTATTAGTAGTTGTAGCAGTAGTTTTATTAGTTGTATTATTAGTTGTAGCAGTAGTTTTAGTTGCATTATTAGTTGTAGCAGTAGTTTTATTAGTTGTATTAGTAGTTGTAGCAGTAGTTTTATTAAATGTATTATTAGTTGTAGCAGTAGTTTTAGTTGCATTATTAGTTTTAGCAGTAGTTTTAGTTGTATTAGTAGTTGTAGCAGTAGTTTTATTAGTTGTATTAGTAGGTGTAGCAGTAGTTTTATTAGATGTATTAGTAGTTGTCGTTTTAGTTGTGTTAGTAGTTGTCTCAATAGTTTTTAGTTGTATCAGTAGTTGTAGCAGTAGTTTGATTATTTGTATTAGTAGTTGTAGCAGTAGTTTTATTAGTTGTATTAGTAGTTGTAGCAGTAGTTGTATTAGTTGTATTAGTAGTTGTAGCAGTAGTTTTATTAGTTGTATTAGTAGTTGTAGCAGTAGTTTTAGTTGTGTTAGTAGTTGTAGCAGTCGTTTTAGTTGTATTAGTAGTTGTATAGGAGGTTGGTGTGGTTTCTACTCCATATTATAGGTGGTTGGTGTGGTTTCTACTCCATATTATAGGTGGTTGGTGTGGTTTCTACTCCATATTATAGGAGGTTGGTGTGGTTTCTACTCCATATTATAGGTTGGTGTGGTTTCTACTCCATATTATAGGTTAGTGTGGTTTCTACTCCATATTATAGGAGGTTAGTGTGGTTTCTACTCCATATTATAGGAGGTTGGTGTGGTTTCTACTCCATATTATAGGTTGGTGTGGTTTCTACTCCATATTATAGGTTAGTGTGGTTTCTACTCCATATTATAGGAGGTTAGTGTGGTTTCTACTCCATATTATAGGTTGGTGTAGTTTCTACTCCATATTATAGGTTGGTGTGGTTTCTACTCCATATTATAGGAGGTTGGTGTGGTTTCTACTCCGTATTATAGGTTAGTGTGGTTTCTACTCCATATTACAGGTTGGTGTGGTTTCTACTCCATATTACAGGTTGGTGTGGTTTGTACTCCATATTATAGGAGGTTGGTGTGGTTTCTACTCCATATTATAGGAGGTTGGTGTGGTTTCTACTCCATATTATAGGAGGTTGGTGTGGTTTCTACTCCACATTATAGGAGGTTGGTGTGGTTTCTACTCCATATTACAGGTTGGTGTGGTTTCTACTCCATATTATAGGAGGTTGGTGTGGTTTCTACTCCATATTATAGGAGGTTGGTGTGGTTTCTACTCCATATTACAGGTTGGTGTGGTTTCTACTCCATATTATAGGAGGTTGGTGTGGTTTCTACTCCATATTATAGGTTGGTGTGGTTTCTACTCCATATTATAGGAGGTTGGTGTGGTTTCTACTCCATATTATAGGTTGGTGTGGTTTCTACTCGATATTATAGGAGGTTGGTGTGGTTTCTACTCCATATTATAGGTTGGTGTGGTTTCTACTCCATATTATAGGAGGTTGGTGTGGTTTCTACTCCATATTATAGGTTGGTGTGGTTTCTACTCCATATTATAGGAGGTTGGTGTGGTTTCTACTCCATATTATAGGTTGGTGTGGTTTCTACTCCATATTATAGGTTGGTGTGGTTTCTACTCCACATTATAGGAGGTTGGTGTGGTTTCTACTCCATATTATAGGAGGTTGGTGTGGTTTGTACTCCATATTAGAGGAGGTTGGTGTGGTTTCTACTCCATATTATAGGAGATTGGTGTGGTTTCTACTACACATTATAGGAGGTTGGTGTGGTTTCTACTCCATATTATAGGAGGTTGGTGTGGTTTCTACTCCATATTATAGGAGGTTGGTGTGGTTTGTACTACACATTATAGGAGGTTGGTGTGGTTTCTACTCCATATTACAGGTTGGTGTGGTTTCTACTACACATTATAGGAGGTTGGTGTGGTTTCTACTCCATATTACAGGTTGGTGTGGTTTCTACTCCGTATTATAGGAGGTTGGTGTGGTTTCTACTCCATATTATAGGAGGTTGGTGTGGTTTGTACTACACATTATAGGAGGTTGGTGTGGTTTCTACTCCATATTACAGGTTGGTGTGGTTTCTACTCCATATTACAGGTTGGTGTGGTTTCTACTCCATATTATAGGAGGTTGGTGTGGTTTCTACTCCATATTATAGGAGGTTGGTGTGGTTTCTACTCCATATTACAGGTTGGTGTGGTTTCTACTCCATATTATAGGAGGTTGGTGTGGTTTCTACTCCATATTATAGGAGGTTGGTGTGGTTTCTACTCCATATTATAGGAGGTTGGTGTGGTTTCTACTCCATATTATAGGAGGTTGGTGTGGTTTCTACTCCATATTATAGGAGGTTGGTGTGTTTCTTTTTTTTGTTTGCCTTTTCTTGGGAATATTTAGTGGGCAATAGGTGTTTAGTGGGCACCTATGGTGGGTGCCTTTTAGGACCCATGTTTCCTGTTGCTTGCAACTTTTAGTGGACCCCCCCATAGGTGTCTTTAAGAGCCCCTGCCAAAACCCTAACTGTGTTGGTTCTTGTTAGTTCCCCCTTCTGTTTGAGGAACAATCTTTTGTTTCTTGTTGGGAACGTAACAAAATGGGCAGTATGTGCACGCACAATCAAAAGTAGTGCACTATATAGGGAATTGGGTGCCAGGGCTCTGGTCAAAAGTAGTGCACTGTGTAGGGAATAAGGTGCCATATGGGATTCATGTCTCTGTGAATTGTGTGACTAAGTCCTAAACCCAGCTCCCTGCTGGGTGGTTCAAATCTGCCCTGCTGGCATCCATCCCTAGAGGGCAAATCTCGTCAAGGTATGCAATGTTGGTAGGGGCTTGTACTGACACATTATAGATGTTCTCTCTATCTCCGTCTCTCTCTCTCTCTCTCTCTCTCTCTCTCTCTCTCTCTCTCTCTCTCTCTCTCTGTCTCTCTCTCTCTTTCTCTCTCTTTCTCTCTCTCTGCCCCCCCACTCTCTATCTCTCTCTCTCTCACTCTTTCTCTCTCGCTTGCTCTCTCCCTCCATCCCTCTTAATCTGTCTTCCTCCTTATCTCTTGATGCCACTCTTCTCCTCTATAAAGTCCATCCAGACCATCACACAGTAGGAAGCTCCTCTCAGCTTTCCATCTTTATTTCTCTGTCTTCCTCTCCTTCTGTGTGTGAGTTTTATCTCCGCTGTTTAGCTGTTCCTGTGAGTTGTATCTCTGCTCTTTAGCTGTTCCTGGGAGTTTTATCTCTGCTCTTTAGCTGTTCCTGGGAGTTGTATCTCTGCTCTATAGCTGTTCCTGTGAGTTTTATCTCTGCTCTATAGCTGTTCCTGTGAGTTTTATCTCTGCTCTATAGCTGTTCCTGTGAGTTTTATCTCTGCTCTATAGCTGTTCCTGGGAGTTTTATCTCTGCTCTATAGCTGTTCCTGTGAGTTTTATCTCTGCTCTTTAGCTGTTCCTGGGAGTTTTATCTCTGCTCTTTAGCTGTTCCTGGGAGTTGTATCTCTGCTCTATAGCTGTTCCTGTGAGTTTTATCTCTGCTCTATAGCTGTTCCTGTGAGTTTTATCTCTGCTCTATAGCTGTTCCTGTGAGTTTTATCTCTGCTCTATAGCTGTTCCTGTGAGTTTTATCTCTGCTCTTTAGCTGTTCCTGGGAGTTTTATCTCTGCTCTATAGCTGTTCCTGTGAGTTTTATCTCTGCTCTATAGCTGTTCCTGTGAGTTTTATCTCTGCTGTTTAGCTGTTCCTGTGAGTTTTATCTCTGCTCTATAGCTGTTCCTGTGAGTTTTATCTCTGCTGTTTAGCTGTTCCTGTGAGTTTTATCTCTGCTCTATAGCTGTTCCTGTGAGTTTTATCTCTGCTGTTTAGCTGTTCCTGGGAGTTTTATCTCTGCTCTATAGCTGTTCCTGGGAGTTTTATCTCTGCTGTTTAGCTGTTCCTGTGAGTTTTATCTTTGCTCTTTAGCTGTTCCTGTGAGTTTTATCTCTGCTCTTTAGCTGTTCCTGGGAGTTTTATCTCTGCTCTTTAGCTGTTCCTGGGAGTTTTATCTCTGCTCTATAGCTGTTCCTGTGAGTTTTATCTCTGCTGTTTAGCTGTTCCTGGGAGTTTTATCTCTGCTCTATAGCTGTTCCTGTGAGTTTTATCTCTGCTGTTTAGCTGTTCCTGTGAGTTTTATCTCTGCTGTTTAGCTGTTCCTGTGAGTTTTATCTCTGGTCTTTAGCTGTTCCTGGGAGTTTTATCTCTGGTCTTTAGCTGTTCCTGGGAGTTTTATCTCTGCTCTTTAGCTGTTCCTGGGAGTTTTATCTCTGCTCTATAGCTGTTCCTGTGAGTTTTATCTCTGGTCTTTAGCTGTTCCTGGGAGTTTTATCTCTGGTCTTTAGCTGTTCCTGGGAGTTTTATCTCTGCTCTTTAGCTGTTCCTGGGAGTTTTAGCTCTGCTCTTTAGCTGTTCATGTGCGTGCAGTGTTCTCTCTCTCTCTATCTCTCTTTTTTCCCATCCCTCTCTCCCTTTCCTTCTACCCACACATGAAAATCACTGTGTCTTCCACCGTCACAGATTGGCTATTCTACATGTTCAATTGTCTGAGAAGAACATCTCTTTTCAGCCCACAACATTAGGAGACCATGTAGCTTCCATCAGTAGTTCAGTGGGTGTCAGACATTAGGAGAACACATTAACAACATTATCCATTCACTTTGATGGATTAACCAAGTAGGGACAGAAAGGGCATTCAAATTGTGTTTTGTTTGAAATGGCTTTTTGGAAGTTCTTCTTCTCAGTGTTAGTCACCATGACGACGATGACTCATAGTGACAGAGGGTCAAGAAGCCAATGGATTAATAATGCCAGTTAACACCCTTCATCCTCTCTGTTGATGGACAGGACATTGTATTCTAAATCAGTGGTTTTACATTTCCTTTTGTTTCTGAGTACAAATTACATTTTTCTACCTCTTGTGCAAGTGATTATTAGACTGAGGCTTCCCAAGTAGCTCCTGTGGATAGGCCAGGTACTTTCAGGGGATGACGGACAGTAAGCCAGTTCTGTCGGTTCTGTACATAGTAATAATAAGACCATATCTCTGTTGGTAATATCCTCCTCGGGTTGTGGTGTGATATCCTGCCTGTGTTCCCCTGGGTTAAACCACAACACTTTGTCAGAACACCATAGAGACATCACCCTCAGCTGCCCACCTCTCAATGTCCTTTGGTTACTGAACCCCAACCTCCTTTTACTCTGCCTGGAGTACCCCCTCATACCGCCCAGAGGTTCTAGTAGTCCAGGTTGGACCCCCTGTGGATAGGCCAGGTTCCCCAAGGGGTTCTAGCAGTCCAGGTTGGACCCCCTGTGGATAGGTTGGGTTCCCCCAGGGGTTCTAGTAGTCCAGATTGAGAACCACTGATGTTATCCAGCTCTGTTGATAATATCATTCTCATTGTGTTGTGTGACCTCCTGGGGTGTTGTGATAATCTCCTCATTGTGTTGTAAGTCCTCCTGGGGTGTTGATAATCTCCTCATTGTGTTGTGTGACCTCCTGGGGTGTTGATAATCTCCTCATTGTGTTGTGTGACCTCCTGGGGTGTTGATAATCTCCTCATTGTGGTGTGTGATCTCCTGGTGACCTTACTTAGCCAGCCTACTTTAACCTCACAGGACCATATGAACATTACCCGTGGGCCAGTTGCAATCCCAGCATGTGGTTCAAGGTCATGTCACCTATTACCCACAATCCTTTGAGTAAAGTTGACCTCAGGTGGGGTCAGAAGAGTAAGACACGTGTCCTTCTTGTTTCATTCCTGAATGAGAGGATTAGACACGCAGAGAATCAAGTGTTTACGTCCTCTTTACAAAACGCGCTCTCTTTATTCCCTGCCGTCTCCCCCAGTAATCCCCCCTAGTGAAAGAGAAGAGGAGCAGAGAGAATAGAGGAGAGAGATGCATGTCTGAGAGGCAGTTACAGGGACTTTATGTCATTTACGCGGTGCAGCACTTCAGCAGCAACGCACACAGTTCCACTTGTCTTACAAGGTGATTAGTTGTACGTTAATTGGTTGAACAAATCACCGGCGGTAACGACTGTTGTGTTGTCTGAGGGAGGAAGGGAGGAGGGAGTAGGGAGGGAGGAAGGGAGGAGGGGAGGAGGGAGGAGGAGGTAAATGAAGCCTAGCGGGTTAGTGTTCCACGTGACCAATCCCAATGCTCCCCATTAGCACTGTGCTCGTTAGCATAGTGGCTAAGCTAATACCTGTGGCTTATGCTAGACAGACAGACACACACACACACACACACACACACACACACACACACACACACACACACACACACACACACACACACACACACACACACACACACACACACAGGTAAGTGATAGTGTGGGTATAACCCAGTCAGCCTTTAGTCCTTCTGTGTGTTGTCCTGAGCCCGTCCAGAAGCAGAATGGGCTTTATAATCATCTGTATCATTTATTACCGCACAGAACTAAAGTTATACTGTCCACTTTTATTAGGAATCGGATTCAGGTGGTCTGTGGAGAGAGGAGAGTGGATTTATGTGGAGAGTTATAGAATCAGAGAGACAGAGAGACATTTGTATTTATTTATTTTTATTTAACCTTTATTTAACTAGGCAAGTCCTGCGGGGACGAAGGCCTGAGATTAAAAATTAAATATATAGGACAAAACACACATCACAACAAGAGAGACAACACTACATAAAGAGAGACCTAAGACAACAACATAGCATGGCAGCAACACATGACAACACA
>CM059819.1:6507027-6577027 GCA_030435695.1 Brachymystax lenok tsinlingensis | reverse complement strand
CTAATCAACAGGGTGCTGTTCAACCCTAATCAACAGGGTGCTGTTCAACTCTAATCAACAGGGTGCTGTTCAGCCTAATCAACAGGGTGCTGTTCAACCCTAATCAACAGGGTGCTGTTCAACTCTAATCAACAGGGTGCTGTTCAGCCTAATCAACAGGGTGCTGTTCAACCCTAATCAACAAGGTGCTGTTCAACCCTAATCAACAGGGTGCTGTTCAACCCTAATCAACAAGGTGCTGTTCAACCCTAATCAACAGGGTGCTGTTCAACCCTAATCAACAGGGTGCTGTTCAACCCTAATCAACAGGGTGCTGTTCAACCCTAATCAACAGGGTGCTGTTCAACTCTAATCAACAGGGTGCTGTTCAACCCTAATCAACAAGGTGCTGTTCAACCCTAATCAACAAGGTGCTGTTCAACCCTAATCAACAGGGTGCTGTTCAACCCTAATCAACAAGGTGCTGTTCAACCCTAATCAACAGGGTGCTGTTCAACTCTAATCAACAGAGTGCTGGTCAACCCTAATCAACAGGGTGCTGTTCAACTCTAATCAACAGGGTGCTGTTCAACCCTAATCAACAGGGTGCTGTTCAACCCTAATCAACAAGGTGCTGTTCAACCCTAATCAACAGGGTGCTGTTCAACCCTAATCAACAGGGTGCTGTTCAACCCTAATCAACAAGGTGCTGTTCAACCCTAATCAACAGGGTGCTGTTCAACTCTAATCAACAGAGTGCTGGTCAACCCTAATCAACAGGGTGCTGTTCAACTCTAATCAACAGGGTGCTGTTCAACCCTAATCAACAGGGTGCTGTTCAACCCTAATCAACAGGGTGCTATTCAATCAAAGTCTGTATCTGAGCATTTCCGGTGTCATAGCATCAGCCCTATGAAACAATAGTAGAGATAGTCTGATTGAATACATCTTCAGTTTCTTCTAAGCATCTTTCTGTAAGCAAATCAAAATATAACTGCAATCTTCCAACTAGTGTTTGTAGACATTGGTTAGTGTTTGTAGACATTGGTTAGTGTTTGTAGACATTGGTTAGTGTTTGTAGACATTGGTTAGTGTTTGTAGACATCGGTTAGTATTTCTAGACATTGGTTAGTGTTTGTAGACATGGGTTAGTGTTTCTAGACATTGGATAAATCATTCTAAATATATCCATTCACATTAATCCAACT
The DNA here is from genome assembly GCA_030435695.1 of Brachymystax lenok tsinlingensis. Classification (NCBI taxonomy): domain Eukaryota; kingdom Metazoa; phylum Chordata; class Actinopteri; order Salmoniformes; family Salmonidae; genus Brachymystax; species Brachymystax lenok. The sequence goes on along the minus strand of CM059819.1, from coordinate 6,575,840 downwards.
AACTGGATGGGAAGAAGCATATCAATATGGTGTCCACATCTCCTGAAGTTATGGGTAAGCGTTTTCCTCTCCAACTCTTCCACTGTCTCTCTAGACATACAATCATACCTTCCTTCTGAGGTAGCGAGAGAGAGAGAGAGAGAGAGGCAGAGAGAGAGATAGTGAGTGAGATTGAGAGAGAGAGAGAGAGAGAGAGAGAGAGAGAGAGAGAGAGAGAGAGAGAGAGAGAGAGAGAGAGAGAGAGAGAGAGAGAGAGAGAGAGAGAGAGAGAGAGAGAGAGAGAGAGAGAGAGAAGGTAGAGAGAGAGAGAGAGAGAGAGAGAGAGAGAGAGAGAGAGAGAGAGAGAGAGAGAGAGAGAGAGAGGTAGGGAAGTGGCTCCACAACTCATTTGAAACTTCCTGATTACCTATTTCCCTCTTAATGACAACCAGGCTTCATGACAAATAACCCATTAAGACTTTAAAACAACTCTCTCTCTCTTTTACTCTCTCTCCCTCGTTGTCTTTCACTCTCTCCCTCCAGCCCTCCCTCCTTCTCTCTCTCCATCCCTCCCCCGCTCTCTCTCCATCTCGATCTGTTTCTCTGCGCTCTGATTAATTTCCAAGTGGCTTATTTATAGTCTTTCACGGCCTGTCAGATGGAGAGAGACGGACAAGGATTCCTCTCTGCCCGGCCAATAACATTGACTTCACCGTGACTTTGAACAATCTCCAGGAATAATTCATATAGACTCCCCTCCCTCTCTGTCCTGTTTAAGTCTGCACTTAGGAGTCGTCTCTCTCTATCCCCCTCGCTCTCCAGGGACTTCATTCAGAGTCATTATAACTCCAGGGTTGCTTGACCTCTCTCTGAGGGGCTCGTTGGGAGGAGGGGGAGAGTGGAAGTTTGGGGCGATGATGTCATGAAGAGACTGAGGGGTGAGAGGAGGGCAGACACGAGGTGGGACTGTAATACATGCATTTCCATGAAAATGGACAAAAGAGTATAATATCATATCATAATCTTTCTCAGGTACCGAGGATTCCTTTCTTCTGCAGTGACCTTGGGAGAGGAGTCCTCAGTACCTGAGAACTAATACAATAGTGCAACCTCTGGTTACATGGACCAGACTTCTCTACAGATGTAGGATATTAATTTGAGCCAGTTTGCTACAGCAGGAGAATAATCCTGCGGCAACAGGACATATTAATAACAATGGACATTTTCGTAAGGGGTTGATGTTCTCATCAACAAAAAAAGTGATCAAATTAAGATCCTACATCTGTATGTGTTCTCAGCCCCTTCATATAACCCAGAGTGTAGTACTAACCCAGGATGCTGGACCAGACTTCTCCATGTGTTCTCAGCCCCTTCATATAACCCAGAGTGTAGTACTAACCCAGGATGCTGGGCCAGACTTCTCCATGTGTTCTCAGCCCCTTCATATAACCCAGAGTGTAGTACTAACCCAGGATGCTGAGCCAGACTTCTCCATGTGTTCTCAGCCCCTTCATATAACCCAGAGTGTAGTACTAACCCAGGATGCTGGACCAGACTTCTCCATGTGTTCTCAGCCCCTTCATATAACCCAGAGTGTAGTACTAACCCAGGATGCTGGACAACATGTCCCATAGGCTTCTTCTTAGCAGTGGTTATATTGCATAGACATTGCCTGTCTGAGTTTTCAGCAGTTAGATATTTGTTTTGTATATGCATCCAGGTCATGTTTATGGCATCATCTGTCCGTGGCAGGGGTGTGATGAAGTTTAACTTGACTCTTGACTCAAAATGAACCTATAGGCTCCTCCCCTCTCCATACAAAATGGACCTATAGGCTCCTCTCCTCTCCATACAAAATGGACCTATAGACTCCTCTCCATACAAAATGGACCTATAGACTCCTCTCCTCTCCGTACAAAATGGACCTATAGGCTCCTCCCCTCTCCATACAAAATGGACCTATAGACTCCTCTCCTCTCCGTACAAAATGGACCTATAGGCTCCTCTCCTCTCCATACAAAATGGACCTATAGGCTCCTCCCCTCTCCATACAAAATGGACCTATAGGCTCCTCTCCTCTCCATACAAAATGGACCTATAGACTCCTCTCCATACAAAATGGACCTATAGGCTCCTCTCCTCTCCATACAAAATGGACCTATAGGCTCCTCTCCTCTCCGTACAAAATGGACCTATAGGCTCCTCTCCATACAAAATGGACCTATAGACTCCTCTCCTCTCCGTACAAAATGGACCTATAGGCTCCTCTCCATACAAAATGGACCTATAGGCTCCTCTCCTCTCCATACAAAATGGACCTATAGGCTCCTCTCCATACAAAATGGACCTATAGACTCCTCTCCTCTCCGTACAAAATGGACCTATAGGCTCCTCTCCTCTCCATACAAAATGGACCTATAGGCTCCTCCCCTCTCCATACAAAATGAACCTATAGACTCCTCTCCTCTCCATACAAAATGGACCTATAGACTCCTCCCCTCTCCATACAAAATGGACCTATAGACTCCTCCCCTCTCCATACAAAATGGACCTATAGAATCCTCCCCTCTCCATACAAAATGGACATATAGGCTCCTCTCCTCTCCATACAAAATGGACCTATAGACTCCTCCACTCCATACAAAATGGACCTATAGAATCCTCCCCTCTCCATACAAAATGGACCTATAGGCTCCTCTCCTCTCCATACAAAATGGACCTATAGGCTCCTCTCCTCTCCATACAAAATGGACCTATAGGCTCCTCTCCTCTCCATACAAAATGGACCTATAGGCTCCTCCCCTCTCCATACAAAATGGACCTATAGACTCCTCTCCTCTCCATACAAAATGGACCTATAGAATCCTCCCCTCTCCATACAAAATGGACCTATAGGCTCCTCCCCTCTCCATACAAAATGGACCTATAGACTCCTCTCCTCTCCATACCAAATGGACCTATAGGCTCCTCTCCTCTTCATACAAACTGGACCTATAGGCTCCTCCCCTCTCCATACAAAATGGACCTATAGACTCCTCTCCTCTCCATACAAAATGGACCTATAGGCTCCTCCCCTCTCCATACAAAATGGACCTATAGGCTCCTCTCCTCTCCATACAAAATGAACCTATAGGCTCCTCTCCTCTCCATACAAAATGGACCTATAGGCTCCTCTCCTCTCCATACAAAATGGACCTATAGACTCCTCTCCTCTCCATACAAAATGGACCTATAGGCTCCTCTCCTCTCCATACAAAATGGACCTATAGACTCCTCTCCTCTCCATACAAAATGGACCTATAGACTCCTCTCCTCTCCATACAAAATGGATCTATAGACTCCTCTCCTCTCCGTACAAAATGGACCTATAGGCTCCTCTCCTCTCCATACAAAATTGACCTATAGGCTCCTCCCCTCTCCATACAAAATTGACCTATAGACTCCTCTCCTCTCCATACAAAATGGACCTATAGGCTCCTCCCCTCTCCATACAAAATGGACCTATAGACTCCTCTCCATACAAAATTGACCTATAGGCTCCTCCCCTCTCCATACAAAATGGACCTATAGGCCCCTCCCCTCTCCATACAAAATAGACCTATAGGCTCCTCTCCATACAAAATTGACCTATAGGCTCCTCCCCTCTCCATACAAAATGGACCTATAGGCCCTTCCCCTCTCCATACAAAATAGACCTATAGGCTCCTCTCCATACAAAATGGATCTATAGGCTCCTCCCCTCTCCATACAAAATGGACCTATAGACTCCTCTCCTCTCCATACAAAATGGACCTATAGACTCCTCTCCTCTCCATACAAAATGGACCTATAGGCTCCTCTCCTCTCCATACAAAATGGACCTATAGGCTCCTCTCCTCTCCATACAAAATGGACCTATAGGCTCCTCTCCTCTCCATACAAAATGGACCTATAGGCTCCTCCCCTCTCCATACAAAATGGACCTATAGGCTCCTCTCCTCTCCATACAAAATGGACCTATAGGCTCCTCTCCTCTCCATACAAAATGGACCTATAGACTCCTCCCCTCTCCATACAAAATGGACCTATAGGCTCCTCTCCTCTCCATACAAAATGGACCTATAGACTCCTCTCCTCTCCATACAAAATGGACCTATAGGACTCCTCTCTCCTCTCTCCATACAAAATGGACCTATAGACTCCTCTCCCTCTCCATACAAAATGGATCTATAGACTCCTCTCCTCTCCATACAAAATGGACCTATAGGCTCCTCTCCTCTCCATACAAAATGGACCTATAGGCTCCTCTCCTCTCCATACAAAATTGACCTATAGACTCCTCTCCTCTCTCCATACAAAATGGACCTATAGGCTCCTCTCCTCTCCATACAAAATGGACCTATAGACTCCTCCTCTCCATACAAAATTGACCTATAGGCTCCTCCCTCTCCATACAAAAATGGACCTATAGGCCCCTCCCTCTCCATACAAAATAGACCTATAGGCTCCTCTCCATACAAAATTGACCTATAGGCTCCTCCCCTCTCCATACAAAATGGACCTATAGGCCCCTCCCCTCTCCATACAAAATAGACCTATAGGCTCCTCTCCATACAAAATGGATCTATAGGCTCCTCCCCTCTCCATACAAAATGGACCTATAGACTCCTCTCCTCTCCATACAAAATGGACCTATAGGCTCCTCCCCTCTCCATACAAAATGGACCTATAGGCTCCTCCCCTCTCCATACAAAATAGACCTATAGGCTCCTCTCCTCTCCATACAAAATGGACCTATAGGCTCCTCTCCATACAAAATGGACCTATAGGCTCCTCTCCTCTCCATACAAAATGGACCTATAGGCTCCTCTCCATACAAAATGGACCTATAGGCTCCTCTCCTCTCCATACAAAATGGACCCAGTAGCCCAGGACATCCAACTGACCCCTGACCCCTGACCAAACGGACTGAGAGGCTTCTAAAGGACCCTCTCTATTCACTCAGTAGTGCTAATATACACTGAGTAAGAACACCTTTCCACGTCATAGACTGACCAGGTGAATCTAGGAGAATGATATGATCCCTTATCAATGTCACTTGTTAAATCCATTTCAATCAGTGTAGATGAAAGGGAGGAGACAGGTTAAAAAAAAGACAATTGAACAATTGAAACATGGATTGTGTCTGTGTGCCATTCAGAGGGTGAATGGGCAAGACAAAACATTTATGTGCCTTTAAACGGGGTATGGTAGTAGGTGCCATGCGCACCGGTTTGTGTCAAGAAACTGCTGGGATTTTCACGATTAACAGTTTCCCGTGTATATCAAGAATGGTCCACCAATCAATGGACATCCAGCCAACTTGGAGTCAACACTTTCAACACCTTGTAGAGTCCATCCCCCGACGAATTGAGGCTGCAAAAGGGGGACAGAGGGGTGCAACTCAATATTAGGAAGGTGTTCTTAATGTGTATAAAATATTATCGTTATATAATTGTTGTTATTCTTATAATAATACTAATAATACTTATTATTATTTATTATTCATTATTAATAATAATTATTGTTATTAAATGGACCTATAGGCTTCTATAGGTGTCTCTCCATACAGTCTGTAGCTTCTAGTTGTGTTATAACTCAGTTTTGCATAGTGGGAGGAGAGGACAGTCCAAGACATCCACCTGTCAGGAATCATAAACACCAACCAAGATTTAATACCCTCATTTCCATAAGAGGAGATCATTAAAAGACAATTACTGTACTGTGATACTGCTCTGCTCAACGAGGTGGGGAGCGCCTGAGAGTCAGTCACACACACACACACACACACACACACACACACACACACACACACACACACACACACCACACACACACACACACACACACACAAACACGAACACTTACTGCTCAAAGTGGTGGGGAACGGCTGAGCGGTTGAGAGCTGAGCTAACGTTGAGATGTTGCCAAATCTCATGCGTCGTTCCACAACAAAGGTGTTTATGAAGCTCTAATGACAGCAATGATTCAGTCTTCAGAAAACAAGCTTAAAATAAGCAAATTGAGCAAAGCCCACTAGAATAGGGACAGGTCTCTACCAAACTTCAAATAAATGTTACTGACCTACCCGGACCCAAGGTTAGTCAGCCAGTCAGTCAGCCAGTCAGTCAGTCAGTCAGTCAGTTAGTCAGCCAGTCAGTCAGTCAGTCAGTCAGTCAGTCAGTTAGTCAGTCAGTCAGTGAGTCAGTCAGTTAGTCAGTTAGTCAGTCAATCAGTCAGCCAGTTAGTCAGTTAGTCAGTCAGTCTTTTAGTCAGTCAGCCAGTCAGTTAGTCAATTAGTCAGTCAGTCAGTCAGCCAGCCAGCCAGTTAGTCAGCCAGTTAGTCAGTCAGTTAGTCAGTCAGTCAGCCAGTGAGTCAGTAAGTCAGTCAGCCAGTCAGTTAGTCAGTCAGCCAGTCAGTTAGTCAATTAGTCAGTCAGTCAGTCAGCCAGCCAGCCAGTTAGTCAGCCAGTTAGTCAGTCAGTTAGTCAGTCAGACAGTCAGTCACTTAGTCAGTCAGCCAGTCAGTTAGTCAGTTAGTCAGTCAGTCAGTCAGCCAGTCAGTCAGTCAGTTAGTCAGTCAGTCAGTGAGTCAGTCAGTTAGTCAGTCAGTCAGTCAGTCAGCCAGTTAGTCAGTTAGTCAGTCAGTCTTTTAGTCAGTCAGCCAGTCGGTTGGTCAATTGGTCAGTCAGTCGGTCAGCCAGCCAGCCAGTTGGTCAGCCAGTTAGTCAGTCAGTCAGCCAGTCAGTCAGTAAGTCAGTCAGCCAGTCAGTTAGTCAGTCAGCCAGTCAGTTAGTCAATTAGTCAGTCAGTCAGTCAGCCAGCCAGCCAGTTAGTCAGCCAGTTAGTCAGTCAGTTAGTCAGTCAGACGGTCAGTCGCCAGTCAGTCAGCCAGTCAGTTAGTCAGTTAGTCAGTTAGTCAGTTAGTCAGTCAGTCAGTCAGCCAGTCAGTCAGTTAGTCAGTTAGTCAGTCAGTTAGTCAGTCAGTCAGTCAGTCAGTTAGTCAGTCAGTCAGTCAGCCAGTTAGTCAGTTAGTCAGTCAGTCTTTTAGTCAGTCAATCAGCCAGTTAGTCAGTTAGTCAGCCAGTCAGTCAGCCAGTTAGTCAATTAGTCAGTCAGTCAGCCAGTTAGTCAGTCAGTTAGTCAGTCAGCCAGTCAGATAGTCAGTTAGTCAGTTAGTCAATTAGTCGGTTAGTCAGTCAGCCAGTCAGTCAGTAAGTCAGTCAGCCAGTCAGTTAGTCAGTTAGTCAGCCAGTCATTTAGTCAGTTAGTCAGTCAGTCAGTCAGCCAGCCAGCCAGTTAGTCAGCCAGTTAGTCACTAAGTTAGTCAGTCAGCCAGTCAGTCAGTTAGTCAGTCAGCCAGTCAGTTAGTCAGTTAGTCAGCAAGTCAGTTAGTCAGTTAGTCAGTCAGTCAGTCAGTCAGCTAGCCAGTCAGTCAGTTAGTCAGTTAGTCAGTTAGTCAGTCAGTTAGTCAGTCAGTCAGTCAGTCAGTCAGTGAGTCTGTCAGTCAGTCAGTTAGTCAGTCAGTCGGTCAGTCAGTCATTCAGCCAGTCAGCCAGTCAGTTAGTCAGTCAGTCAGTTGGTCTGTCAGCCAGTCAGCCAGTCAGTTAGTCAGTCAGCCAGTCAGTTAGTCAGTCAGTCAGACAGCCAGCCAGTTAGTCAGTCGGTTAGTCAGTCAGTCAGCCAGTCAGCCAGTCAGTTAGTCAGTCAGCAATCCAGTTAGTCAGTCAGTTAGTCAGCCAGTTAGTTAGTCAGTCAGTTAGTCAGTCATTCAGCCAGCCAGTTATTCAGTCAGTCAGTTAGTCAGTTAGTCAGTCAGCCAGTTAGTCAATCAGTCAGTCAGTCAGTTAGTCAGTTAGTCAGTCAGCCAGTCAGTTAGTCAGTCAGTCTGTTAGTCAGTCAGTCAGCCAGTTAGTCAGTTAGTCAGTCAGTTAGTCAGTCAGTTAGTCAGTTAGTCAGCCAGTCAGTCAGCCAGTTAGTCAGTCAGTTAGTCAGTCAGTCAGTGAGTCTGTCAGTCAGTCAGTTAGTCAGTCAGTCGGTCAGTCAGTCATTCAGCCAGTCAGCCAGTCAGTTAGTCAGTCAGTTAGTCAGTCAGTCAGTTGGTCTGTCAGCCAGTCAGCCAGTTAGTTAGTCCGCCAGCCAGTCAGTTAGTCAACCAGCCAGATGATACGTCAGTCAGTCAGCTAGTTAGTCAGTCATCCAGTTAGTCAGTCAATCAGTCAGTTAGTCAGCCAGCCAGCCAGCCAGCCAGCCAGTCAGTCGGTCAGTCAGTTAGTCAGCCAGTCAGTTAGTCAACCAGCCAGATGATACGTTAGTCAGCCAGCCAGCCAGGCAGTCAGATAATCAGCCAGCCAGTCAGTTAATCAGCCAGCAAGCCATTCAGTTAATCAGCCAGCCAGTCAGTTGGCCAGCCAGCCAGTCAGTCTACAAGCCAGTCAGTTAGCCAGCCAGCCAGTCAGTTAGCCAGCCAGCCAGTCAGTTAGTCAGCCAGCCAGTCAGTTAGTCAGCCAGTCAGTCAGTCAGTTAGTCAGTCAGTCTGTTAGTCAGTCAGTCAGCCAGTTAGTCAGTTAGTCAGTCAGTTAGTCAGTTAGTCAGCCAGTCAGTCAGCCAGTTAGTCAGTCAGTTAGTCAGTCAGCCAGTCAGTCAGTTAGTCAGCCACCCAGTCAGTCAGGCAGATAGTTAGTCAGCCAGCCATTCAGTTAGTGAACTAGCCAGCAATTCAGTCAGCCAGTTAGTTAGTCCGCCAGCCAGTCAGTTAGTCAACCAGCCAGATGATACGTCAGTCAGTCAGCTAGTTAGTCAGTCAGCCAGTTAGTCAGTCAGTCAGTCAGTTAGTCAGCCAGCCAGCCAGCCAGCCAGTCAGTCGGTCAGTCAGTTAGTCAGCCAGTCAGTTAGTCAACCAGCCAGATGATACGTTAGTCAGCCAGCCAGCCAGGCAGTCAGATAATCAGCCAGCCAGTCAGTTAATCAGCCAGCAAGCCATTCAGTTAATCAGCCAGCCAGTCAGTTGGCCAGCCAGCCAGTCAGTCTACAAGCCAGTCAGTTAGCCAGCCAGCCAGTCAGTTAGCCAGCCAGCCAGTCAGTTAGTCAGCCAGCCAGTCAGTTAGTCAGCCAGCCAGTCAGTTAGTCAGCCAGTCAGTCAGTCAGTTAGTCAGCCAGCCAGCCAGCCAGCCAGTAAGTTAGCCAGCCAGCCAGTCAGTTAGCCAGCCAGCCAGTCAGTTAGTCAGCCAGCCTGTCAGTTAGTCAGCCAGTTAGTCAGCCAGCCAGTCAGTCAGTTAGTCAGTCAGTCAGCCAGTCAACTAGCCAGCAATTCAACCAGCCAGCCAGTCAATTAAGCCAGTGCTGCAACCCAGCTAGTCAGTTCAGTTTGACAGTTGGTCTCCTGAACTACAGTTCCACAACAAGACCTACATTCATCCCCAGCCCTTCCACCCCTACTACACCCTAACAGTAAACTGTCACTACTATACCCACGAGCAGTAAACTATGTCACCCATCAGGGGTTAGGGTTAACAGCTTCAACATTCACCCATCTCTCCATCCCTCCAACCCTCCATCGACCCACTTCAGACCCGCCCTGAAGTATGCCCCCTTCTAATTACAATTATTAATTGAAAATAGGAAATCAATGTCTGTGAATTAGGCCCACTATGTCGCGTGTCGTGTGTGTGCATTTGTTTGTGTCTGTGTGTGTGTGCTGTACTGAGGAAGTCATTCGTCAGCAGTGTGTGTGTGTCTGTGTGTCTGTGTGTGCTTGCTGCACTGAGGAGTTCATTCGTCAGCAGTGTGTGTGTGTGTGTGTGTGTGTGTGTGTGTGTGTGTGTGTGTGTGTGTGTGTGTGTGTGTGTGTGTGTGTGTGTGTGTGTGTGTGTGTGTGTGTGTGTGAGAGAGAGCGTGCCTATCTGGGTTGCCTGGTTTCTGATTAGCTAGAGGATCTTTGTTGATCCTTGTTGAACCCAGCTGTGATTGGTTGTGTTTCCTCTCAGTGGGGAACTCTCACACATCGGTTGTGAGTGATTACTGTGTTCTCATGTTGTCTGTGTTCCTGGTGTAATGCGATATGGATTTCAATAGAACTAAATCGAGTCAAGTCAGTCATCATTCATTACCCTATTCTGTTGAACTTCACATATAAAACAGTATTTATTGTGTTACTCTGTTCTATTCACGTAGTTTCTGTTTTCTCTCTCTGTTGCTGTTGAGAGAGTACAGTTTGTTACTAGCAGGGGTGTAAAAGTACCCAATTGTCATACTCGAGTAAAAGTAAAGATACCTTAATAGAAAGTGACTCAAGTAAAAGTGAAAGTCACCCGGTAAAATACTACTTAGTAAAAGTCTAAAAGTATTTGGTTTTAAATGCAATTAAGTATCAAAAGTGAATGTATAAATAATTTCAAAGTGCTTATATTAAGCAAACCAGACAGCATCATTTTTTTTGGGGGTTTACAGGTAGCCAGGGCAAACTCCAACCCTCAGACATCATTTACAAGAAAAGTGAGTCCGCCAGATCAGTGGCAGTAGGGATGACCAAGGATGTTCTGTTGATAATTGCGTGCATTGGAACATTTTCCTGTACTGTTAAGCACTCAAAATGTAACTAGTACATTTGGGTGTACTAATGTAATTAGTAAAGTAAAGTACAGATACCACAGAAAAACGACTTAAGTAGTACTTTCAAGTATTTTTACACCACTGGTTAATAGAGTGTAGATGAGGCACACAGACTGCTTCCTCCATCAGGAGAGAGGCAGTAGACTGTCTGACAGTCTGCTGACTGGGGAAGACCCTTCTGCTCAGCCGCTCTGCGGTTTGGAGAATAAGAAACTGGTGGACTGCAGGGTTCAATACTTCAGACATGTCTTATCCCTCCACCCTTCCTTCGTCCTTCCTCGTGGATTGTGATTGATTCAGTGTGCAAGCAAAACTCCTGTGTATTTGACCTAGGTGTGTTGTTTTCATTGGTTTGTTTGACTGTGAGGACTGTAATAACGGGAGATGGACCCTGAGCTGGAGGACTGGTGTCTGGCCTCACTGAGCTGGAGGACTGGTGTCTGGCCTCACTGAGCTGGAGGACTGGTGTCTGGCCTCACTGAGCTGGATGACTGGTGTCTGGCCTCACTGAGCTGGAGGGCTGGTGTCTGGCCTTACTGAGCTGGAGGGCTGGTGTCTGGCCTTACTGAGCTGGAGGGCTGGTGTCTGGCCTCACTGAGCTGGAGGGCTGGTGTCTGGCCTTACTGAGCTGGAGGGCAGGTGTCTGGCCTTACTGAGCTGGGGGACTGGTGTCTGGCCTCACTGAGCTGGGGGGCTGGTGTCTGTCCTCACTGAGCTGGAGGGCTGGTGTCTGGCCTTACTGAGCTGGGGGACTGGTGTCTGGCCTCACTGAGCTGGGGGACTGGTGTCTGTCCTCACTGAGCTGGGGTGCTGGTGTCTGGCCTCACTGAGCAGGGGGGGTGCTGGTGTATGGCCTCACTGAGCTGGAGGGCTGGTGTATGGCCTCACTGAGCTGGGGGGCTGGTGTCTGGCCTCACTGAGCTGGGGGGCTGGTGTCTGGCCTCACTGAGCTGGGGGGCTGGTGTCTGGCCTCACTGAGCAGGGGGGGTGCTGGTGTCTGGCCTAGTCTCTCTGATGAGAAACCACACATCCATCCTAGTCTCTCTGATGAGAAACCACACATCCATCCTAGTCTCTCTGAAGATAAACCACACATCCATCCTAGTCTCTCTGATGAGAAACCACACATCCATCCTAGTCTCTCTGATGAGAAACCACACATCCATCCTAGTCTCTCTGATGAGAAACCACACATCCATCCTAGTCTCTCTGATGAGAAACCACACATCCATCCTAGTCTCTCTGATGAGAAACCACACATCCATCCTAGTCTCTCTGAAGATAAACCACACATCCATCCTAGTCTCTCTGATGAGAAACCACACATCCATCCTAGTCTCTCTGATGAGAAACCACACATCCATCCTAGTCTCTCTGATGAGAAACCACACATCCATCCTAGTCTCTCTGATGAGAAACCACACATCCATCCTAGTCTCTTTGATGAGAAACCACACATCCATCCTAGTCTCTCTGATGAGAAACCACACATCCATCCTAGTCTCTCTGAAGATAAACCACACATCCATCCTAGTCTCTCTGATGAGAAACCACACATCCATCCTAGTCTCTCTGAAGATAAACCACACATCCATCCTAGTCTCTCTGAAGATAAACCACACATCCATCCTAGTCTCTCTGATGAGAAACCACACATCCATCCTAGTCTCTCTGATGAGAAACCACACATCCATCCTAGTCTCTCTGATGAGAAACCACACATCCATCCTAGTCTCTCTGAAGATAAACCACACATCCATCCTAGTCTCTCTGATGAGAAACCACACATCCATCCTAGTCTCTCTGATGAGAAACCACACATCCATCCTAGTCTCTCTGATGAGAAACCACACATCCATCCTAGTCTCTCTGAAGATAAACCACACATCCATCCTAGTCTCTCTGATGAGAAACCACACATCCATCCTAGTCTCTCTGATGAGAAACCACACATCCATCCTAGTCTCTCTGATGAGAAACCACACATCCATCCTAGTCTCTCTGATGAGAAACCACACATCCATCCTAGTCTCTCTGATGAGAAACCACACATCCATCCTAGTCTCTCTGAAGATAAACCACACATCCATCCTAGTCTCTCTGATGAGAAACCACACATCCATCCTAGTCTCTCTGATGAGAAACCACACATCCATCCTAGTCTCTCTGATGAGAAACCACACATCCATCCTAGTCTCTTTGATGAGAAACCACACATCCATCCTAGTCTCTCTGATGAGAAACCACACATCCATCCTAGTCTCTCTGAAGATAAACCACACATCCATCCTAGTCTCTCTGATGAGAAACCACACATCCATCCTAGTCTCTCTGAAGATAAACCACACATCCATCCTAGTCTCTCTGAAGATAAACCACACATCCATCCTAGTCTCTCTGATGAGAAACCACACATCCATCCTAGTCTCTCTGATGAGGAAACCACACATCCATCCTAGTCTCTCTGAAGATAAACCACACATCCATCCTAGTCTCTCTGATGAGAAACCACACATCCATCCTAGTCTCTCTGATGAGAAACCACACATCCATCCTAGTCTCTCTGATGAGAAACCACACATCCATCCTAGTCTCTCTGATGAGAAACCACACATCCATCCTAGTCTCTTTGATGAGAAACCACACATCCATCCTAGTCTCTCTGATGAGAAACCACACATCCATCCTAGTCTCTCTGAAGATAAACCACACATCCATCCTAGTCTCTCTGATGAGAAACCACACATCCATCCTAGTCTCTCTGAAGATAAACCACACATCCATCCTAGTCTCTCTGATGAGAAACCACACATCCATCCTAGTCTCTCTGAAGATAAACCACACATCCATCCTAGTCTCTCTGAAGATAAACCACACATCCATCCTAGTCTCTCTGATGAGAAACCACACATCCATCCTAGTCTCTCTGATGAGAAACCACACATCCATCCTAGTCTCTCTGATGAGGAACCACACATCCATCCTAGTCTCTCTGAAGATAAACCACACATCCATCCTAGTCTCTCTGATGAGAAACCACACATCCATCCTAGTCTCTCTGATGAGAAACCACACATCCATCCTAGTCTCTCTGATGAGAAACCACACATCCATCCTAGTCTCTCTGATGAGAAACCACACATCCATCCTAGTCTCTCTGATGAGAAACCACACATCCATCCTAGTCTCTCTGATGATAAACCACACATCCATCCTAGTCTCTCTGATGAGAAACCACACATCCATCCTAGTCTCTCTGATGAGAAACCACACATCCATCCTAGTCTCTCTGATGAGAAACCACACATCCATCCTAGTCTCTCTGATGAGAAACCACACATCCATCCTAGTCTCTCTGAAGAGAAACCACACATCCATCCTAGTCTCTCTGTGAGAAACCACACATCCATCCTAGTCTCTCTGATGAGAAACCACACATCCATCCTAGTCTCTCTGAAGATAAACCACACATCCATCCTAGTCTCTCTGATGAGAAACCACACATCCATCCTAGTCTCTCTGATGAGAAACCACACATCCATCCTAGTCTCTCTGATGAGAAACCACACATCCATCCTAGTCTCTCTGATGAGAAACCACACATCCATCCTAGTCTCTCTGATGAGAAACCACACATCCATCCTAGTCTCTCTGAAGATAAACCACACATCCATCCTAGTCTCTCTGATGAGAAACCACACATCCATCCTAGTCTCTCTGATGAGAAACCACACATCCATCCTAGTCTCTCTGAAGATAAACCACACATCCATCCTAGTCTCTCTGATGAGAAACCACACATCCATCCTAGTCTCTCTGATGAGAAACCACACATCCATCCTAGTCTCTCTGATGAGAAACCACACATCCATCCTAGTCTCTCTGATGAGAAACCACACATCCATCCTAGTCTCTCTGATGAGAAACCACACATCCATCCTAGTCTCTCTGATGAGAAACCACACATCCATCCTAGTCTCTCTGAAGATAAACCACACATCCATCCTAGTCTCTCTGATGAGAAACCACACATCCATCCTAGTCTCTCTGATGAGAAACCACACATCCATCCTAGTCTCTCTGATGAGAAACCACACATCCATCCTAGTCTCTCTGATGAGAAACCACACATCCATCCTAGTCTCTCTGATGAGAAACCACACATCCATCCTAGTCTCTCTGAAGATAAACCACACATCCATCCTAGTCTCTCTGATGAGAAACCACACATCCATCCTAGTCTCTCTGATGAGAAACCACACATCCATCCTAGTCTCTCTGATGAGAAACCACACATCCATCCTAGTCTCTCTGATGAGAAACCACACATCCATCCTAGTCTCTCTGATGAGAAACCACACATCCATCCTAGTCTCTCTGAAGATAAACCACACATCCATCCTAGTCTCTCTGATGAGAAACCACACATCCATCCTAGTCTCTCTGAAGATAAACCACACATCCATCCTAGTCTCTCTGAAGATAAACCACACATCCATCCTAGTCTCTCTGATGAGAAACCACACATCCATCCTAGTCTCTCTGATGAGAAACCACACATCCATCCTAGTCTCTCTGAAGATAAACCACACATCCATCCTAGTCTCTCTGATGAGATAAACCACACATCCATCCTAGTCTCTCTGATGAGAAACCACACATCCATCCTAGTCTCTCTGATGAGAAACCACACATCCATCCTAGTCTCTCTGATGAGAAACCACACATCCATCCTAGTCTCTCTGATGAGAAACCACACATCCATCCTAGTCTCTCTGATGAGAAACCACACATCCATCCTAGTCTCTCTGATGAGAAACCACACATCCATCCTAGTCTCTCTGATGAGAAACCACACATCCATCCTAGTCTCTCTGATGAGAAACCACACATCCATCCTAGTCTCTCTGATGAGAAACCACACATCCATCCTAGTCTCTCTGATGAGAAACCACACATCCATCCTAGTCTCTCTGATGAGAAACCACACATCCATCCTAGTCTCTCTGATGAGAAACCACACATCCATCCTAGTCTCTCTGATGAGAAACCACACATCCATCCTAGTCTCTCTGAAGATAAACCACACATCCATCCTAGTCTCTCTGATGAGAAACCACACATCCATCCTAGTCTCTCTGATGAGAAACCACACATCCATCCTAGTCTCTCTGATGAGAAACCACACATCCATCCTAGTCTCTCTGATGAGAAACCACACATCCATCCTAGTCTCTCTGATGAGAAACCACACATCCATCCTAGTCTCTCTGATGAGAAACCACACATCCATCCTAGTCTCTCTGATGAGAAACCACACATCCATCCTAGTCTCTCTGATGAGAAACCACACATCCATCCTAGTCTCTCTGATGAGAAACCACACATCCATCCTAGTCTCTCTGATGAGAAACCACACATCCATCCTAGTCTCTCTGATGAGATAAACCACACATCCATCCTAGTCTCTCTGATGAGAAACCACACATCCATCCTAGTCTCTCTGATGAGAAACCACACATCCATCCTAGTCTCTCTGATGAGAAACCACACATCCATCCTAGTCTCTCTGATGAGAAACCACACATCCATCCTAGTCTCTCTGATGAGAAACCACACATCCATCCTAG
Source organism: Brachymystax lenok tsinlingensis (assembly GCA_030435695.1). NCBI lineage: Eukaryota > Metazoa > Chordata > Actinopteri > Salmoniformes > Salmonidae > Brachymystax > Brachymystax lenok. Next base: position 6,559,602 of record CM059819.1, on the reverse strand, counting down.
TCTCTCTGATGAGAAACCACACATCCATCCTAGTCTCTCTGATGAGAAACCACACATCCATCCTAGTCTCTCTGATGAGAAACCACACATCCATCCTAGTCTCTCTGAAGATAAACCACACATCCATCCTAGTCTCTCTGATGAAACCACACATCCATCCTAGTCTCTCTGATGAGAAACCACACATCCATCCTAGTCTCTCTGATGAGAAACCACACATCCATCCTAGTCTCTCTGAAGATAAACCACACATCCATCCTAGTCTCTCTGATGAGAAACCACACATCCATCCTAGTCTCTCTGAAGATAAACCACACATCCATCCTAGTCTCTCTGAAGATAAACCACACATCCATCCTAGTCTCTCTGATGAGAAACCACACATCCATCCTAGTCTCTCTGATGAGAAACCACACATCCATCCTAGTCTCTCTGATGAGAAACCACACATCCATCCTAGTCTCTCTGATGAGAAACCACACATCCATCCTAGTCTCTCTGATGAGAAACCACACATCCATCCTAGTCTCTCTGAAGATAAACCACACATCCATCCTAGTCTCTCTGATGAGAAACCACACATCCATCCTAGTCTCTCTGATGAGAAACCACACATCCATCCTAGTCTCTCTGATGAGAAACCACACATCCATCCTAGTCTCTCTGATGAGAAACCACACATCCATCCTAGTCTCTCTGATGAGAAACCACACATCCATCCTAGTCTCTCTGATGAGAAACCACACATCCATCCTAGTCTCTCTGATGAGAAACCACACATCCATCCTAGTCTCTCTGAAGATAAACCACACATCCATCCTAGTCTCTCTGAAGATAAACCACACATCCATCCTAGTCTCTCTGATGAGAAACCACACATCCATCCTAGTCTCTCTGATGAGAAACCACACATCCATCCTAGTCTCTCTGATGAGAAACCACACATCCATCCTAGTCTCTCTGAAGATAAACCACACATCCATCCTAGTCTCTCTGATGAGAAACCACACATCCATCCTAGTCTCTCTGAAGATAAACCACACATCCATCCTAGTCTCTCTGATGAGATAAACCACACATCCATCCTAGTCTCTCTGATGAGAAACCACACATCCATCCTAGTCTCTCTGATGAGAAACCACACATCCATCCTAGTCTCTCTGATGAGAAACCACACATCCATCCTAGTCTCTCTGAAGATAAACCACACATCCATCCTAGTCTCTCTGATGAGAAACCACACATCCATCCTAGTCTCTCTGATGAGAAACCACACATCCATCCTAGTCTCTCTGATGAGAAACCACACATCCATCCTAGTCTCTCTGATGAGAAACCACACATCCATCCTAGTCTCTCTGATGAGAAACCACACATCCATCCTAGTCTCTCTGATGAGAAACCACACATCCATCCTAGTCTCTCTGATGAGAAACCACACATCCATCCTAGTCTCTCTGATGAGAAACCACACATCCATCCTAGTCTCTCTGATGAGAAACCACACATCCATCCTAGTCTCTCTGATGAGAAACCACACATCCATCCTAGTCTCTCTGATGAGAAACCACACATCCATCCTAGTCTCTCTGAAGATAAACCACACATCCATCCTAGTCTCTCTGATGAGAAACCACACATCCATCCTAGTCTCTCTGATGAGAAACCACACATCCATCCTAGTCTCTCTGATGAGAAACCACACATCCATCCTAGTCTCTCTGATGAGATAAACCACACATCCATCCTAGTCTCTCTGATGAGAAACCACACATCCATCCTAGTCTCTCTGATGAGAAACCACACATCCATCCTAGTCTCTCTGATGAGAAACCACACATCCATCCTAGTCTCTCTGATGAGAAACCACACATCCATCCTAGTCTCTCTGATGAGAAACCACACATCCATCCTAGTCTCTCTGATGAGAAACCACACATCCATCCTAGTCTCTCTGATGAGAAACCACACATCCATCCTAGTCTCTCTGATGAGAAACCACACATCCATCCTAGTCTCTCTGAAGATGAACCCACACATCCATCCTAGTCTCTCTGATGAGGAACCACACATCCATCCTAGTCTCTCTGATGAGAAACCACACATCCATCCTAGTCTCTCTGATGAGAAACCACACATCCATCCTAGTCTCTCTGAAGATAAACCACACATCCATCCTAGTCTCTCTGATGAGAAACCACACATCCATCCTAGTCTCTCTGATGAGAAACCACACATCCATCCTAGTCTCTTTGATGAGAAACCACACATCCATCCTAGTCTCTCTGATGAGAAACCACACATCCATCCTAGTCTCTTTGATGAGAAACCACACATCCATCCTAGTCTCTCTGATGAGAAACCACACATCCATCCTAGTCTCTCTGATGAGAAACCACACATCCATCCTAGTCTCTCTGATGAGAAACCACACATCCATCCTAGTCTCTCTGATGAGAAACCACACATCCATCCTAGTCTCTCTGATGAGAAACCACACATCCATCCTAGTCTCTCTGATGAGAAACCACACATCCATCCTAGTCTCTCTGATGAGAAACCACACATCCATCCTAGTCTCTCTGATGAGAAACCACACATCCATCCTAGTCTCTCTGATGAGAAACCACACATCCATCCTAGTCTCTCTGATGAGAAACCACACATCCATCCTAGTCTCTCTGATGAGAAACCACACATCCATCCTAGTCTCTCTGAAGATAAACCACACATCCATCCTAGTCTCTCTGATGAGAAACCACACATCCATCCTAGTCTCTCTGATGAGATAAACCACACATCCATCCTAGTCTCTCTGATGAGAAACCACACATCCATCCTAGTCTCTCTGATGAGAAACCACACATCCATCCTAGTCTCTCTGATGAGAAACCACACATCCATCCTAGTCTCTCTGATGAGAAACCACACATCCATCCTAGTCTCTCTGAAGATAAACCACACATCCATCCTAGTCTCTCTGATGAGAAACCACACATCCATCCTAGTCTCTCTGAAGATAAACCACACATCCATCCTAGTCTCTCTGATGAGAAACCACACATCCATCCTAGTCTCTCTGATGAGAAACCACACATCCATCCTAGTCTCTCTGATGAGAAACCACACATCCATCCTAGTCTCTCTGATGAGGAACCACACATCCATCCTAGTCTCTCTGAAGATAAACCACACATCCATCCTAGTCTCTCTGATGAGAAACCACACATCCATCCTAGTCTCTCTGATGAGAAACCACACATCCATCCTAGTCTCTCTGATGAGAAACCACACATCCATCCTAGTCTCTCTGATGAGAAACCACACATCCATCCTAGTCTCTCTGATGAGAAACCACACATCCATCCTAGTCTCTCTGATGAGAAACCACACATCCATCCTAGTCTCTCTGATGAGAAACCACACATCCATCCTAGTCTCTCTGATGAGAAACCACACATCCATCCTAGTCTCTCTGAAGATAAACCACACATCCATCCTAGTCTCTCTGATGAGAAACCACACATCCATCCTAGTCTCTCTGATGAGAAACCACACATCCATCCTAGTCTCTCTGATGAGAAACCACACATCCATCCTAGTCTCTCTGATGAGAAACCACACATCCATCCTAGTCTCTCTGATGAGATAAACCACACATCCATCCTAGTCTCTCTGATGAGAAACCACACATCCATCCTAGTCTCTCTGATGAGAAACCACACATCCATCCTAGTCTCTCTGATGAGAAACCACACATCCATCCTAGTCTCTCTGATGATAAACCACACATCCATCCTAGTCTCTCTGATGAGAAACCACACATCCATCCTAGTCTCTCTGATGAGAAACCACACATCCATCCTAGTCTCTCTGATGAGAAACCACACATCCATCCTAGTCTCTCTGATGAGAAACCACACATCCATCCTAGTCTCTCTGATGAGAAACCACACATCCATCCTAGTCTCTCTGATGAGAAACCACACATCCATCCTAGTCTCTCTGATGAGAAACCACACATCCATCCTAGTCTCTCTGATGAGAAACCACACATCCATCCTAGTCTCTCTGAAGATGAACCCACACATCCATCCTAGTCTCTCTGATGAGGAACCACACATCCATCCTAGTCTCTCTGATGAGAAACCACACATCCATCCTAGTCTCTCTGATGAGAAACCACACATCCATCCTAGTCTCTCTGAAGATAAACCACACATCCATCCTAGTCTCTCTGATGAGAAACCACACATCCATCCTAGTCTCTCTGATGAGAAACCACACATCCATCCTAGTTTCTTTGATGAGAAACCACACATCCATCCTAGTCTCTCTTATGAGAAACCACACATCCATCCTAGTCTCTTTGATGAGAAACCACACATCCATCCTAGTCTCTCTGATGAGAAACCACACATCCATCCTAGTCTCTTTGATGAGAAACCACACATCCATCCTAGTCTCTCTGATGAGAAACCACACATCCATCCTAGTCTCTTTGATGAGAAACCACACATCCATCCTAGTCTCTCCTTTCCTCTCTATCTGTTCTCTGTATCTCTCCCCCACCCATCTCCTTTTCTCTCTCTCTCTCTCTCTCTCTCTCTCTCTCTCTCTCTCTCTCTCTCTCTCTCTCTCTCTCTCTCTCTCTCTCTCTCTCTCTCTCTCTCTCTCTCTCTCTCTCTCTCTCTCTCTCTCTCTCTCTCTCTCTCTCTCTCTCTCTCTCTCTCTCTCTCTCTCTCTCTCTCTCTCTCTCTCTCTCTCTCTCTCTCTCTCTCTCTCTCTCTCTCTCTCTCTCTTCAATAACATCTGGAAGGAGAGACAGACCACACAACCTTCAGTACTTTCTAATAATGAATTAATGGCTGGAGAGAGAGAGATTTCAGTCCGAAAGTTTGCAATTGTAGATGTCTGTATCAGTGTGGTTTACAGTAGATGTCTGTATCAGTGTGGTTTACAGTAGATGTCTGTATCAGTGTGGTGTACAGTAGATGTCTGTATCAGTGTGGTGTACAGTAGATGTCTGTATCAGTGTGGTTTACAGTAGATGTCTGTATCAGTGTGGTTTACAGTAGATGTCTGTATCAGTGTGGTTTACAGTATATATCTCTATCAGTGTGGTTTACAGTAGATGTCTGTATCAGTGTGGTTTACAATAGATGTTGTATCAGTGTGGTTTACAGTAGATGTCTGTATCAGTGTGGTTTACAGTAGATGTCTGTATCAGTGTGGTTTACAGTAGATGTCTGTATCAGTGTGGTTTACAGTATATATCTTTATCAGTGTGGCTTACAGTAGATGTCTGTATCAGTGTGGTTTACAGTAGACGTCTGTATCAGTGTGGTTTACAGTAGATGTCTGTATCAGTGTGGTTTACAGTAGATGTCTGTATCAGTGTGGTTTACAGTAGATGTCTGTATCAGTGTGGTTTACAGTATATATCTTTATCAGTGTGGTTTACTGTAGACGTCCTGTATCAGTGTGGTTTACTGTAGACGTCCTGTATCAGTGTGGTTTACAGTAGATGTCTGTATCAGTGTGGTTTACAGTAGATGTCTGTATCAGTGTGGTTTACAGTAGATGTCTGTATCAGTGTGGTTTACAGTATATATCTTTATCAGTGTGGTTTACTGTAGACGTCTGTATCAGTGTGGTTTACTGTAGACGTCTGTATCAGTGTGGTTTACAGTAGATGTCTGTATCAGTGTGGTTTACAGTAGATGTCTGTATCAGTGTGGTTTACAGTAGATGTCTGTATCAGTGTGGTGTACGGTAGATGCTTGCCCCACTACATTAGTTTATGCATCACGTACACAGTTTGTAGCAGGTATAAACTGCGCAGTGAAATGCTTACTTGGTTACTTTCTCCATGCTAGCAGTCAGGCTGTGAGCAGTGGGGCTTAGCCAAAGCAATGGGGCTTAGCCAAGATCTGAGATCCAACTCTGTGTTCATCAAACGTGTACTGCAGACTGTGTTGTGGGGTATGCTGTTGTGTTTTACACCACTCAGCATTAATATTTACACACACACACACACACACACACACACAGTCCAATTGGCAGTTCTTCTCTCTGAGTCCTGTTCCATCAAACTGATCATCCGTCAACATCTCACTGTAACACCTGGAGGCTTCTAACCTGGAAATCAACGTCTATAAAATGTTTAGATTAATAATGATATTATTTATACAATAAGCAGACTGTTAAATTATGCAAAACACAGTTATTAACAGAGTGTACAGAGAAACAAGATAATGACAGTAATTAACTATATAGTGAGATTTCTATCAGGGTTATTCACATCTTACTCTACCTTGTTTTTCTGTTGTATTTATTAAGGATACCCATTAGTTCCTGCTAATGCAGCAGCTACTCTTCCTGGGGTCCAGCAACATTAAGGCTGGTTCTCTGTTCTACTGGGGTCCAGCAACATTAAGGCTGGTTTTCTGTTCTACTGGGGTCCAGCAACATTAAGGCTGGTTTTCTGTTCTACTGGGGTCTAGCAACATTAAGGCTGGTCTTCTGTTCTACTGGGGTCCAGCAACATTAAGGCTGGTTTTCTGTTCTACTGGGGTCCAGCAACATTAAGGCTGGTTTTCTGTTCTACTGGGGTCCAGCAACATTAAGGCTGGTTTTCTGTTCTACTGGGGTCCAGCAACATTAAGGCTGGTTTCCTGTTCTACTGGAGTCCAGCAACATTAAGGCTGGTTTTCTGTTCTACTGGGGTCCAGCAACATTAAGGCTGGTCTTCTGTTCTACTGGGGTCCAGCAACATTAAGGCTGGTTTTCTGTTCTACTGGGGTCCAGCAACATTAAGGCTGGTTTTCTGTTCTACTGGGGTCCAGCAACATTAAGGCTGGTTTTCTGTTCTACTGGGGTCCATCAACATTAAGGCTGGTTTTCTGTTCTACTGGGGTCCAGCAACATTAAGGCTGGTTTTCTGTTCTACTGGGGTCCAGCAACATTAAGGCTGGTTTCCTGTTCTACTGGAGTCCAGCAACATTAAGGCTGGTTTTCTGTTCTACTGGGGTCCAGCAACATTAAGGCTGGTCTTCTGTTCTACTGGGGTCCAGCAACATTAAGGCTGGTTTTCTGTTCTACTGGGGTCCAGCAACATTAAGGCTGGTTTTCTGTTCTACTGGGGTCCAGCAACATTAAGGCTGGTTTTCTGTTCTTCTGGGGTCCAGCAACATTAAGGCTGGTTTTCTGTTCTACTGGGGTCCAGCAACATTAAGGCTGGTTTTCTGTTCTACTGGGGTCCACCTGGCATCCACCTGGTGACCCAGATCTAAATCAGTCCCTGATTAGAGGGGAATAATTAAATTCAATAAAAACACTGGGATCTCTATAGTGACAGTGTATTCCATAATTTGAAGCATCTCTGTAGTAACAGTGTGTTCCATAATTTGAGGGATCTCTATAGTAACAGTGTATTCCATAATTTGAAGGATCTCTATAGTAACAGATTTCCTATGAGATTCCTATAGGGTTTCCTATAGGGTTTCCCATAAGGTTTCCCATAAGGTTTCCTATAGGGTTTCCTATAGGGTTTCTTATACGGTTTACTTTATGGTTTCCTATAGGGTTTTCTATAGGATTTCCTATGAGGTTTCCTATAAGGTTTCCTATAGGATTTCCTATAGGGGTTCCTATAATGTTTCCCATAAGGTTTCAAATAAGGTTTCCCTATAGGGTTTCCTATAGGGTTTCCTATAGAGTTTCCTATAGGGTTTCCCTTAAGGTTTCCCATAAGGTTTCCTACTTCTAAACCCTTTTCATCAGGACACACTCACACACACACTCTCTCTCACACACACACACACACACACACACACACACACACACACACACACACACACACACACACACACACACACACACACACACACACACACACACACACACACATGGAAGTAATGTTAGATGAAGCTCAGTATGGCGCTGACTCATTCCAGCCCAATAATGTTTCTGCTCTTGTGAAGAAATACTTTGGAGAGCAGATCTCCGGCTCCAGTCTGTAGGTTCTCTGTTGCTGACTACTCAATGAATCACTGAAGCCTTCCGTCTCCCTTTGTGAGGTCTATTGATTAATACTGCAGTGGGCTAAATCAGGGTCGCACAGAGTGATTCTTGGTAGTCGTAAACAAATCTACTTTTAAACTAAAGTCTACACCTCACACACATGGCTATGGGGTGGCAGGTAGCCTAGTGGTTAGAGTGTTGGACTTGTAACCGGAGGGTTGCAAGTTTGAATCCCCGAGCTGACAAGGAAAAAATATGTCGTTCTGCCCCTGAACAAGGCAGTTAACCCACTGTTCCCCGGGCGCCGAAGATGTGGATGTCGATTAAGGCAGCCCCCCGCACCTCTCTGATTCAGAGGGGTTGGGTTAAATGTGGAAGACACATTTCGGTTGAAGGCATTTGGTTGTACAACTGACTAATAATGGTGACTTTGACTTATGTGCTTAAACAAAGAAGACACTCGCACCATGTCAGATATAGAGTTTAGAAATTATAACATGTTGAGTTTGTATCCCAATATTACACTTTATACATCACAGAATACTGAAATATAACTAAACCGTTCGTACGGGACAGACCAAGGCGTAGCGAGGAATATGTATACATGTTTATTTAACAACGAAACACACGTAACTGGGCAAAATAACAAAACAGACGAAACGAAGATCATAACATAGACTGACAACACGAACAAAGCTATGTCTAAACAATAACCCACCAAAAACCTAAATGAAAACCCTAAACATATATATGGTTCCCAATTAGAGACAACGACACACAGCTGCCTCTAATTGGGAACCATTACCCCAACATAGAAATAGAACACCTAGAACTCAAAAACCCTACACCAAAAACGAAACCTAAACACGCCCAGCCTAAAACTCTGGCCTGGACGTGACAGTTTCACATAGAAACATTGGATTTTCAGCGCAAAAAAAAATAAAGAATGTTTATTCATTATGAAAAAGATGAATAACATTCCAGCAATGAGGCCACTAGGTCATTCGACTGCAGGAAAGAGCTGTGTCACAACTGTTAAGAATGAACGGGGTGTTATCTCATTTGACCTGGGTCAAATACACTTGAGCTGCACTTGATTTAGTAGGATTCAGTTAGACTGGTATAATGCAAACTCCAAGGTAATTCAAGCACACTTCAAATACTTTCAAGTATTTTAGGTACTTGAGCGTATTTGACCTGTGTATGTATTTAAATGGATATCATACTCAGTGGTTGACTTCCTCAACTGAGTGTTCCTTCAGTTATTCTAACTTCCATTCCTGCAATCAATCAACCAATCAGAGAACGGAGAGAGACTGGGAACAGAAATTAGCATGGCATTTGTTAACACACTGACCCATTTATTTTCCCTCGTGGCCCCCCATTGTTAGCCAAATAACTATCATTTTGCACAAAACCTCCGATTTAGACATGCCTATTGGGCTAAAGTTGGACCAGCCCATCTGGCATCTTCCAGAATTGCCCTATGGCCAGTCCATCACTGCAACCAATCAAACACACACATCTGCATGCTACTGTAACTTATCATGTCCCTTAAAAACTACTGTGGCTAACCCCTCGACTCTCATTGCAAACCTCTCTCTCTCTCTCTCTCTCTCTCTCTCTCTCTCTCTCTCTCTCTCTCTCTCTCTCTCTCTCTCTCTCTCTCTCTCTCTCTCTCTCTCTCTCTCTCTCTCTCTCTCTCTCTCTCTCTCTCTCTCTCTCTCTCTCTCTCTCTCTCTCTCTCTCTCTCTCTCTCTCTCTCTCTCTCTCTCTCTCTCTCTCTCTCTCTCTCTCTCTCTCTCTCTCTCTCTCTCTCTGTCCACAGCTATTATAATGTAATTTCATCAAGCCGTAATGATAATGATAACCATAACAGTGGAATCCCCATGTTCAATTAAATGCATAATTAAGCAGCGTATTAATGACAGCAATCTGGAAAAATCTGAATCTCTCAACATTAGGGTGCGTCCCAAATGGCACCCTGTTCCCTAAATGCACTACTTTTGAGCGGCCCTGGTCCAAAGTAGCGCACTATATAGTGAATAGGGTGTCATTTCAGACGCATCCCTTAGTCTCAGTCTCAGCTGAGAGACTCAGGGTGGCAGATAGGGACAGTATTACTGCTTGCTAACAAGAGACCAAGGTTTTTCCCAGATCATAATTATAATCAAATGTTTGAGTATGTGACTTGTTTAGAGATAATGTTCTATTGACAAAACTGGACAAGAAGTGGAGATTCCTCTTTTCTCCCTTACTTACCTGTCCATCTCCTCACTTGAATTCCATGCTGTCACTATTACTTGTCCACTCAAGCTTACCATTGTTGTCATCTGTCGCCCACCAGGTGCCCTTAGAGCGATCCTCAATGAGCTTGACACTTGATGAGCTAATTTCCTGACAATGGCTCACCGCTCATCGTACTGGGCGACTTCAACCTCATGACATCTGCCTTCAAATTCATTTCTTTCCCCTCCTTGCCTCTTTTGACCTCACCCTTTCCAAGTCCCCTCCCACTCACAAGGCATGCAAAACGATTGAGCTTATCTTTATTAGAGGCTGTTCACCTACTAATCTCCTCTCCTGGTCTGGGATCACTGTTTCCTTTTCTGTCTCCCTTTCCTCCATCCCTAGCCACTCAGCCCCTACCCAGATGTTCATGTGCAATCGCAATCTCCTCTCTCTGTCCCACTACTCTCTCCTCTTCTATCCTATCATCTATCCCTCCTGTCTCCTGATTTTGCCTCTTCGACCCTACTCTCCTCCCTTTTCACATCCCCTTTCCTCCCGGCCGGCTCGGCCCTCCCCTCCTGCTCCGTGGCTAAGTGACTCATTGCGAGCTTACAGAACAGGGCTGTGGGGAGCCCTGTATTGGAGGAAAATTAAACTTCTGGAGGACCTATCATCTGTGTCCACTGCTAAAGCCACTTTCTATCACTCTAAATTTCAAGCTTCTGCCTCTAACCCTAGGAAACTATTTTCCACCTTTTCCTCCCTCCTTAATCCTCCACCACCCCCTCCTCCCTCTCTGCTGACGACTTTGGCAACCACTTTGAAAAGAAGGTTGACGACATCCGCTCCTCGTTCACTCAGCCTATTGAGTCCACTGGTCCAACTCACACAGAACTACCCTACGCCTTGACCTCCTTCTCCCGTCTCTCTTCAGATGAAATCCTGTGACTAGTGAGGTCCGGCCGCCCGACAACCTGCCTGCTCAACCCCATCTCTGAAGACCTTCTCCCATTTCTTACTTCCCTCTGACATCAAAAACTACACTTGAGCATGCTGTCTCTGACCAACACTCTCACTTTCTCTCTCAGAATTATCTTCTTGACCCTAAGCAGTCAGGCTTCAAGATGGGTCACTCAACCGAGACTGCTCTCTCTACAAACCAAGTCACTCGGCTCAGTCATATCCTCACATGGACTCTCCTATCATTGCTATGCGTATGGACCTCTCCTCTTCTCTCTACAAACCAAGTCACTCGGCTCAGTCATATCCTCACATGGTCTCTCCTATCATTGCTATGCGTATGGACCTCTCCTGTTCTCTCTACAAACCAAGTCACTCGGCTCAGTCCTATCCTCACATGGTCTCTCCTATCATTGCTATGCGAATGGACCTCTCCTGTTCTCTCTACAAACCAAGTCACTCGGCTCAGTCCTATCCTCACATGGTCTCTCCTATCATTGCTATGCGTATGGACCTCTCCTGTTCTCTCTACAAACCAAGTCACTCGGCTCAGTCATATCCTCACATGGACTCTCCCTATCATTGCTATGCGTATGGACCTCTCCTGTTCTCTCTACAAACCAAGTCACTAAGCTCAGTCCTATCCTCACATGGACTCTCCTATCATTGCTATGCGTATGGACCTCTCCTCTTCTCTCTACAAACCAAGTCACTGGCTCAGTCATATCCTCACATGGTCTCTCCTATCATTGCTATGCGTATGGACCTCTCCTGTTCTCTCTACAAACCAAGTCACTCGGCTCAGTCCTATCCTCACATGGACTCTCCTATCAGTCCTATCCTCACATGGTCTCTCCTATCATTGCTATGCGTATGGACCTCTCCTGTTCTCTCTACAAACCAAGTCACTCGGCTCAGTCCTATCCTCACATGGACTCTCCTATCATTGCTATGCGTATGGACCTCTCCTGTTCTCTCTACAAACCAAGTCACTCGGCTCAGTCCTATCCTCACATGGTCTCTCCTATCATTGCTATGCGTATGGACCTCTCCTGTTCTCTCTACAAACCAAGTCACTTGGCTCAGTCCTATCCTCACATGGTCTCTCCTATCATTGCTATGCGTATGGACCTCTCCTGTTCTCTCTACAAACCAAGTCACTCGGCTCAGTCATATCCTCACATGGTCTCTCCTATCATTGCTATGCGTATGGACCTCTCCTGTTCTCTCTACAAACCAAGTCACTCGGCTCAGTCCTATCCTCACATGGTCTCTCCTATCATTGCTATGCAGATGCCACTTTTCTCCTTCCCCCTTCTGACACAAAGGTGTCAACACCCATCTCTGCGTGCCTGGAAGATATCTCAGCTTGGATGTCTCCCCACCACCTCAAGCTCAACCTCGACAAGACAGAGCTGCTCTTCCTCCGAGGGAAGGCCTGCCTGCTCTAGGACCTCTCCATCAAGGTTGACAACACCACGGTGTCTCCCTCCCAGAGTGCAAAGAACCTTGGTGTGAACCTGGACAACACCCTGTCATTCTCTGCAAACATCAAAGCAGTGACTCGCTCATGTCATCTCCCATCTGGACTACTGCAACTCGCTGTTGTCTAAAATCCCCGCTTGTGACATCAAACCCCTGCAATTTATCCAGAACGCTGCAGCCCGCCTGGTGTTCAACCTTCCTAAGTTCTCCCATGTCACCCCGCTCCTCCACACACTCTACTGACTTCCAGTCGAAGCTCACATCCACTACAAGACCATGGTGCTTACCTACGGAACAGCAAGAGGAATTGCCCCTCCCTACCTTCAGGCTATGCTCAAACCCTACACCCCAACCCGAGTACACCGTTCTGCCACCTCTGGTCTCTGTCCAGCTCCCCCTCAGACCAGTCCAAGCTCTTCTCTGTCCTGGCACCCCAATGGTGGAACCAGCTCCCCCTCAGCCCAGTCCAAGCTCTTCTCTGTCCTGGCACCCCAATGGTGGAACCAGCTCCCCCTCAGCCCAGTCCAAGCTCTTCTCTGTCCTGGTGAACCAGCTCCCCCTCAGACCAGTCCAAGCTCTTCTCTGTCCTGGCACCCCAATGGTGGAACCAGCTCCCCCTCAGCCCAGTCCAAGTTCTTCTCTGTCCTGGTGAACCAGCTCCCCCTCAGACCAGTCCAAGCTCTTCTCTGTCCTGGCACCCCAATGGTGGAAACAGCTTGAAGCTAAGACAGCAGAGTCCCTGCCCATCTTCCGAAAACATCTGAAGCCAGCCCTCTTCAAAGATTATCTTAAATAATCCCCAGTACCACCCATCGCCCCCCCACACACACACAAACACACACACAAAAATGGACTTTCCCCTTTACCAGCTCTGATTTGACTAATAACTACTTTACTGAAGGAAACATGTACTTCCTTTGACTGTGACATGGGGTTTCCCACCTCATCTTCAGATGAGTGCACTAACTGTAAATTGATCTGGATAACAGTGTCTGCTAAATGACTAACATGTCAAAATGTAGACGACATTAGAAGAATGTTCCTTCCAACATAATAGAAATGTTTTGAGAATCAAACACCATTCGGCTCAACATTCAGATTTTGTTTAATATATATATAATATTCTGACTTTTTTTCCCTGACGAAAAATCCATCAAACTTCTACAAAAATCTCCATGAATTATAATCCACATAATAATTCACATTTCCTGTTGCTGCAGGATTATGATCCTGTTGTTAGAAGCAGGGTCAAATTAAGATTAGCGCACCTGAACCGTGAGGACAACTAGTCCCATTCACCCCAGAGGAGATTGAGCCAGAGTGTGTGTGTGTGTGTGTGTGTGTGTGTGTGTGTGTGTGTGTGTGTGTGTGTGTGTGTGTGTGTGTGTGTGTGTGTGTGTGTGTGTGTGTGTGTGTGTGTGTGTGTGTGTGTGTGTGTGTGTGTGTGTGTGGCAGACGTGCCAGTGTTTAGTGGCTTACGAGGTAGAAGAGAGCTTGCTACTGTATACAAAGCCTGGTGATGACTCAACGCCATGACTCGATTAGATCCTCTGGTTGGTTGGCTGCTCACACACACACACACACACACAGAGAGAGACTTATCGCTTTAACAGGACACACTACTGTAGCTATTGCTTTCCTTCTGATAATACTGTACCCTTCACCAGGATAATACTGTACCCTTCACCAGGATAATACTGTACCCTTCACCAGGATAATACTGTACCCTTCACCAGGATAATACTGTACCCTTCACCAGGATAGTACTGTACCCTTTCACCAGGATAATACTGTACCCTTTCACCAGGATAATACTGTATCCTTCACCAGGATAATACTGTACCCTTCACCAGGATAATACTGTACCCTTCACCAGGATAATACTGTACCCTTCACCAGGATAGTACTGTACCCTTCACCAGGATAATACTGTACCTTTCACCAGGATAATACTGTACCCTTCACCAGGATAATACTGTACCCTTCACCAGGATAATACTGTACCCTTCACCAGGATAATACTGTACCCTTCACCAGGATAATACTGTACCCTTCACCAGGATAATACTGTACCTTTCACCAGGATAATACTGTACCCTTCACCAGGATAATACTGTACCCTTCACCAGGATAATACTGTACCCTTCACCAGGATAATACTGTACCCTTCACCAGGATAATACTGTACCCTTCACCAGGATAATACTGTACCCTTCACCAGGATAATACTGTATCCTTCACCAGGATAATACTGTACCCTTCACCAGGATAATACTGTACCCTTCACCAGGATAGTACTGTACCCTTCACCAGGATAATACTGTACCCTTCACCAGGATAATACTGTACCCTTCACCAGGATAATACTGTACCCTTCACCAGGATAGTACTGTATCCTTCACCAGGATAATACTGTATCCTTCACCAGGATAATACTGTATCCTTCACCAGGATAATACTGTACCCTTCACCAGGATAGTACTGTACCCTTCACCAGGATAGTACTGTATCCTTCACCAGGATAATACTGTATCCTTCACCAGGATAATACTGTACCCTTCACCAGGATAGTACTGTATCCTTCACCAGGATAGTACTGTATCCTTCACCAGGATAATACTGTATCCTTCACCAGGATAGTACTGTACCCTTCACCAGGATAGTACTGTACCCTTCACCAGGATAATACTGTACCCACTAGAATAGCTGCAGTTCACCCTGCAATATTATATAATCAGATTCGCTCTCTCTCTTTCACTCACTATCTTTCCCTTTGTCTCTCTCTCTCTCTCTCTCTCTCTCTCTCTCTCTCTCTCTCTCTCCCTCTCTCTCTTCTATCTTTCTCTCCATCCATATCTCAGTTCAAGCTCCCTGGATCTGCACAGTACTGTAAACTGTCCATGCCTTAAATCCGTATCCCTCCCTCCCCCCGTCCCAGTCTGCCTGCTTTGCCTTTCACACTAAATCCTGGTTGGGTAATATGGCTAGAAATAAAGCTTTTCATGTATTATAGTGTACTTCCAACAGATACAATGTCACCCCCCCCACACACACACACACACAGCAGGGGGCCCTCATCTTGTTCCCCCACGAGGACAGGGTTTTCTCTCCCCACCATGGAAGCTACAATCTTATGTGTGTCTTGAGAAAAGGAGTTGCTTGTGGATTTTTCAACTACTGTTAAATGCCGCTAGGGGGTTTTATGCTGTACATTTGCAAATTTTAGCAGACATGAGTAAAACAGATAAAAGGAAGGGGTTACTCTCAGTGTGCTTGTGTGTACATGTAGAGGACTGGATGCCGTGCTGCTAGCTTAGTGAGTATAGCTTCCTTCTGACTGGATACCATGCTGCTAGCTTAGTGAGTATAGCTTCCTTCTGACTGGATGCCGTGCTGCTAGCTTAGAGAGAACGACTTCTTTCTGACTGGATACCATGCTGTTAGCTTAGTAAGGACAGCTTCCTTCTGATTCGGCTCATAACAAGGCCTGAACCCCAGACCTCTGCCTCGCAAACACACGGTACCACTCTCCTGAAGCATCTTACCCAGTTGCGCCACTGAAAAGCTAGCTATTGGGCAGCACAAGTGGAGACCCTTCAGGCTGAGGAGGGAGTTGTGCACATCCCCCAATCTGCTACATATTCATGTGTGTGGATGTGTGGTCGGGTTGGGTTGTCTGTGCTGAATGACCTGCCCGGATCATACTGTGGCCCAGCCTGAAACATGAAGGAAATTACAGACCACACTCATCTCTGCTGTTCTTTCTTCTTGGTCCGCTCTCTCTCTCTCTCTCTCTCTCTCTCTCTCTCTCTCTCTCTCTCTCTCTCTCTCTCTCTCTCTCTCTCTCTCTCAAGAGGTTTTAGTAATAGCATACTATTTGCCAACCATCGTCACAAGTACCTGTAGTGTAGCCAAATATATGGTCTGTTATAAGACCTGTCATGGGGACTCATGGCCTATTGTTGCTGGTAATGAATAACGGAATGGTAATGTGTGTTATTGTACGGTTCACATTATAATAAGCCTGCTGTGACACATACAGTTTGCTTTCAAAAGCTAAAATGGCTTTTGTTTTAGAAGTAACACAAAAGAGGAATGAGTGAAGGAGAAAAGGAGAGATGGGGTGGGGGAGTTTAGTACTCTCGCCCACCAGCCGCCTCTCTCTCTGTCCAGACGTCTGGTTTCACAGAGCCTCAGAACGCCTCAGAACCTCCCCTCTACATTGTGGACTTCAAAAGCACAAGCAACAAGTGATTTATACAAGAGTGAGTTTGCATCTTAGAAATAGTTTTCGCTTTTAAACTTTATCTGCCCGAACTCAGAATCATTTGGGCTTCCAAATTAGTCTGCTGCCTGTCCTGGTCCCTGTGATTAGTCTGCTGCCTGTCCTGGTCCCTGTGATTAGTCTGCTGCCTGTCCTGGTCCCTGTAATTAGTCTGCTGCCTGTCCTGGTCCCTGTGATTAGTCTGCTGCCTGTCCTGGTCCCTGTAATTAGTCTGCTGCCTGTCCTGGTCCCTGTAATTAGTCTGCTGCCTGTCCTGGTCCCTGTGATTAGTCTGCTGCCTGTCCTGGTTCCTGTAATTAGTCTGCTGCCTGTCCTGGTCTCTGTGATTAGTCTGCTGAGTTCAGCTCTTCTCTCTTCTTCTTTTCTGTTGAATAATAGAAGTGGTGTGATGATAAAAACTTTTAGTAAGAAACGAGAGAGAGAGAGAGAGAGAGAGAGAGAGAGAGAGAGAGAGACGGACGCAAGAGAGAGACAAGGTAATTTATGGCCCTGTCTCGTCACTGCTCTGTCCCCTACTCTGCTCAATATCAATGAAACATTTAACACTAGCACTAGACTCCCCCATGACACTCGCTTGCTGGGAAATAAAGTTGTACAACTTTACAAGTCTCTCTGACTGTCTCTGTCTGGTTCAACAGCCGCTTCCAGGGTCTCCTCTGATTTTCAGTTGAGTCGCATCCCAAATGGCACCCTGTTCCCTTTGTAGTGCACTACTTTTGACCAGAGCCCTATGGGAAGTAGTGCACTACTTTTGACCAGAGCCCTATGGGTAGTAGTGCACTGTAAAGGAAATAGGGTGCCATTTGGGAAGCAGGTATCAGTTTCTTCAGTTGTTTTCTTTGCCAGCAGGACTCAAATGTAGGTCTGTGTTTGGGGTCGCTACAGTCAGGTTGTGTTTGTGCTGAACGCTGGTGCTCCAGTCATCCATTAAGAATGACAGAGGAAGGAACCAGGGCCGGGGACCCAAGCAAAACCCAATGTGATGACATCACACTACACTTGCCTTTAAAGTCAATTTCCCTGATGTTTGTGGATATACTTTCACTGGCCAAAACTCAGCTGATGCTAATTTAATCTGACTTGGTCCAAATAGGGTACTGTATGATGGAATTTGAAGGAGAAATCAGGAATCCAGACTATTTGACTGAACAAGGCCTTTAACATAGCAGAAGTGTGTGTTCTCTCTGTCTGTTCCAGGGTCTGAATATTACAATGACATAGTCTCGTTAGAAACATAGAAACATCACGGAGAAGCTTAGCTGGCCAGTCAGCATGGATGGAGAGATGTCATGTTTAATGTTGTTTGTTCCTCTCTCTCTCTCCAGGTTGTCAGGCTGACTTCTGGGGCCCCCACTGCACTAACCGGTGCCAGTGTCAGAACCGGGCCCAGTGTAACCCCATCACGGGGGCGTGTGTGTGTACGGACGGGTACCAGGGCTGGCGCTGCGAGGAGCTGTGCGAGGCGGGGCTCTATGGGAAGGGATGCCAGCTAGAGTGCCAGTGTCTCAACGGTGCCACCTGCCATCACGAGACCGGAGAGTGCCTCTGTGCACCGGGATACACCGGGGCTATGTGAGCGTCTTCAGTCACCTCATCAGTCTGTGACCCTATGACTATCATTAACCTACTGTTCACTGGTTATTGAGTAGGGGTTTGTCCTCGGACACGGTGCTCCAGGTAATGTAGGAGATTGTTTTAAGTTGACGGGAGTCATCTGTTTACCGGGGCATTGTGAGTGTCTGCAATTTTCCCTTACTGTTAACAGGTTATCTTATCTACTGTTCTCATCTGGTCCAGGTTGAGCGATGAATCTGACAGTGTATATACTGTATAACATCAGTAGTCAAAGTGACAACTACTGTATATATACAGTACCAGTTTGTTTGGATACACCTACTCATTCAAGGGATTTTCTTAATTTCTCTCAACCAGCTTCATGAGGAATTATTTTCTAACAGTCTTGAAGAAGTTCCCACATATGCTGAGCACTTGTTGGCTGCTTTTCCTTCACTCTGCGTTCCAACTCATCCCAAACCATCTCCGTTGGGTTGAGATTGGGTGATTGTGGAGGCCAGGTCATCTGATGCAGCACTCCATCACTCTCATTGGTCAAATAGCCCTTACACAGCCTGAAGGTGTGTTTTGGGTCATTGTCCTGATGAAAAACAAATGATAGTCCCTCTAAGCGAAACCAGATGGGATGGCATATTTCTTCAGAATGCTGTGGTAGCCATGCTGGTTAAGTGTACCTTGAATTGTAAATAAATCACAGATAGTGTCACCAGCAAAGCACCCTCACACCATCACACCTCCTCCTCCATGCTTCACGGCGTGAACCACACATGCGGAGATCATCCGTTCACCTACTCAGCGTCTCACAAAGACACGGCGGTTGGAACCAAAAATCTCAAATTTGGACTCATCAGACCAAAGGACAGATTTCCACCGGTCTAATGTCCATTGTTCATGTTTCTTGGCACAAACAAGTCTCTTCTTCTTATTGGTGTCCTTTAGTAGTGGCTTCTTTGCAGCAATTTGACTACGAAGGCCTGATTCACACAGTCTCTGAACAGTTGATGTTGAGATGCATTTATTTGGGCTGCAATCTGAGGTGCAGTTAACTCTAATGAACTTATCCTCTGCCGCAGAGGGAACTCTGGGTCTTCCTTTCCTGTGGCGGTCCTCATGAGAGCCAGTTTCATCATAGCGCTTGGTTTTTGCGACTGCACTCAAAGAAACTTTCAAAGTTCTTTCATGTCTTAAATTAATGATGGACTGTCGTTTCTCTTTGCTTATTTGAGCTGTTCTTGCCCTAATATGGACTTGGTCTTTTACCACTATATTCTGTATACCAAACCTACCTTGTCACAACACAACTGATTGGCTCAATCGCATTAAGAAGGAAAGAAATTCCACAAATTAACTTTTAACAAGGCACCCCTGTTCATTGAAATGCATTCCAGGTGACTACCTCATGGTGATGGTTGAGAGAATGCCAAGATGGCTACTTTGAAGAATCTCAAATTAAATTTGATTTGTTTAACACTTTTTTGGTTAATACATGATTCCATATGTGTTATTTCATAGTTTTGATAGTCTTCACTATTATTCTACAATGTAGAAAATAGTACAAATAAAGAAAAACCCTTGAATGAGTAGGTGTGTCCAAACGTTTGACTGGTACTGTATACATAACTATACATATATATATAACAACTGTACATACGTGTAACGAGTCCGCTGAGAGTTGGGAAGCAAGTTCAGGGAGTGATGTGTTTTAATAAATAAAAGAAACAAAGGAACACAAAACACAAACAACACACCGACATGAAACCAGAGTCAATAACACCTGAGCAGAGAACCGAGGGGAGTGACAGATATAGGGAAGATCATCAAGGAGGTGATGGAGTCCAGGTGAGTGTCGTGAGGCGCAGGTGCGCGAGACGATGGTGACAGGTGTGTGGGATAATCAGCAGCCTGATGACCTAGAGGCCGGAGAGGGCGTATACGTGACAATACTGTATATATAACAACTATACATGTATTTAACAACGGTAGACAGTGGAGTTGGGTAAGACACATACAGATCAGACACCAGGCTATGTGTGGGTCCTTCAATACATTACATTACACAGTTTAGATCAGACACCAGGCTATGTGTGTGGGTGCTTCAATACATTACACTAAACAGTTTAGGTGGGTCTCATGATGTCTCCACTGGTCTCTTCCTGTGTCCCTTCAGCTGTGGTGAGCGGTGTCCCTCTGGTAGTCATGGCGCCCAGTGTGAGCTGCGTTGCCCGTGTCAGAACGGTGGAACGTGCCATCACGTCACGGGGGAGTGCTCCTGCCCCGCTGGATGGATGGTACGACCCAGACACCACACACCGTTACACCATTACATACTCTCATTTTCTACAGCTTTATTCACAGTCCACAGCCTTCTCCCAGACAGATTTATTCACAGTCCACAGGCCTTCTCCCAGACAGCTTAATTCACAGTCCACAGCCTTCTCCCAGACAGCTTAATTCACCGTCCACAGCCTTCTCCCAGACAGCTTAATTCACAGTCCACAGCCTTCTCCCAGACAGCTTAATTCACCGTCCACAGCCTTCTCCCAGACAGCTTAATTCACAGTCCACAGCCTTCTCCCCAGACAGCTTAATTCACCGTCCACAGCCTTCTCCCATACAGCTTAATTCACAGTCCACAGCCTTCTCCCATACAGCTTAATTCACAGTCCACAGCCTTCTCCCAGACAGCTTAATTCACAGTCCACAGCCTTCTCCCATACAGCTTAATTCACCGTCCACAGCCTTCTCCCAGACAGCTTAATTCACAGTCCACAGCCTTCTCCCAGACAGCTTAATTCACAGTCCACAGCCTTCTCCCATACAGCTTAATTCACCGTCCACAGCCTTCTCCCATACAGCTTAATTCACAGTCCACAGCCTTCTCCCAGACAGCTTAATTCACAGTCCACAGTCTTCTCCCAGACAGCTTTAATTCACAGTCCACAGCCTTCTCCCAGACAGCTTAATTCACAGAACAACCTTCTCTTTCACCCAATCTACAGATGTAACCTCATACTGAGTTCCTGTTATTTACGATATGTTTCCACTAACTCTCTGAATCTTTAAAACATTGCTGTACTTACTGTCAAACCCTACAGAGCCCACATGGAACTGTCCCAACTCTCCTTCTAAGGGAGTGAACGCACCGAACCAAATGGCGATCTGCCGCTCATCTGCCGTTCGTTCAGCGCAGTGTGTTTCAGGGACCACCCGCCTGTGGGCGTTTGACTGCGCAATTGTACATGTAGAATCGGTTTGAGCTCGTTTTGCAAATTACTAACAGTCTACTGTGGTAGTGTTGTCAGAAACCACAACATGTATCACAGACTAACAGTCTACTGTGGTAGTGTTGTCAGAAACCACAACATGTACCACAGACTAACAGTCTACTGTGGTAGTGTTGTCAGAAACCACAACATGTACCACAGACTAACAGTCTACTGTGGTAGTGTTGTCAGAAACCACAACATGTATCACAGACTAACAGTCTACTGTGGTAGTGTTGTCAGAAACCACAACATGTACCACAGACTAACAGTCTACTGTGGTAGTGTTGTCAGAAACCACAACATGTACCACAGACTAACAGTCTACTGTGGTAGTGTTGTCAGAAACCACAACATGTATCACAGACTAACAGTCTACTGTGGTAGTGTTGTCAGAAACCACAACATGTATCACAGACTAACAGTCTACTGTGGTAGTGTTGTCAGAAACCCTTTCTAATGATATTATCAGAAATGTTGTAATGGTTTTTCATAATGATTTTCCAACTGCTGCATGTTGAGAGACATTTGGTTGGTCTACCCTGCATTTCTTCTGACTCCTTGCTGTGTGTATGTGTGTGTGTGTGTATGTGTGTGTATGTATGTGGTCTTCAGGGCTCGGTGTGTGCCCAGCCGTGCCAGTTTGGCACCTACGGCATCAACTGCAGCCAGGAGTGCCCCTGCCGGAACAGAGGTCTGTGTGACCACATTAGTGGGCAGTGCCAATGCACCGCCGGCTACAGCGGAGAGAGGTAGGACACTGGGCTTGGCAACTTCACCTCAAGTAGGACACTTCATCACTATGTGTGCACTGACGAGAGAGAGAGAGAGAGAGAGAGAGAGAGAGAGAGAGAGAGAGAGAGAGAGAGAGAGAGAGAGAGAGAGAGAGATAATGCCCCTCCAGCTACATAGGAGAGAGGTAGGGCACAGTGCTTGGCATAGGAAACATAGTCAAATAGGACACTTCATCACTATGTGTGGCCACCCTGAATGGAAGCTTTTACTGTGTAGGCCGACTTGTGAAGACTTTGGATTGGCGTTCCACTTAGTTCAACTTCTATTTTCCACACATAAATGTAGATATTTCAACTTGAGCAAGTGTTTGTCTGGAAATGTCCTCAGGTATCAGCAGGTTCCAAGTTATTCCTTCTTATTAGTGAACTCATTTCTTAATCTCTCTTTCTTTCTTTCTGGCTCTCTCTTCCTCTCTCTATGCAAATGCCTTCTCATCTCTATCCATCTCTCTGTTCTTCTCTTGTCCACTTCTCTCTCCTCTCTCTTTTGATCTCTCTCTCTCTCTCTCTCTCTCTCTCTCTCTCTCTCTCTCTCTCTCTCTCTCTCTTTTCTCTCTCTCTTTTCTCTCTCTCTTTTCTCTCTCTCTCTTTCCTCTCTCTCTCTCCTCTCTCTCTCTATCCTCTCTCTCTATCCTCTCTCTCTATCCTCTCTCTCTCTCTCTCTACCCTCTCTCTCTACCCCCTCTCTCTATCCTCTCTCTCTTTATCCTCTCTCTCTATCCTTTCTCTCTCTATCCCCTCTCTCTGTCTCTCTCTCTCTCTCTCTGGCAGACAGATTTATTATCTCTGCTAGACACATTGTCCAGAGGAATACCTATCTTCCAACCTGTCACACACATACACACACGGATACACACATGCTCACTCTCTCCCTCTCCCTCCCCTCTCTCCCTCCTCTCTCTCTCTTTATATTAATTCTGGCCAAATTACAACCATTCTTTAGACCACAGACAGGTGTATTAGCCTGCGAGGAATAATTTCAGATTGACTTCTCTCGCCATCCCTCCCTCTCTCCCTCCTCCCTCCCTCTATTCCAATGTGTTGCTAGATGAAAACCATGGGAAGTCTCTGTGATATAACCATGATACCCAACCAGCCGGATTATTTAATTGAGCGATTCGTCCCAGTTTTAATGGCTGTGTTAGACGTGTTTTAATCACGCCAGAGGATTGTATATTTAACTTTGGCCGCGTCCCAAATGGCAACCTATTCTTTAAGTAGTGCACTACCCTTGACCAGGCAAAAGTAGTGCACTAGGGCCCTAATCAAAAGTAGTGCACTATATAAGGAATATGGTGTTGTTTTGGGACGCTGGGGAGGTATACTTCAGCTCCTCCCACCATCCCCTCATCACTGCTCTTCTGTACGTAGAGAGAGCCATCATCATTACTCTTCTGTACGTAGAGAGAGCCGTCATCACTGCTCTTCTGTACGTAGAGAGAGCCATCATCACTGCTCTTCTGTACGTAGAGAGAGCCATCATCACTGCTCTTCTGTACGTAGAGAGAGCCATCATCACTGCTCTTCTGTACGTAGAGAGCCATCATCACTGCTCTTCTGTACGTAGAGAGAGCCATCATCACTGCTCTTCTGTACGTAGAGAGAGCCATCATCACTGCTCTTCTGTACGTAGAGAGAGCCATCATCACTGCTCTTCTGTACGTAGAGAGAGCCATCATCACTGCTCTTCTGTACGTAGAGAGAGCCATCATCACTGCTCTTCTGTACGTAGAGAGAGCCATCATCACTGCTCTTCTGTACGTAGAGAGAGCCATCATCACTGCTCTTCTGTACGTAGAGAGAGCCGTCATCACTGCTCTTCTGTACGTAGAGAGAGCCATCATCACTGCTGTTCAGAACAATTAATGGCTGAAGATTCACCTTGACTACCACCATCCAGGACTAATGTCTGTCCTGTTGGCCCTGGTGTAATGGTCTGTCTGTCTGTCTGTATGGTGATGAGGTATATGGTGTAATGGTGGCTCCATTGGTGTACAGTAACAGGTGTATGAAGCTGGAGAACATGGCTCCATTGGTGTACAGTAACAGGTGTATTAAGCTGTAGGGAGAACATGGGTCCATTGGTGTACAGTAACAGGTGTATGGAGCTGGAGAACATGGCTCCATTGGTGTACAGTAACAGGTGTATGAAGCTGTAGGGAGAACATGGCTCTATTGGTGTACAGTAACAGGTGTATGAAGCTGGAGAACATGGGTCCATTGATGTACAGTAACAGGTGTATGGAGCTGGAGAACATGGGTCCATTGGTGTACAGTAACAGGTGTATGGAGCTGGAGAACATGGGTCCATTGGTGTACAGTAACAGGTGTATGGAGCTGTAGAACATGTCTCCATTGGTGTACAGTAACAGGTGTATGAAGCTGTAGGGAGAACATGGCTCCATTGGTGTACAGTAACAGGTGTATGGAGCTGGAGAACATGGGTCCATTGGTGTACAGTAACAGGTGTATGAAGCTGGAGAACATGGGTCCATTGGTGTACAGTAACAGGTGTATGGAGCTGGAGAACATGGGTCCATTGGTGTACAGTAACAGGTGTATGGAGCTGGAGAGCATGGGTCCATTGGTGTACAGTAACAGGTGTATGAAGCTGTAGGGAGAACATGGCTCCATTGGTGTACAGTAACAGGTGTATGGAGCTGGAGAACATGGGTCCATTGGTGTTCAGTAACAGGTGTATGAAGCTGTAGGGAGAACATGGCTCCATTGGTGTACAGTAACAGGTGTATGGAGCTGGAGAACATGGGTCCATTGGTGTACAGTAACAGGTGTATGGAGCTGGAGAACATGTCTCCATTGGTGTACAGTAACAGGTGTATGAAGCTGTAGGGAGAACATGGCTCCATTGGTGTACAGTAACAGGTGTATGGAGCTGGAGAACATGGGTCCATTGGTGTACAGTAACAGGTGTATGAAGCTGGAGAACATGGGTCCATTGGTGTACAGTAACAGGTGTATGGAGCTGGAGAACATGGCTCCATTGGTGTACAGTAACAGGTGTATGAAGCTGTAGGGAGAACATGGGTCCATTGGTGTACAGTAACAGGTGTATGGAGCTGGAGAACATGGGTCCATTGGTGTTCAGTAACAGGTGTATGGAGCTGTAGAACATGTCTCCATTGGTGTACAGTAACAGGTGTATGGAGCTGTAGGGAGAACATGGCTCTATTGGTGTACAGTAACAGGTGTATGGAGCTGGAGAACATGGGTCCATTGGTGTTCAGTAACAGGTGTATGAAGCTGTAGGGAGAACATGGCTCCATTGGTGTACAGTAACAGGTGTATGGAGCTGTAGAACATGGGTCCATTGGTGTTCAGTAACAGGTGTATGAAGCTGTAGGGAGAACATGGCTCTATTGGTGTACAGTAACAGGTGTATGAAGCTGTATGGAGAACATACCATTTGGGACTGGAATGGGATCAGCTCGTTACTAGTATATCATGTTGGTGTGGAGATAATGAAGGTAACGTTGTAACCTGTAACCAGTGGAACAGATGGTTATGATAATGTATGATGGTAATGTACTGTAGGTCAAATCAATTCAAATCACCGAATACAACAGGTGTAGACCTTACAGTGAAATGCTTACTTACAGGCTCTAACCAACAGTGCAAAAAAGGTATTAGGTGAATAATAGGTAAGTAAATAAATAAAACCAACAGTAAAAAGACAGGCTATATACGGTAGCAAGGCTATATACAGTAGAGAGGCTATATACAGTAGAGAGGCTATATACAGTAGAGAGGCTATATACAGTAGAGGGGCTATATACAGTAGAGAGGCTATATACAGTAGAGAGGCTATATACAGTAGAGGGGCTATATACAGTAGAGAGGCTATATACAGTAGAGGGGCTATAACAGTAGAGAGGCTATATACAGTAGAGGCTATATACAGTAGAGAGGCTATATACAGTAGAGAGGCTATATACAGTAGAGAGGCTATATACAGTAGAGAGGCTATATACAGTAGAGGCTATATACAGTAGAGAGGCTATATACAGTAGAGAGGCTATATACAGTAGAGAGGCTATATACAGTAGAGGCTATATACAGTAGAGAGGCTATATACAGTAGAGAGGGCTATATACAGTAGAGAGGCTATATACAGTAGAGAGAGGCTATATACAGTAGAGAGGCTATATACAGTAGAGAGGCTATATACAGTAGAGGCTATATACAGTAGAGGCTATATACAGTAGAGAGGCTATATACAGTAGAGGCTATATACAGTAGAGAGGCTATATACAGTAGAGGGGCTATATACAGTAGAGGCTATATACAGTAGAGGGGCTATATACAGTAGAGGCTATATACAGTAGAGGCTATATACAGTAGAGGCTATATACAGTAGAGAGGCTATATACAGTAGAGAGGCTATATACAGTAGAGAGGCTATATACAGTAGAGAGGCTATATACAGTAGAGGCTATATACAGTAGAGGCTATATACAGTAGAGGGGCTATATACAGTAGAGAGGCTATATACAGTAGAGGGGCTATATACAGTAGAGAGGCTATATACAGTAGAGAGGCTATATACAGTAGAGAGGCTATATACAGTAGAGAGGCTATAACAGTAGCGAGGCTATATACAGTAGCGAGGCTATATACAGTAGCGAGGCTATAACAGTAGCGAGGCTATATACAGTAGCGAGGCTATAACAGTAGCGAGGCTATATACAGTAGCGAGGCTATATACAGTAGCGAGGCTATGTACAGTAGTGAGGCTATATATACAGTAGCGAGGCTATAACAGTAGCGAGACTATATACAGTAGCGAGGCTATAACAGTAGCGACGCTATATACAGTAGCGAGGCTATAACAGTAGCGAGGCTATATACAGTAACGAGGCTATAACAGTAGCGAGGCTACATACAGTAGCGAGGCTATAACAGTAGCGAGGCTATATACAGACACCGGTTAGTCAGGCTGATTGAGGTAGTATGTACATGAATGAATAGTTAAAGTGACTATGCATATATGATGAGAGTAGCAGCAGCGTAAAAGAGGGGTTGGGTGGGGGGCACACAATGCAAATAGTCCGGGTAGCCATTTGGTTACCTGTTCAGGAGTCTTATGGCTCGGGGGTAAAAACTGTTGAGAAGCCTTTTTGTCCTAGACTTGGCACTCCGGTACCGCTTGCCATGAGACTGGGGTGGCTGGGGTCAATTTTTAAGGGCCTTCTTTCGACACCGCCTGGTGTAGAGGTCCTGGATGGCAGGCAGCTTAGCCCCAGTGATGTACTGGGCCGTATGCACTACCCTCTGTAGTGCCTTGCGGTCGGAGGCCGAGCAGTTGCTGTACCAGGCAGTGATGCAACCAGTCAGGATGCTCTCCATGTTGCAGCTGTAAAACCTTTTGAGGATCTGAGGACCCATGCCAAATCTTTTTAGTTTCCTGAGGGGGAATAGGCTTTGTCGTGCCCTCTTCACGACTGTCTTGGTGTGCTTTGACCATGTTAGTTTGTTGGTGATGTGGACACCAAGGAACTTGAAGCTCTCAACCTGCTCCACTGCAGCCCCGTCGAAGAGAATGGGGGCGTGCTCAGTCCTCCTTTTCCTGTAGTCCACAATCATATCCTTAGTCTTGGTTACGTTGAGGGATAGGTGGTTATACTGGCACCACCCAGCCAGGTCTCTGACCTCCTCCCTATAGGCTGTCTCGTCGTTGTCGGTGATCAGGCCTACCACTGTTGTGTCGTCTGCAAACTTAATGATGGTGTTGGAGTCGTGCTTGGCCATGCAGTCGTGGGTGAAAAGGGAGTACAGGAGGGGACTGAGCATGCACCCTTGGGGGGGCTCCCGTGTTGAGGATCAGCGTGGCAGATGTGTTGCTACCTACCCTCACCACCTGGGGGTGGCCCGTCAGGAAGTCCAGGATCCAGTTGCAGAGGGAGGTGTTTAGTCCCAGGATCCTTAACTTAGTGATGAGCTTTGAGGGCACTATGGTGTTGAACGCTGAGCTGTAGTCAATGAATAGCATTCTCACATAGGTGTTCCTTTTGTCCAGGTGGGAAAGGGCAGTGTGGAGTGCAATAGAGATTGCATCATCTGTGGATCTAGTTGGGCGGTATGCAAATTGGAGTGGGTCTAGGGTTTCTGGGATAATGGAGTTGATGTGAGCCATTACCAGCCTTTCAAAGCACTTCATGGCTACGGACGTGAGTGTTACGGGTCTGTAGTCATTTAGGCAGGTTGCCTTCGTGTTCTTGGGCACAGGGACTATGGTGGTCTGCTTGAAACATGTTGGTATTACAGACTCAATCAGGGACATGTTGAAAATGTAGGTGAAGACACCTGCTGGTCAGTTGGTCAGCACACGCCCGGAGCACACGTCCTAGTAATCCGTCTGGCCCCGCAGCCTTGTGAATGATGACCTGTTTAAAGGTCTTACTCACGTCGGCTACGGAGAGCGTGATCACACAGTCGTCCGGAACAGCTGATGCTCTCATGCATGCCTCAGTGTTGCTTGCCTCGAAGTGAGCATAGAAGTGATTTAGCTCATCTGGTAGGCTTGTGTCACTGGGCAGCTCATGGCTGTGCCTCCCTTTGTAGTCTGTAATAGTTTGCAAGCCCTGCCACAGCGTCGGAGCCAGTGTAGTACGATTCGATCTTAGCCCTGTATTGACGCTATGCCTGTTTGATGGTTTGTCGCAGGGCATAGCAGGATTTCTTATAAGCTTCCCTAGTTAGAGTCCCGCACCTTGAAAGCGGCAGCTCTACCCTTTAGCTCAGTGCCAATGTTGCCTGTAATCCATGGTTTCTGGTTGGGGTATGTACGTACAGTCACTGTGGGGACGACAATCCTCGATGCACTTATTGATAAAGCCAGTGACTGATGTGGTGTCTGTGATAGCAAAACAGTCCTGTAGTTTAGCATCTGCTTCATCTGACCACTTTTTTATAGACCGAGTCACTGGTGCTTCCTGCTTTAATTTTTGCTTGTAAGCAGGAATCAGGAGGATAGAGTTGTGGTTGGATTTACCAAATGGAGGGCGAGGGAGAGCTTTGTACGCGTCTCTGTGTGTGGAGTACAGGTGATCTAGAATTATTTTCCCTCTGGTTGCACATTTAACAGATGGTTATGATAATGTATGATGGTAATGTACTGTAGGTCTTGTGTGTTAGGGAGGTGGAACAAAGGCCAGTTTGTCATGATAATGTATGATGGCAATGTACTGTAGGTCCTGTGTGTTAGGGAGGTGGAACAGAGGCCAGTTTGTCATGATAATGTATGATGGTAATGTACTGTAGGTCCTGTGTGTTAGGGAGGTGGAACAGAGGCCAGTTTGTCATGATAATGTATGATGGTAATGTACTGTAGGTCCTGTGTGTTAGGGAGGTGGAACAGAGGCCAGTTTGTCATGATAATGTATGATGGTAATGTACTGTAGGTCCTGTGTGTTAGGGAGGTGGAAGAGAGGCCAGTTTGTCATGATAATGTATGATGGTAATGTACTGTAGGTCCTGTGTGTTAGGGAGGTGGAACAGAGGCCAGTTTGTCATGATAATGGATAATGGTAATATTTCATTCTGTGGTGTAATGAAAACTACACATGCCAGATTAATAAGAACATGTTGTCTCTCTCCTCTCTTTCTCCCCCTCTCTCTCTCTCTCTCTCTCTCTCTCTCTCTCTCTCTTTCTCTCTCTTTTTATCTCCCTCTCTCCCTCTGTCTGTCTCCCCCTCTGTCTCTCTCTCCCCCCATTCTTTCTCTCTCTGCCCCCCCTGCCTCTCTCTCTCTCTCTCTCTCTCCCTCCAGATGTCAGGAGGAGTGTCCGGTGGGGTCGTACGGTCCTCAGTGTGCCCATAAGTGTGACTGTCAGAACAGAGCGAGGTGTTACCATGTCAACGGGGCCTGTCTGTGTGACGAGGGGTTCAAAGGTCCTAGCTGTCAGGACAGGTTCTGTCCCTCTGGACTATATGGACTCATCTGTGATAAATACTGCCCCTGCAACGCCTCAAACACACTCAGGTACTGGCTATTCTGAATAAGGCTGTTTTGAGATAAAGTAGCATTTCTTCAAACAGTGAAGGAGGAGGAGGGAGGAGTAGGAGGAGGTGGGCAAGGGAGAGGGAGGAGGTGTGGATGAAAGTTGGTAGATCAAAATCTCTGACCTATGATGATGATTGTATTTATTTAACCAGGCCAGTCAGTTAAGAACAAATTCTTATTTGCAATGACGGCCTACCGGGAAACACTGGGTTAACTGCCGTGTGCCGGGGCAGAATGACAGATTTTTACCTTGTCAGCTCTGGGATTTGATCTAGCAAACTTTTCGGTTACTGGCCCAACGCTCTAACCACTAGGCTACCTGCCCCCCCAATTATACATCAATGTTGTTTTCATCCTGTGTTTCATTACATACAGAATCTCTACGTGTTTAGCAGGGCGGTTGGCACTGTTAAAAACAACCTATTTACAAAGTAGTTTCCTTGAAAGAACAGTTGTCTGATGGCCCAACACTAGTAAAGCATCTGCTCTCCAATAGATCATTGCCATGGCTGTGTGAACATAAACATACTGGAGTTGGCTCTGCTACACATTCAGCAGCCAGCCAATACAGTCTCTAAGGACCCTCAGTCTCTAAGGACCTGAGGGAGATGTCTCTATTCTACTGTACACTACTGTACACTGTTCTTCGGCTGTACAGATAGAACCATTTTTGGTTTCAGGTAGAAAGGGATAGAACCTTTTATTCTGAGAGGGTATCAGCAGATATAGACTAACTATCATGAGTCTCTTCTCTTCTCTCCTCTCCTCTCCTCTCTTCTCCTCTCCTCTCCTCTTCTCTGTTCTCCTCTTCTCCTCTCTTCTCCTCTCCTCTCTTCTTTTCTCCTCTCTCCTCCTCTCTTCTCTTCTCCTCTCTTCTCTTCTCCTCTCTTCTCCTCCTCTCTGTTCTCCTCTCTTCTCCATTCCCAGCTGTCATCCGTTGTCGGGGGAGTGTGCGTGTGCGGCGGGGTGGGCGGGTCTGTTCTGCAACGAGACCTGTCCGTCAGGTTACTATGGGGAGGGATGTAAGGAGGCATGTGTGTGTGCCAACGGAGCCGACTGTGAGGGCATCACTGGAGCCTGCGTCTGTGCCCCCGGGTACATGGTGAGTAGATGGTGCAGGACATCACACCACACAGTATAAACAGTATACACACTGTACACCTGTACTTAGGTGACGTTGTTAGAAAACGTCTCGGGAAGCTTTAGTGCAGTCGTTGAAAGTCAGATGCGTCGTTACTAATTGCGTAATGGGTTTGAAGCGTTTTTGTGCGGGTCGTCAGAACAGTAGTTCAGGTAAAACCCTGCCGAGCAGCAGAAGGGGAAATAGACAGGAGAGATGCAGAACAGCACCATACTGGACACAGCTTGACAAAGCTTTATTCTGGGTCCCAAATGACACCCTATTCCCTATATAGTGCACTACTGTAGACCAGAGCCCTATTCCCTATATAGTGCACTACTGTAGACCAGAGCCCTATTCTCTATATAGTGCACAACTTTAGACCAGGGCCCTATTCCCTATATAGTGCACTACTATAGACCAGAGTCATATTCCCTATATAGTGCACTACTTTAGACCAGGGCCCTATTCCCTATATAGTGCATTACTATAGACCAGAGTCATATTCCCTATATAGTGCACTACTATAGACCAGAGTCCTATTCCCTATATAGTGCACTACTTTAGACCAGGGCCCTATTCTCTATATAGTGCACTACTAAAGACCAGAGTCCTATTCCCTATATAGTGCACTACTTTAGACCAGGGCCCTATTCCCTATATAGTGCACTACTATAGATCTGGGCCCTATTCCCAATACAGTGCACTACTTTAGACCAGAGCCCTATTCCCTATATAGTGCACTACTATCAACCAGTGCCCTATTTAGGGGCGGCAGGTAGCCTAGTGGTTAGAGAGTTGGGCCAGTAACCGAATCCCCGAGCTGACAAGGTAAAAATATGTTGTTCTGCCCCTGAACAAGGCAGTTAACCCACTGTTCCTAGGCCGTCATGTAAATACAAATTTGTTCAGTTTGGGACTCAGTTCATTTGCATGGCAAAGAGGGACTTTGCAATTAATTGCAATTCATCTGATCACTCTTCATGACATTCTGGAGTATATGCAAATTGCCATCATACAAACTGAGGCAGCAGATTTTGTGAAAATGTATATTTGTGTCATTCTCAAAACGTTTGGCCACATCTGTATACTGTGTGTGTGTGTGTGTGTGTGTGTGTGTGTGTGAGTGTGTCTTGATGAAAAGGGTTTAGAAGTAGGAAACCCTATAGGAAACCTTATGGGAAACCTAAAGAAAACTCTATAGGAAACCCTATAGGAAACCCTATAGAAACCCTATAGGAAACTCTGTAGGAAACCCTAAAGGAAACTATAGAAAACTGTCACAGGCTGGGCTCGAACTCGGGTCTCAGAAGTGGAGAGTTGGGTGTTCTACCCCTTAGCCACAGAGGAGGTAGTGTTGGACCCAAATGAAACACTCAAGGCAATACTCCAGGCAAAGTAGATTTAATTTAAGGAGAGGTTTCTTTGCAGGTCAAAAAATAGTCCAACAAAAGTTCTTCTCAGAAGGAGGAATACTAACGGGGACAAAGTAAACAAAACAGGAGGAAAAATAAAATAACTCCACGAGGGGAGAAAAACAAAATAAAAATAACTTAGAAAGCTTACTTGGGATAGCTTAGATCACTAGGAAAGACGATGGGACACAGCAGGAGACACATAGCCAAGACTCAAAAACCAGTGAGGAACAAGGGGAAAAAACACAGCTAAAATACTCTAGGGGAAACAAGGCACAGGTGAACTGGATAACACTAATAAGGACACACGAGGAAGAGCTAAGGCAGAGGGAAACACAGGTGACCTCTAGAGGCCCGGAGACAAACAGGGGGCAGGATGCTGACAGAAAACCCTATAGGAAACCTTATGGGAAACCTTATGGGAAACCTCATAGGAAATCCTATAGGAAACCCTATAGGAAACACTATAGGAAACACTATAGGAAACCCTAAAGTAAACCCTATAAGAAACCCTATAGGAAACCCTATGGGAAACCTTATGGGAAACCTTATGGGAAACCCTAGAGGAAACCCTATAGGAAACCCTATAAGAATCTCATAGGAAATCTGTTACTATAGAGATCCTTCAAATTATGGAATACACTGTTACTATAGAGATCCCTCAAATTATGGAACACACTGTTACTATAGAGATCCCTCAAATTATGGAACACTGTTACTATAGAGATGCTTCAAATTATGGAACACACTGTTACTACAGAGATGCTTCAAATTATGGAATATACTGTCACTATAGAGATCCCAGTGTTTTTATTTAATTTAATTATTCCCCTCTAATCAGGGACTGATTTAAATCTGGGTCACCAGGTGGATGCCAGGTGGACCCCAGTAGAACAGAAAACCAGCCTTAATGTTGCTGGACCCCAGTAGAACAGAAAACCAGCCTTAATGTTGCTGGACCCCAGTAGAACAGAAAACCAGCCTTAATGTTGATGGACCCCAGTAGAACAGAAAACCAGCCTTAATGTTGCTAGACCCCAGTAGAACAGAAAACCAGCCTTAATGTTGCTGGACCCCAGTAGAACAGAAAACCAGCCTTAATGTTGCTGGACCCCAGTAGAACAGAAAACCAGCCTTAATGTTGCTGGACCCCAGTAGAACAGAAAACCAGCCTTAATGTTGCTGGACCCCAGTAGAACAGAAAACCAGCCTTAATGTTGATGGACCCCAGTAGAACAGAAAACCAGCCTTAATGTTGCTGGACCCCAGTAGAACAGAAAACCAGCCTTAATGTTGCTGGACCCCAGTAGAACAGAAAACCAGCCTTAATGTTGCTGGACTTCAGTAGAACAGGAAACCAGCCTTAATGTTGCTGGACCCCAGTAGAACAGAAAACCAGCCTTAATGTTGCTGGACCCCAGGAAGAGTAGCTGCTGCATTAGCAGGAACTAATGGGTATCCTAAATAAATACAACAGAAAAACAAGGTAGAGTAAGATGTGAATAACCCTGATAGAAATCTCACTATATAGTTAATTACTGTCATTATCTTGTTTCTCTGTACACTCTGTTAATAACTGTGTTTTGCATAATTTAACAGTCTGCTTATTGTATAAATAATATGATTATTAATCTAAACATTTTATAGACGTTGATTTGCAGGTTAGAAGCCTCCAGGTGTTACAGTGAGATGTTGACGGATGATCAGTTTGATGGAACAGGACTCAGAGAGAACTGCCAATCGGACTGTGTGTGTGTGTGTGTGTGTGTGTGTGTGCACAGTGGTGGGAAAAGTACTAAATTGTCTATTTGAGTAGAAGTAAAGATACCTTAATAGAAAAGGACTCAAGTAAACGTGAAAGACACCCAATAAAATACTAGTAGAGTAAAAGTATTTGTTTCTAAATATACTTAAGTACCAAAAATAAATATCATTGCTAAAATATACTTAAGTATCAAAAGTAAAAGTATAGATAATTTCAAATTATATAAAGCAAACCAGACGGCATAATTTTCTTGTGTTTTTAATTTACAAATAGCCAGGGGCACGCTCCAACACTCAGACATAATTTACATACAAAGCATGTCCACCAGTTCAGAGGCTGTAGGGACGACCAGAGATGTTCTCTGTTTAGTGTACATCTCAGTACATCTCAAAGCTACCATCTCTTCCAGTGACATCTCAGTACATCTCAAAGCTACCATCTCTACCAGTGACATCTACAGTACATCTCAAAGCTACCGTCTCTTCCAGTGACATCTCAGTACATCTCAAAGCTACCGTCTCTTCCAGTGACATCTACAGTTCATCTCAAAGCTACCGTCTCTTCCAGTGACATCTACAGTACATCTCAAAGCTACCGTCTCTTCCAGTGACATCTACAGTACATCTCAAAGCTACCGTCTCTTCCAGTGACATCTCAGTACATCTCAAAGCTTCCATCTCTTCCAGTGACATCTACAGTACATCTCAAAGCTACCATCTCTTCCAGTGACATCTCAGTACATCTCAAAGCTTCCATCTCTTCCAGTGACATCTCAGTACATCTCAAAGCTACCATCTCTACCAGTGACATCTACAGTACATCTCAAAGCTACCGTCTCTTCCAGTGACATCTCAGTACATCTCAAAGCTACCGTCTCTTCCAGTGACATCTACAGTTCATCTCAAAGCTACCGTCTCTTCCAGTGACATCTACAGTACATCTCAAAGCTACCGTCTCTTCCAGTGACATCTACAGTACATCTCAAAGCTACCGTCTCTTCCAGTGACATCTCAGTACATCTCAAAGCTTCCATCTCTTCCAGTGACATCTACAGTACATCTCAAAGCTACCATCTCTTCCAGTGACATCTCAGTACATCTCAAAGCTTCCATCTCTTCCAGTGACATCTACAGTACATCTCAAAGTTACCGTCTCTTCCAGTGACATCTACAGTACATCTCAAAGCTACCATCTCTTCCAGTGACATCTACAGTACATCTCAAAGCTACCATCTCTTCCAGTGACATCTCAAAGCTACCGTCTCTTCCAGTGACATCTACAGTACATCTCAAAGCTACCATCTCTTCCATTGACATCTACAGTACATCTCAAAGCTACCATCTCTTCCAGTGACATCTCAGTACATCTCAAAGCTACCATCTCTTCCAGTGACATCTACAGTACATCTCAAAGCTACCATCTCTTCCAGTGACATCTACAGTACATCTCAAAGCTACCATCT
Source organism: Brachymystax lenok tsinlingensis (assembly GCA_030435695.1). Taxonomy (NCBI): domain Eukaryota; kingdom Metazoa; phylum Chordata; class Actinopteri; order Salmoniformes; family Salmonidae; genus Brachymystax; species Brachymystax lenok. The sequence goes on along the minus strand of CM059819.1, from coordinate 6,523,202 downwards.
CTTCCAGTGACATCTACAGTACATCTCAAAGCTACCATCTCTTCCAGTGACATCTACAGTACATCTCAAAGCTACCATCTCTTCCAGTGACATCTACAGTACATCTCAAAGCTACCATCTCTTCCAGTGACATCTACAGTACATCTCAAAGCTACCATCTCTTCCAGTGACATCTACAGTACATCTCAAAGCTACCATCTCTTCCAGTGACATCTACAGTACATCTCAAAGCTACCATCTCTTCCAGTGACATCTACAGTACATCTCAAAGCTACCGTCTCTTCCAGTGACATCTACAGTACATCTCAAAGCTACCATCTCTTCCAGTGACATCTACAGTACATCTCTCAGAGTGAAGGTGAAATGATGCTTCATTAAGGTTCACTACATAGATAATGGCACCATATTCGTCTCAAATGGCACCATATTCGCCATATAGTGTTCTACTTGTGGTCATGGGTTCTGGTCAAATGCAATGCACTATATAGGGAATAGGACTCTGGTCTATAGTAGTACACTATATAGGGAATAGGGCCCTGGTCTAAAGTAGTGCACTATATAGGGAATAGGGCTCTGGTCTAAAGTAGTGCTCTATATAGGGAATAGAGCCCTGGTCTATAGTAGTGCACTATATAGGGAATAGGGCCCTGGTCTATAGTAGTGCACTATATAGGGAATAGGGCTTTGGTCTATAGTAGTACACTATATAGGGAATAGGGCCCTGGTCTAAAGTAGTAACACTATATAGGGAATAGGGCTCTGGTCTATAGTAGTACACTATATAGGGAATAGGGCTCTGGTCTAAAGTAGTGCACTATATAGGGAATAGGGCTCTGGTCTAAAGTAGTGCCACTATATAGGGAATATTTATTTATTTTTAATTTAACCTTTATTTAACCAGTGAACAGTGAACTGAAGCGTGATGATGTAACTATGTGTTAGACTGTAAAACATTGTAACCTCTTTGCAATAAGGAGCTGAGACCAAAAGCTCCAGAGAAGTTTCTAGTGTTTATTACCGAGGATGCCGTCAGCTGACTGTCCCCATTTAGAAAGACCACAACACATCTTCTAGTGTTTATTACCGAGGATGCCGTCAGCTGACTGTCCCCATTTAGAAAGACCACAACACATCTTCTAGTGTTTATTACCGAGGATGCCGTCAGCTGACTGTCCCCATTTAGAAAGACCACAACACATCTTCTAGTGTTTATTACCGAGGATGCCGTCAGCTGACTGTCCCCATTTAGAAAGACCACAACACATCTTCTAGTGTTTATTACCGAGGATGCCGTCAGCTGACTGTCCCCATTTAGAAAGACCACAACACATCTTCTAGTGTTTATTACCGAGGAGGCCGTCAGCTGACTGTCCCCATTTAGAAAGACCACAACACATCTTCTAGTGTTTATTACCGAGGATGCCGTCAGCTGACTGTCCCCATTTAGAAAGACCACAACACATCTTCTAGTGTTTATTACCGAGGATGCCGTCAGCTGACTGTCCCCATTTAGAAAGACCACAACACATCTTCTAGTGTTTATTACCGAGGATGCCGTCAGCTGACTGTCCCCATTTAGAAAGACCACAACACATCTTCTAGTGTTTATTACCGAGGAGGCCGTCAGCTGACTGTCCCCATTTAGAAAGACCACAACACATCTTCTAGTGTTTATTACCGAGGAGGCCGTCAGCTGACTGTCCCCATTTAGAAAGACCACAACACATCTTCTAGTGTTTATTACCGAGGAGGCCGTCAGCTGACTGTCCCCATTTAGAAAGACCACAACACATCTTCTAGTGTTTATTACCGAGGATGCCGTCAGCTGACTGTCCCCATTTAGAAAGACCACAACACATTTTATACTCTTCCCTTGTAGGCGGCACCTCCCCAGCTATCCATGTAATGACCCCAATGAGTTTCCCTCTTTTCCCCCTGTGGAATGTCCATGGTCCTTTCTATGTTTAGCCAGACGTCAGAATCACACCCCGTCCATCCTCATCCTGGTCCTGACCCTGCTCTCTGATCCTAGACAGTTTCCTCTTCTCTGATTAGGTCAACCTTTCTAAATTAGCATACGCACAGTTTCATGGCCTGAACTCCATTAATACTCCCAGTAATCATTCACTGAACAGGATACAAACAAACTACAGTTTAACTTGAAACATGTTACATTTTAACATAATCCATCATATGGCTGTCAATCAGCTAGTCTGTCTCTCGCACACACGCGCGCGCGCACACACACACACACACACACACACACACACACGGAGACAGTCTTTGGAATAAGGTTTGAAGCTTTTATCTTGAATAACCAGGGAGTAAGACAAGTTCTTCCTGAGGTCCGGTCAAGTGTACTGTTATGAATTTTGCGCGTAACAGGGAGTGCGTGCTTAGCTTTTTCTCTCTTCTATTCAGCAGGTTATATTCCGTCTGAAATATTATAGTTTATATTCATTTTAGGGTATCTGAGTATTGATTACAAACGCTGTTTGACTTTTTTCAACCAACTTTACCGGTACTTTTGGGATATTGTTTGTCTGCATGGATGAAAGCCTTTGGGCAGGTGGATAATTGAACAAAACGCGCCAACCAAACTGAGCTTTTTGGATATAAAGAGGGACTTTATCGAACAAAAGGACCTTTTATTGTGTAACCGAGACGCTTGGGTATGCCATCAGGTATGCTATTTTTTGAGATTTGTGACACCTCTGCTGGTTATGTTATTACGCTAATTGAATATTTGAGCGGGGCGCTGTCCTCAGACAATCAAATACTATGCTTTCGCCGTAAAGCCTTTTTGAAATCTGACAACGCTGTTAGATTAACAAGATTCTAAGCTTCTGAATGATGTGCAACACTTCTATTTTCTGGAATGTTAAAAATGAGTATTTCTGTCATTTGAATTTGGCGCTCTGAATTTCACCGCATGTTGGCAAAATCGATCCCGTTCACGGGTTTGGATCCCTAAGAGATCCCTAAGAGGTTAACTACCTCACTCTCTTTCTAACACTCATCTTTTTCTTCCCTCTCTTCGTTTGTTTAGCTTTGTGAATATTAGATGAAGGGTAATTAAAAGACATAGGGTTGGGTGTGGGGGGCGGGGGTCTGCTGTCTTAATTGGACATGATTCATAATTAATTGAATCAGCACAGTGTTGTACTGTAGGTGGAGGTCCTGATCAATGGGGTGTCAGAGAGAGAACAGGGATTCCCAGAGGAGAGGAGAGGAGGAGAGGAGAGGAGAAGAGAGGAGGTGTGGTGTGGAGAGAAGAGGAGAAGAGAGGAGAGGAAAAGAGAAGAGAAGAGAGGAGAAGAGAGGAGAAGAGAGGAGAAGAGAGGAGAAGAGAGGAGACGAGAAAAGAAAAAAGAGATGAGAGGAGAGAGAGGAGAGGGACATCCCCAAATACTACTGTTCTTTGACATGTCTGACAGTGCTCCAGATTATATACTGGCATTATGTACTGGCATTGTATACTGGCATTATGTACTGGCATTATGTACTGGCATTATGTACTGGCATTATGTACTGGCATTATGTACTGGCATTATATACTGGCATTATATACTGGCATTATATACTGGCATTATATACTGGCATTATGTACTGGCATTATGTACTGGCATTATGTAGTGGCATTATGTACTGGCATTATGTACTGGCATTATGTACTGGCATTATGTACTGGCAATATATACTGGCATTATGTACTGGCATTATAAACTGGCATTATAAACTGGCATTATGTACTGGCATTATGTACTGGCATTATATACTGGCATTATATACTGGCATTATGTACTGGCATTATGTACTGGCATTATGTACTGGCATTATGTACTGGCATTATATACTGGCATTATATACTGGCATTATATACTGGCAATATATACTGGCAATATATACTGGCAATATATTCTGGCATTATGTACTGGCATTATGTACTGGCATTATGTACTGGCATTATGTACTGGCATTATATACTGGCATTATATACTGGCATTATGTACTGGCATTATGTACTGGCATTATGTACTGGCATTATATACTGGCATTATGTACTGGCATTATATACTGGCATTATATACTGGCATTATATACTGGCATTATGTACTGGCATTATGTACTGGCATTATGTACTTGGATTATATACTGGCATTATGTACTGGCATTATATACTGGCATTATGTACTGGCATTTTGTACTGGCATTATGTACTGGCATTATATACTGGCATTATATACTGGCATTATATACTGGCATTATGTACTGGCATTATGTACTGGCTTTATGTACTGGCATTGTATACTGGCATTGTATACTGGCATTATGTACTGGCATTATGTACTGGCATTATGTACTGGCATTATGTACTGGCATTGTATACTGGCATTATATACTGGCATTATGTACTGGGATTTAGCCTTTAGTCCTAGTGTTTTCATTAAGTATACCGTTTTTTATGTATTCATTACTCCAAGCTCCAGATTGGTTCATCCTGAGTGTCTCTGTAGTCTGCCAGCGTACTGTAGTTATTGTAACGTGTCAGTAAACTGAATAATACTGAGTAATCTAGTCACACTGATAGACCACTGAGGTTGACAGGACGGGCTCAGTCTGTGTGTGTTCTGAATGTTCGGGGTCGCAGACTGACACCAATTTACTTCAATGCATAAATCATCAACACAAACAGTCAACACTCACACGGTATTCCATTATAGATGCTCATCCTTTTATCCTTTTAGAGAAGAAAGGAGAGATTACAGACTGGAATACCACAGTAGATCGTTGTATCCTTAGAGAAGAAAATATAGATTACAGACTAGAATACCACAGGAGATCTATGTATCCTTAGAGAAGAAAATAGAGATTACAGACTAGAATACCACAGGAGATCTATGTATCCTTAGAGAAGAAAAGAGAGATTACAGACTGGAGTACTGTACCAGAGTAGATCGTTGTATCCGTAGAGAGGAAAAGAGAGATTACAGACTAGAATACCACAGTAGATCTATGTATCCTTAGAGAAAAAAATAGAGATTACAGACTAGAATACCACAGGAGATCTATGTATCCTTAGAGAAGAAAAGAGAGATTACAGACTGGAATACTGTACCACAGTAGATCGTTGCATCCTTAGAGAGGAAAAGAGAGATTACAGACTAGAATACTGTACCACATTAGATCTATGTATACTTATAGAGGAAAAGAGAGATTACAGACTGGAATACCACAGTAGATTGTTGTATCCTTAGAGAAGAACGGAGAGATTACAGACTGGAATACTGTACCACGGTAGATCTATGTATCCTTAGAGAAGAAAAGAGACATTACAGAGTAGAATCCCAAGGTAGATATATGGACTTCACAGTGAGTTCACATTGTAATAAAAGCAATACTGTAGTCTGTAGATTAGGTTGGTGGTCTGTCACAGGGAATATGTACAGCGTGTCTGGGGTTGAAAGGGCAGTTGACTTCCAAAGTAAAAGTATTGTCAGATGTTTTCAGACCTCAAAAGTGGTGTAGTGTTAAGATGAGTGTATGTGTTTCATGCCATCTGCTGCGTGAATGTGGATCCAACTTTACATCTGAATCCCAAGTGAATCAGTCTAAAATGATTGAATTAGACGCTGCCTATCTTTTCCATTCATTGGGGATTCAGGCAAATATGTAATCTAAAATAAAACAGCAGATGGTGTGGAAAATGAACTCATCTCAACTTTAGACCACATTTTGAGGCCTGAAAACTTCTGATTTAGGAGTTTGCTAGCGGTTTTCCTGTACTTTCAGCAGGTTTCCAGGCAGACACCGGTTTTGTTCCAGAATGTTCATGTTTCTGCACAACAATGAGCAACAGTTAAATTTGCATTTTAAAGTGAGGCATGGGGAGGGGCTGTATGCAGGGTTTGCCAGCACAGATAGTCTACGGTGTTTTGAGTGTGTGGATTTGGGGCATAGGAGCTTTGACAAGGTGAGGGTACAAGGCTGGGTCTAGTCATGTTATGGATGGTGGTGTAGATGAGGCTGGGTCTAGTCATGTTATGGATGGTGGTGTAGATGAGGCTGGGTCTAGTCATGTTATGGATGGTGGTGTAGATGAGGCTGGGTCTAGTCATGCTTTGGATGGTGGTGTAGATGAGGCTGGGTCTAGTCATGTTATGTATGGTGATGTAGATGAGTCTGGGTCTAGTCATGTTATGGATGGTGGTGTAGATGAGGCTGGGTCTAGTCATGTTATGGATGGTGGTGTAGATGAGGCTGGGTCTAGTCAGGTTATGGATGGTGATGTAGATGAGGCTGGGTCTAGTCATGTTATGGATGGTGGTGTAGATGAGGCTGGGTCTAGTCATGTTATGGATGGTGGTGTAGATGAGGCTGGGTCTAGTCATGTTATGGATGGTGGTGTAGATGAGGCTGGGTCTAGTCAGGTTATATGGATGGTGGTGTAGATGAGGCTGGGTCTAGTCATGCTTTGGATGGTGGTGTAGATGAGGCTGGGTCTAGTCATGTTACGGATGGTGGTGTAGATGAGGCTGGGTCTAGTCATGTTATGGATGGTGGTGTAGATGAGGCTGGGTCTAGTCATGTTACGGATGGTGGTGTAGATGAGGCTGGGTCTAGTCAGGTTATAGATGGTGGTGTAGATGAGGCTGGGTCTAGTCATGTTACGGATGGTGGTGTAGATGAGGCTGGGTCTAGTCATGCTTTGGATGGTGGTGTAGATGAGGCTGGGTCTAGTCATGCTTTGGATGGTGGTGTAGATGAGGCTGGGTCTAGTCATGCTATAGATGGTGGTGTAGATGAGGCTGGGTCTAGTCATGTTATAGATGGTGGTGTAGATGAGGCTGGGTCTAGTCATGCTTTGGATGGTGGTGTAGATGAGGCTGGGTCTAGTCATGTTATGGATGGTGGTGTAGATGAGGCTGGGTCTAGTCATGCTTTGGATGGTGGTGTAGATGAGGCTGGGTCTAGTCATGCTTTGGATGGTGGTGTAGATGAGGCTGGGTCTAGTCATGTTATGGATGGTGGTGTAGATGAGGCTGGGTCTAGTCATGTTATGGATGGTGGTGTAGATGAGGCTGGGTCTAGTCATGTTATGGATGGTGGTGTAGATGAGGCTGGGTCTAGTCATGTTATGGATGGTGGTGTAGATGAGGCTGGGTCTAGTCATGTTATGGATGGTGGTGTAGATGAGGCTGGGTCTAGTCATGTTATGGATGGTGGTGTAGATGAGGCTGGGTCTAGTCATGTTACGGATGGTGGTGTAGATGAGGCTGGGTCTAGTCATGTTATGGATGGTGGTGTAGATGAGGCTGGGTCTAGTCATGTTATGGATGGTGGTGTAGATGAGGCTGGGTCTAGTCAGGTTATATGGATGGTGGTGTAGATGAGGCTGGGTCAAGTCATGCTATAGATGGTGGTGTAGATGAGGCTGGGTCTAGTCATGCTTTGGATGGTGGTGTAGATGAGGCTGGGTCTAGTCATGCTATAGATGGTGGTGTAGATGAGGCTGGGTCTAGTCAGGCTATAGATGGTGGTGTAGATGAGGCTGTGTCTAGTCATGCTATGGATGGTGGTGTAGATGAGGCTGGGTCTAGTCAGGCTATAGATGGTGGTGTAGATGAGGCTGGGTCTAGTCACGGTCTAGCTGACAGCCAGTCAGCTAGACCGTGGGGGTCAAAGTACACGGTGATGGAACTGTCAAGTTTCCTGAATGAGAGATGAAGAGATAAAGGATCTTGGAGCTTTTTTTTGCGTTCCGGGAAAGTTTGTAAGATCAGTACAACACACTATGAAAAAGGAGGGGCATGGTGTCCTCTCACCCAGGAAATGTTTTAGGTTGAGGAAGTGTGTCACAACAGTGCGTAAAAGTCTACCTTCAGACGCTGTTTAGATGTATAGTTTCTTTCTGGCACTGGGGCTTTTTGAGCTTTGCTATTGGTCTCTTTCTTTGCTGGCTTTTCTCCCACTTCTTATTGGAGACTCTTCGGGTCGGCTCGCTTAACATAAATGGCGCCAGAGATGCGGGAAAGAGGAGTGTGTTGGGTGAATATGTAAAACAAAAAAAAGTACAGGTGTTGTTTCTGCAGGAGACACATAGTGATGTGGTGAATGAAGTCTGGTGGAAAGGGGCTGAGTGTGCTGAGTGTGCTGAGCCATGGAACAAATGGTAGTGCAGTGGTGGCAGTCCTTTTTGTACCGGGTCTGGCCGTTAAAATGTGCTCCTCAAAGGAGGTGTGTAGGGGTAGACTGCTTGTAGTAAAAGCAGAAATTAATAACAGGGGTTTTGTCCTTATATATGTGTATGTGCCTAACACAGTGAGGGAGAGTTTGTTTGGGTGTCTTAGACAGGAACTCTCACAGGTAGCGCCTGAGGAGACGCTGGAGGTCGCGTGGACTGGAACTGCACAACTGCACTGGATTTTACAAAAGACAGAAATTGGGAGGAGCCTCATTCAGGCTCAGTGGGAGTGTTAACCTGTTAGGGATCCAATCCCGTGAACAGGTTAGATTTTGACAACATCCGGGGAAATGCAGAGCTCCAAATTCAAATTACAAAAATACTCATTTTAAACATTCATGAAAATACAAGTGCTGCACACCCTTCAAAAGCTTAGACTCTTGTTAATCTAACAGCGTTGTCAGATTTCAAAAAGGCTTTACGGCGAAAGCAGAACATTTGATTGTCTGCCCCGCCCAAATATATCAATTAGCATAATAACATAACCAGCAGAGCTGTCACAAAACTCAAAAATAGCATAAAATAAATCACTTACCTTTGATGCTCTTCATATGATGGCATACCCAAGCGTCCAGGTTACACAATAAAGGGTCCTTTTGTTCGATAAAGTTCTCTTTATATCCATAAAGCTCCGTTTGGTTGGCGATTAGTTTTGTTCAGTAATCCACCTGCCCAAAGGCTTTCATCAAATGCAGACAAACGATATCCCAAAAGTACCGGTAAAGTTCGTCGAAAAAAAGTCAAACAGCATTTGTAATCATTACTCAGATACCGTAAAATGAATGTAAACTATAATATTTCAGGCAGAATATAACCTGCTGAATAGAAGAGAAAAGAACTAAGCACGCACTCCCTGTTACGCACAAAATTCATAACAGTACACTTGACCGGACCTCAGGAAGAACTTGTCTTACTCCCTGGTTATTCAAGATAAAAGCTTCACACCTTATTCCAAAGACTGTGTGTGTGTGTGTGTGTGTGTGTGTGTGTGTGTGTGTGTGTGTGTGTGTGTGTGTGTGTGTGTGCGAGAGACAGACTAGCTGATTGACAGCCATATGATGGATTCTGTTAAAATGTAACGCACAAAATCCAAAACAGGACACTTGACGTGGACTCAGGAAGAAGTGGTCTTACTCCCTTGATTTTCAAGATAAAAGCTGGGGGTTAAACAAAAAGGCTTTGAATAGCTGGCCTATTGAAAACAGTGTGACATGACTGATTCAGACATCCCGGATGGATTTTGCTCAGGTGTTATACTCACAGACATTATTTTTAATAGTTTTAGAAACAGAGTGTTTTCTATCCAAAGCTACTAATTATATGCATATCCTAGCTTCTGGGCCTGAGTAATAGGCAGTTTACTTTGGGCACGTTTTTCATCCAAACTTCTAAATACTTCCCCCTAGCCCTAAGAAGTTAAGGGACGTCATCGAGGACGTCGTCCCCACAGTGACTGTACGTACATACCCCAACCAGAAACCATGGATTACAGGCAACATTGGCACTGAGCTAAAGGGTAGAGCTGCCGCTTTCAAGGAGCGGGTATCTAACCCGGAAGCTTATAAGAAATCTCGCAATGCCCTCCGACGAAACATCAAACAGGCAAAGCGTCAATACAGGACTAAGATCGAATCGTACTACACCGGCTCCGACGCTCGTCGGATGCGGCAGGGCCTGCAAACTATTACAGACTACAAAGGGAAGCACAGCCAAGAGCTGCCCAGTGACACGAGACTACCAGGCGAGCTAAATCACTTACATGCTCGCTTCGAGGCAAGTAACACTGAAACATGCATGAGAGCACCAGCTGTTCTGGACGACTGTATGATTACGCTCTCTGCAGCCGATGTGAGTAAGACCTTTAAACAGGTCATCATTCACAAGGCCACAGGGCCAGACTGATTACCAGGACGTGTACTCCGAGCATGCGCTGACCAACTGGCAAGTGTCTTCACTGAAATTTTCAACCTCTCCCTGTCTGAGTCTGTAATACCAACATGTTTCAAGCAGACCGCCATAGTCTCTGTGCCCAAGAACTCTAAGGTAACCTGCCTAAATGACTACCGACCCATATCACTCACGTCTGTAGCCATGAAATGCTTTGAAAGGCTGGTCATGGCTCACTTCAACACCATTATCCCAGAAACCTTAGACCCACTCCAATTTGCATACCGCACCAACAGATCCACAGATTATACCATCTCCATTGCACTCTACACTGCCCTTTCACACCTGGACAAAAGGAACGCCTATGTGAGAATGCTATTCATTGACTACAGCTAAGCGTTCAACACCATAGTACCCTCAAAGCTCATCACTAAGTTAAGGACCCTGGGACTTAACACCTCCCTCTGCAACTGGATCCTGGACATCCTGACGGGCCGCCCCCAGGTGGTAAGGGTAGGTAACAACACATCTGCTATCGCTGATCCTCAACACGGCGGCCTCTCAGGGGTGCATGCTCAGTCCCTTCCTGTACTCCCTGTTCACTCAAGACTGCACGGCCAGGCACGACTCCAACACCATCATTAAGTTTGCCGATGACACAACAGTGGTAGGCCTGATCACCGACAACGATGAGACAGCCTATAGGGAGGAGGTCAGAGACATGACCGTGTGGTGCAAGGACAACAACCTCTCCCTCAACGTGATCAAGACAAAGGAGATAATTGTGGACTACAGGAAAAGGAGGACCGAGCACGCCCCCATTCTCATCGACGGGGCTGCAGTGGAGCAGGTTGAGAGCTTCAAGTTCCTTGGTGTCCACATCACCAACAAACTAACATGGTCCAAGCACACCAAGACAGTCGTGAAGAAGGCACAAGAAAACCTATTCCCCCTTAGGAGACTGAAAAGATTTGGCATGGGTCCTCAGATCCTCAAAAGGTTTTACAGCTGCACCATCGAGAGCATCCTGACAGGTTGCAACACTGCCTGGTATGGCCCTAGAAATTGTCAAATACTCCAGCCACCCTCTCTGCTACCGCATGGCAAACGGTACCGGAATGCCAAGTCTAGGTCCAAGAGGCTCCTAAATAGATTCTACCCCCAAGCCATAAGACTCCTGAACAGCTAATCAAATGGCTACCCAGACTATTTACATTACACCCCCATCCCCGGAACGCTGCTGCTACTCTCTGTTATCATCTATGCATAGTCACTTTAATAACTCTACCTACATGTACATATTACTTCAATTACCGCTGTACCGGTACCCCCTGTATATAGCCTCCACATTGACTCTGTACCGGTACCCCCTGTATATAGCCTCCACATTGACTCTGTACCGGTACCCCCTGTATACAGCCTCCACATTGACTCTGTACCGGTACCCCCTGTATATAGCCTCCACATTGACTCTGTACCGGTACCCCCTGTATATAGCCTCCACATTGACTCTGTACCGGTACCCCCTGTATACAGCCTCCACATTGACTCTGTACCGGTACCCCCTGTATATAGCCTCCACATTGACTCTGTACCGGTACCCCCTGTATATAGCATCGCTATTGTTATTCACTGCTGCTCTTTAATTATTTGTTATTCTTATCTCTTACTTTTTTGGGGGGTATTTTCTTAAATCTGCATTGTTGGTTAAGGGCTTGTAAGTAAGCATTTCACTGTAAGGTCTGTGACAAATACATTTTGATTTGATTTGATTTAATCAGTTTGATCTAGTGGATGTTTGGAGAACTAGATATCAGTTTACATGGGTGAAGGTCTTTGGGGCTAGAGTGAGTGCAGGCAGACTAGATCGGTTTTACATGTCCAGGAATCAGAGCATTAGGCTGTTGGGCGCCACCATTCTCCCAGTGGGGTTTTCAGATCACCACATAACCATGGCTCGGCAGTCTATTTCACCAAGGCCTCGGCAGGCTTCCTATTGGAAGTTTCATGTAAAGCTTTTTGCTTTTTGGGAAAGGTGGGGTCAGCGAAGAGAGGACTATGAGTCTCTGAGTCAATGGTGGGATGTGGGAAAAGTCCAAATTCGGCTTTTCTGTCAACAGTATACAGCTCTCTTATCCTCAGAGGCTAGGAGAGTATTGGGGGAACTAGAGTAGTATCAGTGAGGTGGAGGTAGAGCTGATGGGGCGAGGCAGTGGGGCTGGGGGAACTGGAGAGTAGTATCACTGAGGTGGAGGTAGAGCTGATGGGACGAGGCAGTGTGGCTGGGGGAACTGGAGAGTAGTATCACTGAGGTGGAGGTAGAGCTGATGGGACGAGGCAGTGTGGCTGGGGGAACTGGAGAGTAGTATCACTGAGGTGGAGGTAGAGCTGATGGGACGAGGCAGTGTGGCTGGGGAACTGGAGAGTAGTATCACTGAGGTGGAGGTAGAGCTGATGGGGCGAGGCAGCGTGGCTGGGGGAACTGGAGAGTAGTATCAGTGAGGTGGAGGTAGAGCTGATGGGGCGAGGCAGCGTGGCTGGGGGAACTGGAGAGTAGTATCACTGGGGTGGAGGTAGAGCTGATGGGACGAGGCAGCGGGGCTGGGGGAACTGGAGAGTAGTATCACTGAGGTGGAGGTAGAGCTGATGGGACGAGGCAGCGGGGCTGGGGGAACTGGAGAGTAGTATCACTGAGGTGGAGGTAGAGCTGATGGGACGAGGCAGCGGGGACTGGAGAGTAGTATCACTGAGGTGGAGGTAGAGCTGATGGGACGAGGCAGCGTGGCTGGGGAACTGGAGAGTAGTATCACTGGGGTGGAGGTAGAGCTGATGGGACGAGGCAGCGGGGCTGGGGGAACTGGAGAGTAGTATCACTGAGGTGGAGAGTAGAGCTGATGGGACGAGGCAGCGGGGCTGGGGGAACTGGAGAGTAGTATCACTGAGGTGGAGGTAGAGCTGATGGGACGAGGCAGCGGGGCTGGGGAACTGGAGAGTAGTATCACTGAGGTGGAGGTAGAGCTGATGGGGCGAGGCAGCGGGGCTGGGGAACTGGAGAGTAGTATCACTGAGGTGGAGGTAGAGCTGATGGGACGAGGCAGGGGGGAACTGGAGAGTAGTATCACTGAGGTGGAGGTAGAGCTGATGGGACGAGGCAGGGGGAACTGGAGAGTAGTATCACTGAGGTGGAGGTAGAGCTGATGGGACGAGGCAGGGGGGACTGGAGAGTAGTATCACTGAGGTGGAGGTAGAGCTGATGGGACGAGGCAGCGGGGCTGGGGGAACTGGAGAGTAGTATCACTGAGGTGGAGGTAGAGCTGATGGGGCGAGGCAGCGGGGCTGGGGGAACTGGAGAGTAGTATCACTGAGGTGGAGGTAGAGCTGATGGGACGAGGCAGCGGGGCTGGGGGAACTGGAGAGTAGTATCAGTGAGGTGGAGGTAGAGCTGATGGGACGAGGCAGCGGGGCTGGGGAATTTTTTCTGGTCAGGCCATCACTGGCTGAGGGCAGCAGTGTTGTACATGTCCATCCACAAAGGAGGACAGGGGCTGGTGGAACTGGAGAGCAGGGTGGCTGTATTCCGATTTAAAGGCGGTTCAGAGACTGCTGTACCTTACTGATGTCGGCTGGAGGGAACCAGCATGCGCACTGCTGAGGAGACCTGGCGGGTTAGGGTTGGACCGGCAGCTGTTCCTCATGAAGCTGGAGAGGCTGAGTACAGCAGGTCTCTCAGACTTTTACTCTGCAGTGCTGAGGGCCTGGCAGCTGCTAAGGCCCACACGAGAAGGGGGTGTGGAGCCTGGGCTGTGGGTGTGGGAGGAGCCTATCTTCCACAACCCAGCCATCCCTTTGAGATCGTTTCAGTCGGCCACCCTGCAGAGACAACTGATGGCAGCGGGTTTACTAAGGCTGGAATCACCTGCGGCTGCTGGGAGAGGAGGGGTGGAAAACCCCGGAAGTCCTGGCACAACAAACAGGACTAACATTCTCTTAGGCTGCTGGAGAGATTCCTGGAGGAGATCCAGGAGGCACTGTCGGAGCCGGTAAGGGGGTTGTTTGAGAGGTCAAAGGGGAAGGGGCCGCTAATGTTTCCGCCACTGCAGGTGACGGCAGAGACTGGGGACTGGCAAGGGGGTTGGGAGGACTTGTTAGATTTGAACCCCCCCCGGGCCTGGGGGAGTTTGAGGGGGTGGGAGGTAAAGCCCTCTACAACCTCTGCGTTAAGGTGAGGAACATTAGGAGCCTAACAGGAGTGAAGCCACATCAGTGGCAGGGGGTATGTGGGGCGGAGAGTATGGTGGGTTTTAGATGGAGGGGGCTCTACAAACTCCCAGCACCAAAGAGGTCAGAGGACCTCCAGTGGAGGGTTCTACATGGAGCCCTGGCCACAAACAGCTGGTTGGCACGGGTTGACCAGAGAGTTGGACTGGGGTGTCCTTTCTGTGTCATGAGTGAAACTGTGCATCATGTGTTTTCTATGTGCGCCAGGTTAATGCCATTAATGTCTCTGTTGGAATGTCTGTGTGAGAGGTTGGGGGTAGAGTTTACTGTTGGGATGTTTATAATGGGGTACAGCTATTCAAATAAGGAGTTGTGTGTATAAGGTAGTTGTTGTGAATTTGTTAGATTACTTGTTAGATACTACTGCATGGTCGGAACTAGAAGCACAAGCATTTCGCTACACTCGCATTAACATCTGCTAACCATGTGTATGTGACAAATAAAATTTGATTTGATTTGATTTGATTTGATTTGAATGTTTGCTTAGGCAAAGTTGTCTATTTGTCTAACAAGGAGGAACAGGATGAAAGGTGGGTGGGATAACAGACCCTTTACTATTATTTAATGGGATGGTCTCTGCGCGCCTCAGGGTGGAATTAGACCTGCATAAAACACTAAGCACTGTGGAGATGTTTCAGGAGATACGGTGTGTCGGCTGGGGAAGATGGGTTGGATATACGGCTGTAGAAGTGGGGAGGTTTTGGTTATTGTAGAGTGTTGTTTTGTATCGTGGGGTAGATGGCAAGGTGAGTGTGTAGCATAGGGGATATTTGTTTTTAAAGGGTGGCAGTGGTGAGGTTTTAATGAAATGAAATGAGGATGTATCATTAAAGAAAGACAAAAAGTCAACAAAGAGTATCTCTCTGTCTCGCTCTCCTTCTCTCCTTCTCTCTGTGTGTGTGTCTTTCTCTCTCAATAGAAGGGCTTTATTGGCATGGGAATCATATGTTAACATTGCCAAAGCAAGTGAAGTAGATAATGAACAAAAGTGAAATAAACAAGAAAAATGAACAGTAAACATTACACTCACAGAAGTTACAAAATAATGAAGATATTTCAAATGTCATATTATGTCTATATACAGTGTTGTAATGATGTGCAAATAGATAAAGTACAAAAGGGAAAATAAATAAACATGAATATTGAATGTATGTACAATAGTGTTTGTTCTTCACTGGTTCCTCTGGTCTCTCTCTCTCTCTCTCTCTCTCTCTCTCTCTCTCTCTCTCTCTCTCTCTCTCTCTCTCTCTCTCTCTCTCTCTCTCTCTCTCTCTCAGGGTGATGACTGTTCTCTGACCTGTCCTGCTGGGGTGTATGGGGCCAACTGTTCCTCTCCCTGTTCCTGCCACAACCAGATCGCCTGCTCACACATCGACGGATCCTGCACGTGCAGAGAAGGTACTGTAGGCTGAATACTGTCATATCTCTCTTTCGTACGTTCGCTCTCTCTCTCTCTCTCTCTCTCTCTCTCTCTCTCTCTCTCTCTCTCTCTCTCTCTCTCTCTCTCTCAACATAAATGTTTTAACTGCCAATATGACAATATTCAATTCAAACAATCCAGTCAATCCACAGCCGTACGCTGGCTGACGTCAGTTGATGATAGGACAAGACAGACAGACCAGCTGTAGTATCTATAGTAACTATATTACCAGACAGACAGACTAGCTGTAGTAACTATAGTAACTATATTACCAGACAGACAGACAAGCTGTAGTATCTATAGTAACTATATTACCAGACAGACAAGCTGTAGTAACTATAATAA
>CM059819.1:6494527-6502027 GCA_030435695.1 Brachymystax lenok tsinlingensis | reverse complement strand
AGTACAGTACAGAGAGTATATAGAGTACAGTACAGAGAGTGTATAGAGTACAGTACAGAGAGTGTATAGAGTACAGTACAGAGAGTGTATAGAGTACAGTATAGAGAGTGTATAGAGTACAGTATAGAGAGTATATAGAGTACAGTACAGAGAGTATATAGAGTACAGTATAGAGAGTATATAGAGTACAGTATAGAGAGGAGAGTATATAGAGTACAGTACAGAGAGTATATAGAGTACAGTATAGAGAGTGTATAGAGTACAGTATAGAGAGTGTATAGAGTACAGTATAGAGAGTATATAGAGTACAGTACAGAGAGTATATAGAGTACAGTATAGAGAGTATATAGAGTACAGTATAGAGAGGAGAGTATATAGAGTACAGTACAGAGAGTATATAGAGTACAGTACAGAGAGTATATAGAGTACAGTACAGAGAGTGTATAGAGTACAGTATAGAGAGTATATAGAGTACAGTACAGAGAGTATATAGAGTACAGTACAGAGAGTATATATAGTACAGCAGTGTAGAGAGTGAAGTTGTGCTGCAGTGTAGAGAGTGAAGTTGTGCTGCAGTACAGAGAGTGAAGTTGTGCTGCAGTGTAGAGAGTGAAGTTGTGCTGCAGTACAGAGAGTGAAGTTGTGCTGCACTACAGAGAGTGAAGTTGTGCTGCAGTACAGAGAGTGAAGTTGTTCTGCAGTACAGAGAGTGAAGTTGTGCTGCACTACAGAGAGTGAAGTTGTGCTGCAGTACAGAGAGTGAAGTTGTGCTGCAGTGTAGAGAGTGAAGTTGTGCTGCAGTGTAGAGAGTGAAGTTGTGCTGCAGTGTAGAGAGTGAAGTTGTGCTGCAGTGTAGAGAGTGAAGTTGTGCTGCAGTACAGAGAGTGAAGTTGTGCTGCAGTACAGAGAGAGTGAAGTTGTGCTGCAGTACAGAGTGAAGTTGTGCTGCAGTACAGAGAGTGAAGTTGTGCTGCAGTACAGAGAGTGAAGTTGTGCTGCAGTGTAGAGAGTGAAGTTGTGCTGCAGTGTAGAGAGTGAAGTTGTGCTGCAGTACAGAGAGTGAAGTTGTGCTGCAGTGTAGAGAGTGAAGTTGTGCTGCAGTACAGAGAGTGAAGTTGTGCTGCAGTGTAGAGAGTGAAGTTGTGCTGCAGTACAGAGAGTGAAGTTGTGCTGCAGTACAGAGAGTGAAGTTGTGCTGCATGCAGTGTAGAGTGAAGTTGTGCTGCAGTGTAGAGAGTGAAGTTGTGCTGCAGTGTAGAGAGTGAAGTTGTGCTGCAGTACAGAGAGTGAAGTTGTGCTGCAGTGTAGAGAGTGAAGTTGTGCTGCAGTACAGAGAGTGAAGTTGTGCTGCAGTGTAGAGAGTGAAGTTGTGCTGCAGTACAGAGAGTGAAGTTGTGCTGCAGTACAGAGAGTGAAGTTGTGATGCAGTGTAGAGAGTGAAGTTGTGCTGCAGTGTAGAGAGTGAAGTTGTGCTGCAGTGTAGAGAGTGAAGTTGTGCTGCAGTACAGAGAGTGAAGTTGTGCTGCAGTGTAGAGAGTGAAGTTGTGCTGCAGTACAGAGAGTGAAGTTGTGCTGCAGTGTAGAGAGTGAAGTTGTGCTGCAGTACAGAGAGTGAAGTTGTGCTGCACTACAGAGAGTGAAGTTGTGCTGCAGTGTAGAGAGTGAAGTTGTGCTGCAGTGTAGAGAGTGAAGTTGTGCTGCAGTGTAGAGAGTGAAGTTGTGCTGCAGTGTAGAGAGTGAAGTTGTGCTGCAGTACAGAGAGTGGAGTTGTGCTGCTGTACAGAGAGTGAAGTTGTGCTGCAGTACAGAGAGTGAAGTTGTGCTGCAGTACAGAGAGTGAAGTTGTGCTGCAGTGTAGAGAGTGAAGTTGTGCTGCAGTGTAGAGAGTGAAGTTGTGCTGCAGTGTAGAGAGTGAAGTTGTGCTGCAGTGTAGAGAGTGAAGTTGTGCTGCAGTACAGAGAGTGAAGTTGTGCTGCAGTACAGAGAGTGAAGTTGTGCTGCTGTACAGAGAGTGAAGTTGTGCTGCAGTACAGAGAGTGAAGTTGTGCTGCAGTACAGAGAGTGAAGTTATGCTGCAGTACAGAGAGTGAAGTTGTGCTGCAGTACAGAGAGTGAAGTTGTGCTGCAGTGTAGAGAGTGAAGTTGTGCTGCAGTACAGAGAGTGAAGTTGTGCTGCAGTGTAGAGAGTGAAGTTGTGCTGCAGTACAGAGAGTGAAGTTATGCTGCAGTACAGAGAGTGAAGTTGTGCTGCAGTACAGAGAGTGAAGTTGTGCTGCAGTGTAGAGTGAAGTTGTGCTGCAGTACAGAGAGTGAAGTTGTGCTGCAGTGTAGAGAGTGAAGTTGTGCTGCAGTGTAGAGAGTGAAGTTGTTCTGCAGTACAGAGAGTGAAGTTGTGCTGCAGTGTAGAGAGTGAAGTTGTGCTGCAGTACAGAGAGTGAAGTTGTGCTGCAGTGTAGAGAGTGAAGTTGTGCTGCAGTGTAGAGAGTGAAGTTGTTCTGCAGTACAGAGAGTGAAGTTGTGATGCAGTGTAGAGAGTGAAGTTGTGCTGCAGTACAGAGAGTGAAGTTGTGCTGAAGTACAGAGAGTGAACTTGTGATGCAGTGTAGAGAGTGAAGTTGTGCTGCAGTGTAGAGAGTGGAGTTGTCCTGCAGTATAGAGAGTGAAGTTGTTCTGCAGTGTAGAGAGTGAAGTTGTGCTGCAGTACAGAGAGTGAAGTTGTGCTGCTGTGTAGAGAGTGAAGTTGTGCTGCAGTACAGAGAGTGAAGTTGTGCTGCAGTGTAGAGAGTGAAGTTGTGCTGCAGTACAGAGAGTGAAGTTGTGCTGCAGTGTAGAGAGTGAAGTTGTGCTGCACTACAGAGAGTGAAGTTGTGCTGCACTACAGAGAGTGAAGTTGTGCTGCAGTACAGAGAGTGAAGTTGTGCTGCAGTGTAGAGAGTGAAGTTGTGCTGCAGTACAGAGAGTGAAGTTGTGCTGCACTACAGAGAGTGAAGTTGTGCTGCACTACAGAGAGTGAAGTTGTGCTGCAGTACAGAGAGTGAAGTTGTGCTGCAGTGTAGAGAGTGAAGTTGTGCTGCAGTGTAGAGAGTGAAGTTGTGCTGCAGTGTAGAGAGTGAAGTTGTGCTGCAGTGTAGAGAGTGAAGTTGTGCTGCAGTACAGAGAGTGAAGTTGTGCTGCAGTGTAGAGAGTGAAGTTGTGCTGCAGTACAGAGAGTGAAGTTTTGCTGCAGTGTAGAGAGTGAAGTTGTGCTGCAGTACAGAGAGTGAAGTTGTGCTGCAGTGTAGAGAATGAAGTTGTGCTGCAGTGTAGAGAGTGAAGTTGTGCTGCAGTACAGAGAGTGAAGTTGTGCTGCAGTGTAGAGAGTGAAGTTGTGCTGCAGTGTAGAGAGTGAAGTTGTGCT
Organism: Brachymystax lenok tsinlingensis; assembly: GCA_030435695.1. Lineage (NCBI taxonomy): Eukaryota > Metazoa > Chordata > Actinopteri > Salmoniformes > Salmonidae > Brachymystax > Brachymystax lenok. Next base: position 6,498,630 of record CM059819.1, on the reverse strand, counting down.
GCAGTACAGAGAGTGAAGTTGTGCTGCACTACAGAGAGTGAAGTTGTGCTGCACTACAGAGAGTGAAGTTGTGCTGCAGTACAGAGAGTGAAGTTGTGCTGCAGTGTAGAGAGTGAAGTTGTGCTGCAGTACAGAGAGTGAAGTTGTGATGCAGTGTAGAGAGTGAAGTTGTGCTGCAGTGTAGAGAGTGAAGTTGTGATGCAGTGTAGAGAGTGAAGTTGTGATGCAGTGTAGAGAGTGAAGTTGTGCTGCAGTGTAGAGAGTGAAGTTGTTCTGCAGTGTAGAGAGTGAAGTTGTGCTGCAGTACAGAGAGTGAAGTTGTGCTGCAGTACAGAGAGTGAAGTTGTGCTGCAGTGTAGAGAGTGGAGTTGTCCTGCAGTGTAGAGAGTGAAGTTGTTCTGCAGTGTAGAGAGTGAAGTTGTGCTGCAGTACAGAGAGTGAAGTTGTGCTGCAGTACAGAGAGTGAAGTTGTGCTGCAGTGTAGAGAGTGAAGTTGTGCTGCAGTACAGAGAGTGAAGTTGTGCTGCAGTACAGAGAGTGAAGTTGTACTGCAGTACAGAGAGTGAAGTTGTGCTGCAGTACAGAGAGTGAAGTTGTACTGCAGTACAGAGAGTGAAGTTGTGCTGCACTACAGAGAGTGAAGTTGTGCTGCAGTACAGAGAGTGAAGTTGTGCTGCAGTACAGAGAGTGAAGTTGTGCTGCAGTACAGAGAGTGAAGTTGTGCTGCACTACAGAGAGTGAAGTTGTTCTGCAGTACAGAGAGTGAAGTTGTGATGCAGTGTAGAGAGTGAAGTTGTGCTGCAGTACAGAGAGTGAAGTTGTGTTGCAGTACAGAGAGTGAACTTGTGATGCAGTGTAGAGAGTGAAGTTGTGCTGCAGTGTAGAGAGTGGAGTTGTCCTGCAGTATAGAGAGTGAAGTTGTTCTGCAGTGTAGAGAGTGAAGTTGTGCTGCAGTACAGAGAGTGAAGTTGTGCTGCAGTACAGAGAGTGAAGTTGTGCTGCAGTGTAGAGTGAAGTTGTGCTGCAGTACAGAGAGTGAAGTTGTACTGCAGTACAGAGAGTGAAGTTGTGCTGCAGTACAGAGAGTGGAGTTGTGCTGCTGTACAGAGAGTGAAGTTGTGCCGCAGTACAGAGAGTGAAGTTGTACTGCAGTACAGAGAGTGAAGTTGTGCTGCAGTACAGAGAGTGAAGTTGTACTGCAGTACAGAGAGTGAAGTTGTGCTGCAGTACAGAGAGTGAAGTTGTACTGCAGTACAGAGAGTGAAGTTGTGCTGCACTACAGAGAGTGAAGTTGTGCTGCAGTACAGAGAGTGAAGTTGTGCTGCAGTACAGAGAGTGAAGTTGTGCTGCAGTACAGAGAGTGAAGTTGTGCTGCACTACAGAGAGTGAAGTTGTTCTGCAGTACAGAGAGTGAAGTTGTGATGCAGTGTAGAGAGTGAAGTTGTGCTGCAGTACAGAGAGTGAAGTTGTGCTGCAGTACAGAGAGTGAACTTGTGATGCAGTGTAGAGAGTGAAGTTGTGCTGCAGTGTAGAGAGTGGAGTTGTCCTGCAGTATAGAGAGTGAAGTTGTTCTGCAGTGTAGAGAGTGAAGTTGTGCTGCAGTACAGAGAGTGAAGTTGTGCTGCAGTACAGAGAGTGAAGTTGTGCTGCAGTGTAGAGTGAAGTTGTGCTGCAGTACAGAGAGTGAAGTTGTGCTGCAGTACAGAGAGTGAAGTTGTGCTGCAGTACAGAGAGTGAAGTTGTGCTGCAGTACAGAGAGTGGAGTTGTGCTGCTGTACAGAGAGTGAAGTTGTGCCGCAGTACAGAGAGTGAAGTTGTACTGCAGTACAGAGAGTGAAGTTGTGCTGCAGTACAGAGAGTGAAGTTGTGCTGCAGTACAGAGAGTGAAGTTGTACTGCAGTACAGAGAGTGAAGTTGTGCTGCACTACAGAGAGTGAAGTTTGTGTTGCAGTACAGAGAGTGAAGTTGTGCTGCAGTACAGAGAGTGAAGTTGTGCTGCAGTACAGAGAGTGAAGTTGTGCTGCACTACAGAGAGTGAAGTTGTGCTGCAGTACAGAGAGTGAAGTTGTGCTGCACTACAGAGAGTGAAGTTGTGCTGCACTACAGAGAGTGAAGTTGTACTGCAGTACCTCTTCCTCTTCCTCTTCCTCATTCTCTCCTTCTACCCTCTTTCCCCTCTCCTCTTGCCCTCCTTCCTCCCACTCCTCCTATCCTCTCCAGGTTGGCAGGGTGTGGATTGTACCATCTCATGCTCCAGTGATACCTGGGGTCTGAACTGTAATCAGACGTGTCTGTGTGCCAACGGGGCGGCCTGCGACCCGAGCAATGGAACCTGTACCTGCGCCCCCGGCTGGATGGACGAGTACTGCGACACAACCTGTCCCGTGAGTAAGAGAGAGAGATAGAGAGATATCAAACAAATCACATTTTATTTGTCATATGCGCCGAATAAAACTGGTGTAGACTTTACCGTGAAATGCTTGCTTATGAGCCCTTCCCAATGATACAGAATATAGTAACTCAAGAGGAATAAAATAAAATACACAAGACTAAAGATGGTTTTCGTGGCTGTTCACATACCACCACAGTCAGAGGTTTGTCACTAAGACAGCATTGAATGAGCTGTATTCCGCCATAAGGACTTTAATGCAGGGAAACTTAAATCCGTTTTACCAAATTTCTATCTACATGTTAAATGTGCAACCAGAAGGGGAAAAAACTCTGGACCACCTATACTCCACACACAAAGACGCATAAAAAGCTCTCCCTCCATTTGTCAAATCTGACCATAATTCCATCCTCCTGATTCCTGCTTACAAGCAGGAAGCACCAGTGACTAGCTCAATAAAAAAGTGGTCAGATGAAGCAGATGCTAAACTACAGGACTGTTTTGCTAGCACAGACTGGAACATGTTCCGGGATTCCTCCGATGGCATTGAGGAGTACACCACATCAGTCATTGAGTGTATCGATGACGTCGTCCCCACAGTGACCAGTGACAGGAAACATGAACTAAAGGGTAGAGCTGCCGCTTTCAAGGAGCAGGACTCTAACCCGGAAGCTTATAAGAAATCCCACTATGCCCTCTGACGGACCATCAAACAGGCAAAGCGTCAATACAGGACAACGATCGAATCGTGCTACACCGGCTCTGACGCTCGTCTGATGTCGCAGGGCTTGCAAACCATTACAGACTACTACAAAGGGAAGCACAGACGAGAGCTGCCCAGTCACACGAGCCTACCAGATGAGCTAAACTTATTCTATGCTCGGTTCGAGGCAAATAACACTGAAACATGCATGAGAAAACCAGCTGTTCTGGAAGACTGTGATCACGCTCTCTGCAGCCGATGTGAGTAAGACCTTTAAACAGATCAACATTCACAAGGCCACAGGGCCAGAAGGATTACCAGGACGTATACGCGAGCATGCGCTGACCAACTGGCAAGTGTCTTCACTGACATTTTCAACCTCTCCCTGTCCGAGTCTGTAATACCAACATGTTTCAAGCAGACCGCCATAGTGCCAAAGAACACTAAGGTAACCTGCCTAAATGACGACCGACCCGTAGCACTCACGTCTGTAGCCACGAAGTGCTTCGAAAGGCTTGTCATGGCTCACATCAACACCATTATCCCAGAAACCCTAGACCCACTCCAATTTACGTACCGCTCCAACAGATCCACAGATGATGCAATCTCTTTTGCACTCCACACTGCCCTTTCCCGCCTGGACTAAAGGAACACCAATGTGAGAATGCTATTAATTGACTACAGCTCAGCGTTCAACACCATAGTGCCCTCAAAGCTCATCAATGAGCTAAGGACCCTGGGACTAAACACCTCCCTCTGCAACTGGATCCTGGACTTCTTGACGGGCCGCCCCCAGGTGGTAAGGTTAGGTAACAACACATCCGCCACGCTGTTCCTCAACACAGGGGCCCCTCAAGGGTGCGTGCTCAGTCCCCTCCTGTACTCCCTGTTCACTCATGACTATACGGCCAGGCACGACTCCAACACCATCATTAACAGTGGTAGGCCTGATCACCGACAATGATGAGACAGCCTATAGGGAGGTCAGAGACCTGGCAGTGTGGTGCCAGG
>CM059819.1:6387027-6489527 GCA_030435695.1 Brachymystax lenok tsinlingensis | reverse complement strand
GTGCATTCTTGCTAGTGTGTGTGTGCGCTCCCTGTCCCTCTCTGGCTACCATTAGGACTGCTGTATGGGGGGACAGGGACAAGGATGGATGTCAGAGGAAGGGTCAGGATTGGGTCATCTCTGGACGTTAGAATCACAACGGGGAACGGCTGCAGTCTAATGACAGACTGAGGTGAAGCTGTGACCCCAGGGCTGATTCATGCCTGGAATACAACTGACAGGATGGTTCTCTTCTCTACTCTGGATTTCATTAACACACTGGGGTCCTGAGTGGTGAGGGGCTGCCCAAAGATAATGCCTGAAGAGACATCCGGTAGGTCGAGATGGGTACAGGACGATAACATTGTGGAGGACGAAAGAGGAAATATTGGATTGGATAGCAAAGCTGTTTTAAAGTTAAATACTACCTCCTCTGTTGAAATGCACTGTGCTTAGGTGTGACATTTCAAACCAATTAACATGAACATGTTTCTTGTTGTTGTCCCGCAGTGAGAAGCCTTCAAGGTTTTCCAATGCTGCCTCTTCTGTGAAAGAGCTCTCTGAGTTTCTGAATGCTGTTATTATGAATGGTCTATCTGAGTACTGTCATTATGGATGGTCTGTCTGAGTACTGTCATTATGGATGGTCTATCTGAGTACTGTCATTATGAATGGTCTATCTGAGTACTGTCATTATGGATGGTCTATCTGAGTACTGTCATTATGAATGGTCTGTCTGAGTACTGTCATTATGGATGGTCTGTCTGAGTACTGTCATTATGGATGGTCTATCTGAGTACTGTCATTATGGATGGTCTATCTGAGTACTGTCATTATGGATGGTCTGTCTGAGTACTGTCATTATGGATGGTCTATCTGAGTACTGTCATTATGAATGGTCTATCTGAGTACTGTCATTATGGATGGTCTATCTGAGTACTGTCATTATGAATGGTCTGTCTGAGTACTGTCATTATGGATGGTCTGTCTGAGTACTGTCATTATGGATGGTCTATCTGAGTACTGTCATTATGGATGGTCTATCTGAGTACTGTCATTATGGATGGTCTGTCTGAGTACTGTCATTATGGATGGTCTATCTGAGTACTGTCATTATGAATGGTCTGTCTGAGTACTGTCATTATGAATGGTCTATCTGAGTACTGTGATTATGGATGGTCTGTCTGAGTACTGTCATTATGGATGGTCTATCTGAGTACTGTCATTATGGATGGTCTATCTGAGTACTGTCATTATGGATGGTCTATCTGAGTACTGTCATTATGAATGGTCTGTCTGAGTACTGTCATTATGGATGGTCTGTCTGAGTACTGTCATTATGGATGGTCTATCTGAGTACTGTCATTATGGATGGTCTATCTGAGTACTGTCATTATGGATGGTCTATCTGAGTACTGTCATTATGGACGGTCTATCTGAGTACTGTCATTATGGACGGTCTATCTGAGTACTGTCATTATGGATGGTCTATCTGAGTACTGTCATTATGGATGGTCTATCTGAGTACTGTCATTATGGATGGTCTATCTGAGTACTGTCATTATGGATGGTCTATCTGAGTACTGTCATTATGAATGGTCTATCTGAGTACTGTCATTATGGATGGTCTGTCTGAGTACTGTCATTATGGATGGTCTATCTGAGTACTGTCATTATGGATGGTCTATCTGAGTACTGTCATTATGGACGGTCTATCTGAGTACTGTCATTATGGATGGTCTATCTGAGTACTGTCATTATGGATGGTCTATCTGAGTACTGTCATTATGGATGGTCTATCTGAGTACTGTCATTATGGATGGTCTATCTGAGTACTGTCATTATGAATGGTCTATCTGAGTACTGTCATTATGGATGGTCTGTCTGAGTACTGTCATTATGGATGGTCTATCTGAGTACTGTCATTATGGATGGTCTATCTGAGTACTGTCATTATGGATGGTCTATCTGAGTACTGTCATTATGGACGGTCTATCTGAGTACTGTCATTACGAATGGTCTGTCTGAGTACTTTTGTTCTGCAGCTCTCTGTGAACAAACATAGAACTATCTCCTCTAAAGGTTTTTGTCTTCCTAGGGATGTGTTCCTTTCCACTGTGCTTTTGTTGCTGTTTGAGGCCGGGTTACTGTAAAGCACTTTACAGCTGTTCATGTAAAAAACAAAAAACTCACTTTGGTTGTATTGACAAGAATGAGAGAGGAGACAAACAGTGATGAATTCTCTCTAACCTGTAGCTTACTGCACTCCTCCAATAGAGAGTTAGCAGAAGAGTCTCCATCGGTCTCCCTCCCTCTCTCTACCCATCCCTCTACCCATCCCTCTACCTATCTGTCTACCCATCCCTCTACCTATCCCTCCATCCCTCTACCCATCCCTCTATCCCTCTACCCATCCCTCCATCCCTCTGCCCATACCTCCATCCCTCTACCCATACCTCCATCCCTCTACCCATACCTCCATCCCTCTACTCATCCCTCCCTCCCTCTACCCATCCCTCCACCCCTATACTCATCCCTCCATCCCTCTATCCCTCTACCCATACCTCCATCCCTCTACCCATACCTCCATCCCTCTACCCATACCTCCATCCCTCTACCCATACCTCCATCCCTCTACCCATACCTCCATCCCTCTACCCATTCCTCCCTCCCTCTACCCATTCCTCCCTCCCTCTACCCATCCCTCCACCCCTATACTCATCCCTCCATCCCTCTATCCCTCTGCCCATCCCTCTACCCATCCCTCCACCCATCCCTCCATCCCTCTACCCATCCCTCCATCCCTCTACCCATCCCTCCCTCCCTCTACTCATCCCTCCATCCCTCTACCCATCCCTCCATCCCTCCACCCATACCTCCATCCCTCTACCCATCCCTCCATCCCTCTGCCCATCCCTCTACCCATACCTCCATCCCTCTACTCATCCCTCCCTCCCTCTACCCATCTATCGACCTATCCCTCCATCCCTCGACCCATCCCTCCATCCCTCTACCCATCCCTCCATCCCTCTACCCATACCTCCATCCCTCTACCCATACATCCATCCCTCTACTCATCCCTCCCTCCCTCTACCCATCCCTCCACCCCTATACTCATCCCTCCATCCCTCTATCCCTCTGCCCATCCCTCTACCCATTCCTCCATCCCTCGACCCATCCCTCCATCCCTCTACCCATCACTCCATCCCTCTACCCATCCCTCCATCCCTCTGCCCATCCCTCTACCCATACCTCCATCCCTCTACTCATCCCTCCCTCCCTCTACCCATCTATCGACCTATCCCTCCATCCCTCTACTCATCCCTCCATCCCTCTATCCCTCTACCCATCCCTCTACCCATCCCTCCATCCCTCGACCCATCCCTCCATCCCTCTACCCATCCCTCCATCCCTCTACCCATCCCTCCATCCCTCTACCCATCCCTCCATCCCTCTACTCATCCCTCCATCCCTCTATCCCTCTACCCATCCCTCCATCCCTCGACCCATCCCTCCATCCCTCGACCCATCCCTCCATCCCTCTACCCATCCCTCCATCCCTCTACCCATCCCTCCATCCCTCGACCCATCCCTCCATCCCTGCATCCCTCTACCCATCCCTCCATCCCTCTACCCATCCCTCCATCCCTGCATCCCTCTACCCATCCCTCCATCCCTCGACCCATCCCTCCATCCCTCTACCCATCCCTCCATCCCTCTACCCATCACTCCATCCCTCTACCCATCCCTCTACCCATCCCTCCATCCCTGCATCCCTCTACCCATCCCTCCATCCCTCTACCCATCCCTCCATCCCTGCATCCCTCTACCCATCCCTCCATCCCTGTACCCATCCCTCCATCCCTATACCCATCCCTCTACCCATACCTCCATCCATGCCTCTAACCATACTTCATTCCCTCTACCCATACCTTAATCCCTCTACCCATACCTCCACCCCTCTACCCATCCTTCCATCCCTCTACCCATCCCTCCATCAGTCCCTCATCTCTGCGGTACATAGGAGTTCCAGTCTAGATTCCTCTGGTCTTCACAGACCCAGCAGGTTATAGACAGATCTGTTTTATTAATGATGTTATAATGGCTGAAGCCCACTCACATATTCTCTCTCTGTTCTGTCAGAGAAACTTCTAATGAGTCTGGAACAGAGGGGACAGCTTGAAAGAGTGTGGAGTTTCAGGAGTGTGTGTGTGTGTGTGTGTGTGTGTGTGTGTGTGTGTGTGTGTGTGTGTGTGTGTGTGTGTGTGTGTGTGTGTGTGTGTGTGTGTGTGTGTGTGTGTGTGTGTGTGTGTGTGTGTGGGAGGTTGGTTGTGGGTGTGTGTGTGGGTGGGTGTGTTAGACCCAGGGATTCTCTTCTAGTTGAATCCCCAGTGAGTCCTCAGTTTCTCAGCCCAGTCCTGCTGAGACAGACTACTTCCCCTCAAGACACGCACACACAATTTGAGAGGTACTGCTAATGCTACCCACGCCATCTCTCCCTGGGACTCTATCTTTCTCCCATCTCTCCCTGGGACTCTACCTCTCTTCCATCTCTCCCTGAGACTCTACCTTTCTTCCATCTCTACCTGGGACTCTACCTTTCTCCCATCTCTCCCTGGGACTCTACCTTTCTCTCCATCTCTCCCTGGGACTCTACCTTTCTTCCAACTCTCCATCTCTTCGTAGGACTGTAACTTTCCTGTTTCATGTAGTTCTGTCTCTCCCTGAAAGAAAGAGGTTAGAGGAAGGAGAGAAAGCTAACAATCTATTTTGTTCTGTCTCTGTCTCTTCCATTCACAAATCCTTTATAAACTACGCTATAATGTATAGAGGCGCTGGGTAATCTTTTCTCACAGCCGTGGAGGCCCCCAGAATCAGTCGAGTAATATGAGTTACTGAGCGGTATCCCCATGTGTCCTGGCCCCTCCAGGTGTGCACTGTGACAGTGTGTGTGTGGAGGGCCGATGGGGCCCCGACTGCTCCTACTCCTGTACCTGTGAGAACGGAGGCTCCTGCTCACCGGAGGACGGAACGTGTGTGTGTGCCCCCGGATACAGAGGCACCTCCTGCAGACGCAGTAAGAGAGCAACAACACACACACACTCACATACGCCTGCACACACACACTCACACGCATGCGCACGCACATGCCACACACACACACACAGATAATCAGAGCAGCCAGTCAAGTAAAATGGCCTCTCTGACATGTGTGTATTTGCGTATGTGTTCCTACGTATACTTACCTTCGTCTCTGTGTGTGAGCCTACTTATAATGTAATGGCTGTGTGTGAGCCTACTTATAATGTAATGTCTGTGTGTGAGCCTACTTATAATGTAATGTCTGTGTGTGAGCCTACTTATAATGTAAAGGCTGTGTGTGAGCCTACTTATAACGTAATGTCTGTGTGTGAGCCTACATGTAATGTAATGTCTGTGTGTGAGCCTAGTTATAATGTAATGTCTGTGTGTGAGCCTACATGTAATGTAATGTCTGTGTGTGAGCCTAGTTATAATGTAATGTCTGTGTGTGAGCCTACGTGCATGTCTCTCTGTGTGCGTGAACAGCAAGCATGTTTACTTCTTTATGTGTGTCCTTCTGTGTCAACGAGATAAACTGCAGTCACCCAGTTCACAGTTCAGTCTACTATCTTATTTACACTGACCTGTAAACCCCTCCTCTCTGACCTGTAAACCCCTCCTCTCTGACCTGTAAACCCCTCCTCTCATTACACTGAGACAGAGCAGGGAGGAAACATCATTCTGACCTGTAAACCCCTCCTCTCATTACACTGAGACAGAGCAGGGAGGAAACATCATTCTGACCTGTAAACCCCTCCTCTCATTACACTGAGACAGAGCAGGAAGGAAACATCATTCTGACCTGTAAACCCCTCCTCTCACCACTTAGAGAAACATCAATCCAAACTAATTAAGAGCTTAAGGAAGACATATGGCCTTAGTGGCACAGACTGTGGCCCAATGGCACCCTATTCCCTATATAGTGCACAATGCTCTATGGGCCGTATATAGTGTACTGTATACCATTTGGGATGCTGGCAGCCTCAGTGAAGGAGGACAAAGCTAAGCTATCTAACTGTTTTGTTCCTTCACTACAGAACAGAGCGGGCTGTCAAAGTGTTTTTGTTCCTTGGCTTCAGACTTTACCTCATATGAACCTGAAAGAGGAAATTAAAAGAGAGGAGAGGATTAGAGGAGGGGAGAGGAGAAATTGGAAATAGGAAATGCCATGAGAGTTTGAGTGTTTAATGTTATCTTTGGTGTGTAGTGTCTGGTAGTGTCCGGTAGTGTCTGGCAGTGTCCAGGATTGTCCGGTAGTGTCTTGGCTTTGTATCTGTGGTTGTCTCAGAAATGTCTGTGTTCATAAGTACACACACACACACATAAACATACCACCCCCCCACAACACACACACAAACACACACACACACACACATACATACACATTCGCATACACACCCTCACACACTCACACACATACCTACACACACACATTAACCCACTCACCCTGTCCCCTGTGTTTTCAGTCTGTTCTCCAGGGTTCTACGGTCAGCGCTGTAGTCAGTCCTGTCCTCAGTGTATCCATAGCGATGGTCCCTGTCACCACATCACAGGACACTGTGAGTGTCTGTCAGGATTCTGTGGCTCTCTGTGTAACCAAGGTAAGTTTCTCTGGTCTCTCGGCTCGCTCTGCTTCAAACCTCTTACAGTCTCTGCTCTCTCTGTCTCTAGGCCTGATATGACTGTTTGGAGATAGGACACAGGTCTCTGTTTTCACTCTGCCTCAAACCTCTTTCCACTAGTCTGGATGCCAGAAAGTTTGTACTTTAGCCAAATCATTTGTCTTACCTACAACATTAATTTGTCATTTGATGTACATTCAATAGATATATCAACTCAGCTTTACATATTTAAATAGTGTTCCATTCTGAAATATATTCAGTCATAAACCTGAAGCCGGGTCTCCTCCACATCACAAGACGAGGAGCTAATGCTCGTCTTCAAGTCTCAGCCAAGGTGATTCATTTCATGGTTACGTGATTTGTATTTTTTAACTTTTGAAGTTGAGGGTGCATTATTTAGGACGCTTGGCAATGAGGACAAAAACTAGCACAGTTCAGCTGTTCAGCTAGCCACCTAGTTCAGCTATGGAAACCCGGGGAAAACGAGCTCAGACCCACTAGGCCAAATTCAATCAATCAATCAGTCAAATGTATTGATAAAGCCCTTCTTACATCAGCTGATGTCACAGAGTGCTGTACAGAAACCCAGCCTAAAACCCCAAACAGCAAGCAATGCAGGTGTAGTAGCACGGTGGCTAGGAAAAACTCCCTAGAAAGGCCAGAACCTAGCAAGAAACCTAAAGAGGAATCAGGCTATGAGGAGTGGCCAGTCCTCTTCTGGCTGTGCCGGGTGGAGATTATAACAGAACATGGCCAAGATGTTCAAATGTTCATAGATGACCAGCAGGGTCAAATAATAATAACCACAGTGGTTGTAGAGGGTGCAACAGGTCAGCACCTCAGGAGTAAATGTCAGTTGGCTTTTCATAGCCGATCATTCAGAGTATCTCTACCGTTCCTGCTGTCTCTAGAGAGTTGAAAACAGCAGGTCCGGGACAGGTAGCACGTCTGGTGAACAGGTCAGGGTTCCATAGCCGCAGGCTGAACAGTTGAAACTGGAGCAGCAGCACGGCCAGGTGGACTGGGGACAGCAAGGAGTCATCAGGCCAGGTAGTCCTGAGGCATGGTCCTAGGGCTCAGGTCCTCCGAGAGAGGGAAAGAAAGAGAGAAAGAGAGAAAGGAGAGAGAGAATTAGAGAGAGCATACTTATATTCACACAGGACACCGGATAAGACAGGAGAAATACTCCAGATATAACAGCCCCCCGACACATAAACTACTGCAGCATAAATACTGGAGGCTGAGACAGGAGAAATACTCCAGATATAACAGACTGACCCTAGCCCCCCGGCACATAAACTACTGCAGCATAAATACTGGGGGCTGAGACAGGAGGGGTCCGGAGACACTGTGGCCCCGTCCGACGACACCCCCGGACAGGGCCAAACAGGCAGGATATAACCCCACCCACTCTGCCGAAGCACAGCCCCCACACCACTAGAGGGATATCTCCAACCACCAACTTACCATGCTGAGACAAGGCCGAGTATAGCCCACAAAGATTTCCGCCACAGCACAACCCAAGGGGGGGGCGCCAACCCGGACAGGAAGATCACGTCAGTGACTCAACCCACTCAAGCGATGCACCCCTCCTAGGGACGGCATGGAAGAGCACCAGTAAGCCAGTGACTCAGCCCCTGTAATAGGGTTAGAGGCAGAGAATCCCAGTGGAGAGAGGGAACCGGGAGACAGATTGTAGTTTTTATGCTCTGATATCAGGAGCTGGAGGCGAAAAGTTTGATGAAACAATTCTGCGACTCAGATGACTTATATTTAAAGGAGAGCGAATCGATACAATCCCAAAATCAGCTGTAACTGTCAATAGTAAAACTAAGCTTCAAATTATGTTTGAGTGAACCCTGAATCCAGAAACTGAATGGTGAAGTTGCTTCCGGACACGGTAGACTCCTCCTCCTCATCACGGTAGACTCCTCCTCCTCACCACGGTAGACTCCTCCTCTTCCTCACCACGGTAGACTCCTCCTCACCACGGTAGACTCCTCCTCCTCACCACTCTATAAAGTCTCATCCAGATTTAAAATACATATTACTTTTCCTAATAATAAAATTAGAAATGAATTAGAAAGAGGCAATGGGCAGATATAGAATTCACTTTCATGCCCTTCCCAGCCATAGAGATCCTATTAAATTACTAGAGGGGTTATGTCATCACCCTTCCCAGCTCTCTCATAAATATAAGGACTAATATGTTAAAATAGGGCTTTTATAAATGATGCTCGTTTGTCAAGAAGACCTTAATTAACGGCTAGTTCGGTCACTGGGCAGTTGCTCTCTGAAAATGTTTGGCTTTTTAGGTCTACGTCGGTGGTCTCTCGTCCGATACAAGACCTTTTGAGACGTTTGAATCTTTCTGTTGAAGTATGAAAGTTTGAAATTAATTGTGAGTTTAAATCTAATGCTCACATGCAGATACAAGATCATGTTTGAGGGGCTTCAAAGCTCTTCAGAGCAGCTAAACCCGTTGAAATAGAACTAGTGAAGAGCCCTTCAGAGGAAGATAGCAGCTAAACCCGTTGAAATAGAACTAGTGAAGAGCCCTTCAGAGGAAGATAGCAGCTAAACCCGTTGAAATAGAACCAGTGAAGAGCCCTTCAGAGGAAGATAGCAGCTAAATCCGTTGAAATAGAACCAGTGAAGAGCCCTTCAGAGGAAGATAGCAGCTAAATCCGTTGAAATAGAACCAGTGAAGAGCCCTTCAGAGGAAGATAGCAGCTAAACCCGTTGAAATAGAACCAGTGAAGAGCCCTTCAGAGGAAGATAGCAGCTAAACCCGTTGAAATAGAACCAGTGAAGAGCCCTTCAGAGGAAGACCGCAGCTAAACCCGTTGAAATAGAACCAGTGAAGAGCCCTTCAGAGGAAGATAGCAGCTAAACCCGTTGAAATAGAACCAGTGAAGAGCCCTTCAGAGGAAGATAGCAGCTAAACCCGTTGAAATAGAACCAGTGAAGAGTCCTTCAGAGGAAGATAGCAGCTAAACCCGTTGAAATAGAACCAGTGAAGAGCCCTTCAGAGGAAGATAGCAGCTAAACCCGTTGAAATAGAACCAGTGAAGAGCCCTTCAGAGGAAGACAGCAGCTAAACCCGTTGAAATAGAACCAGTGAAGAGCCCTTCAGAGGAAGATAGCAGCTAAACCCGTTGAAATAGAACCAGTGAAGAGCCCTTCAGAGGAAGATAGCAGCTAAACCCGTTGAAATAGAACCAGTGAAGAGCCCTTCAGAGGAAGATAGCAGCTAAACCCGTTGAAATAGAACCAGTGAAGAGCCCTTCAGAGGAAGATAGCAGCTAAACCCGTTGAAATAGAACCAGTGAAGAGCCCTTCAGAGGAAGATAGCAGCTAAACCCGTTGAAATAGAACCAGTGAAGAGCCCTTCAGAGGAAGATAGCAGCTAAACCCGTTGAAATAGAACCAGTGAAGAGCCCTTCAGAGGAAGATAGCAGCTAAACCCGTTGAAATAGAACCAGTGAAGAGCCCTTCAGAGGAAGATAGCAGCTAAACCCGTTGAAATAGAACCAGTGAAGAGCCCTTCAGAGGAAGATAGCAGCTAAACCCGTTGAAATAGAACCAGTGAAGAGCCCTTCAGAGGAAGATAGCAGCTAAACCCGTTGAAATAGAACTAGTGAAGAGTAAGAGGAGAAAGAAAATAAAAGTCCAAATATCCCTGATGGCAGTTAGAATTCCCTCTCCTCCTCCTCTTCCTCCTCCTCTGACCTTATCCATCTCCTCGTCCTCCTCTTTTCTCTGCCAATATAAACTTTTCTTTCAACATTCGGATTTAATTTATCTCCCCTTTCTGGCAGGTTAAAACACTGTTAATTCCTGGTGAAAGAATAGCCTGCCCGTGGTTCTGTTCCAAGGTTCCGTAGGTTCCAAATTGAATCCTATATTAAAGAGAGGACAGTGGGGGGGCAGGTGAAATATTAATTGTCATTAAAAATGCACAGTCAAGCTGCAGTGTTAACGCTGGTCCTACCCTATCCTACATTAACCATTCTACTCTGCACTGCAGGCTGGACAGACGGATCATTGGAGAAGCTCAATAAATCACTGGCTGAGTCCCAGGGCCCAAAGAGCTCTGTTCTAAAGTTGTGCACTATATAGGGAATAGGGTTCTGGTCTAAAGTTGTGCACTATATAGGGAATAGGGCCCTGGTCTATAGTAGTACCATTATGAAGGGAATAGGGCCCTGGTCTATAGTAGTACCACTATATAGGGAATAGGGCTCTGGTCTATAGTAGTACCACTATATAGAGAATAGGGCTCTGGTCTATAGTAGTACCACTATATAGAGAATAGGGCTCTGGTCTATAGTAGTGCACTATGAAGGGAACAGGGTGCCATCCTTCTTCAGAGGATTAGAAATGAACCCTTTAAACACCAGCATGACCTCCTCCTTTTCAATTTCTTTTTATTCATAAATCACCTAGCAGACGCCTCTGTCAACAAACACCTACAGTACAGTCAGTGGATGCAATTTACCTGGATGTTTATTTAACCTTTATGTGTGTTTGGGAGACCTGTGGGAATCAAACCCACATCCACGACCTTGGTGTTGCTGACACCACACAGAACTACGTCTTCTCTGATGTGAGGTAGATCATGGATTGGATGTACTGTATATGTGTGTGTGTGTGTGTCAGTGTGTCCCAGTGGCAGGTATGGGAAGGGCTGTGCAGAGCTGTGTATGTGTAGTAACAACGGGACCTGTAACCCCATTGATGGCTCCTGTCAGTGCTACCCAGGATGGATCGGAGAGGACTGCTCTAAGGGTAGGAGCTCCCTGTTCACAACACGGCTCTTTACTGGCTTTCCTCTGTTTACTCTCTCTCTACTTTCTGTCTCCTTTTCTCTCTCTCTCTCTCTCTCTCTCTCTCTCTCTCTCTCTCTCTCTCTCTCTCTCTCTCTCTCTCTCTCTCTTTCTCTCTCTCTTTCTCTCCTCCTCTCTCTCTCTCTCTCTCTCTGTCTCTCTCTCTGTAGTACTCACTGTATTCCTGACTGTCCTCTGACCTACTGTAGTACTCACTGTATTCCTGACTGTCCTCTGACCTACTGTAGTACTCACTGTATTCCAGACTGTCCTCTGGTATACTGTAGTACTCACTGTATTCCTGACTGTCCTCTGACCTACTGTAGTACTCACTGTATTCCAGACTGTCCTCTGATCTACTGTAGTACTCACTGTATTCCAGCCAGTCCTCTGACCTACTGTAGTACTCACTGTATTCCAGACTGTCCTCTGGTATACTGTAGTACTCACTGTATTCCTGACTGTCCTCTGACCTACTGTAGTACTCACTGTATTCCAGACTGTCCTCTGGTATACTGTAGTACTCACTGTATTCCAGACTGTCCTCTGGTATACTGTAGTACTCACTGAATTCCAGACTGTCCTCTGGTATACTGTAGTACTCACTGTATTCCTGACTGTCCTCTGGTCTACTGTAGTACTCACTGTATTCCAGACTGTCCTCTGACCTACTGTAGTACTCACTGTATTCCAGACTGTCCTCTGGTATACTGTAGTACTCACTGTATTCCAGACTGTCCTCTGACCTACTGTAGTACTCACTGTATTCCAGACTGTCCTCTGGTATACTGTAGTACTCACTGTATTCCAGCCAGTCCTCTGACCTACTGTAGTACTCACTGTATTCCAGACTGTCCTCTGGTATACTGTAGTACTCACTGTATTCCAGACTGTCCTCTGGTATACTCTAGTACTCACTGTATTCCTGCTTTAGAGATGGAGAGATGGGTTATTTAAGGCTAGATAGTGGATAGATGGATGCACTGCTACTTCTCCAGTCCACTCTCTTGATGAAATGTAATCATTAATATTCAGCCAGAGATGGGCTGTGGTCACGAGAGACATGCAGCATGAGGTTGTTAGTTGGTGTGTTATTACACATGAGAGGTAGAGAGTGGTGTGTGTGTGTGTGTGTCTGTGTGTGTGTGTGTGTGTATCAAAGTCTAACAGTGTGCGTTGTCCACAGTGTGTCCTCAGGGTGCGTGGGGTCCAGACTGCATCCATACCTGTAACTGTCACAACGGGGCTCAGTGCATCGCTACAGACGGACAGTGTAGCTGCAGCGCAGGGTGGAGCGGACTGTACTGTACACAACGTGAGTCAACATAGGCCTACACCACCACCTAGTGGTAGGCCATTGTCATGACATGAACTATTGACATTCACCACCTAGTGGTAGATCAGTGTCATGACATGGTGTAATGGCAGTGTGTGTCATGGTTTATATCCTCAGGCTGTGGGTCAGATTTCTTCCGTGCAGACTGTACTGTGTGTGTGTGTGTGTGTGTGTGTGTGTGTGTGTGTGTGTGTGTGTGTGTGTGTGTGTGTGTGTGTGTGTGTGTGTGTGTGTGTGTGTACAGAGGTGTGTGTCTGGAGGTGTGTGTGTACAGAGGTGTGTGTGTGCGGAGGTGTGTGTGTACAGAGGTGTGTGTGCAGGAGGTGTGTGTGTACAGAGGTGTGTGTGCAGGAGGTGTGTGTGTACAGAGGTGTGTGTGTACGGAGGTGTGTGTGTACAGAGGTGTGTGTGTACGGAGGTGTGTGTGTACAGAGGTGTGTGTGTACGGAGGTGTGTGTGTACAGAGGTGTGTGTGTACGGAGGTGTGTGTGTACAGAGGTGTGTGTGTACGGAGGTGTGTGTGTACAGAGGTGTGTGTGTGGAGGTGTGTGTGCGGAGGTGTGTGTGTACAGAGGTGTGTGTGTGCGGAGGTGTGTGTGTACAGAGGTGTGTGTGCAGGAGGTGTGTGTGTACAGAGGTGTGTGTGTGGAGGTGTGTGTACAGAGGTGTGTGGGAGGTGTGTGTGTACAGAGGTGTGTGTGGAGGTGTGTGTGTACAGAGGTGTGTGTGAGGAGGTGTGTGTGTACAGAGGTGTGTGTGCGGAGGTGTGTGTGTACAGGGTGTGTGTAGGTGTGTGTGACGGAGGTGTGTGTGTACAGAGGTGTGTGTGTGGAGGTGTGTGTGTACAGAGGTGTGTGTGTACGGAGGTGTGTGTGTACGGAGGTGTGTGTGTACGGAGGTGTGTGTGTACAGAGGTGTGTGTGTACGGAGGTGTGTGTGTACAGAGGTGTGTGTGTACAGAGGTGTGTGTGTACGGAGGTGTGTGTGTACAGAGGTGTGTGTGTACGGAGGTGTGTGTGTACAGAGGTGTGTGTGTACGGAGGTGTGTGTGTGACATGTGTGTCTCTTTCCTTTAGGTTGTAGTTCAGGGTTCTTTGGTACAGACTGCTCCGAGGTGTGTCGATGTCAGAACGGAGCGGACTGTGACCACATCACTGGTCAGTGCTCCTGTCGGACCGGATTCATCGGACACAGCTGTGAACTCAGTGAGTCCAGCCCAACAACAACTGTGTGTGTGTGTGTGTGTATATAGTGTGTGTATAGTGTGTGTGTGTGTGTGTGTTTTATATGTGTGTGTATATAGTGTGTGTGTTGTGTATATAGTGTGTGTGTATATAGTGTATATAGTGTGTGATACTGTGTGTATATAATTATTATTGTGTACACAGTGTGTGTGTATCAGTGTGTGTCAGCCCAACAACAACTCTGTGTGTGTGTGTGTGTATATAGTGTGTGTATAGTGTGTGTGTATATAGTGTGGGTTTATATAGTGTGTGTATATAGTGTGTGTGTGTATATAGTGTGTGTATATAATTATTGTGTATAGTGTGTGTATATAGTGTGTGTATATAGTGTGTGTGTATAGTGTGTGTATATAGTGTGTGTATATAGTGTGTGTATATAGTGTGTGTGTGTATATAGTGTGTGTGTATATAGTGTGTGTATATAGTGTGTGTGTATATAGTGTGTGTGTATATAGTGTGTGTGTATATATAGTGTGTGTGTATATAGTGTGTGTGTATATAGTGTGTGTGTATATAGTGTGTGTGTATATAGTGTGTGTGTATATAGTGTGTGTGTATAGTGTGTGTGTATATAGTGTGTGTATATAGTGTGTGTGTATAGTGTGTGTATATAGTGTGTGTGTATATAGTGTGTGTGTATATAGTGTGTGTGTATATAGTGTGTGTATATAGTGTGTGTATATTAATTATTATTGTGTGTATATAGTGTGTGTGTATATAGTGTGTGTATATAGTGTGTGTGTGTGTATATAGTGTGTGTGTATATAGTGTGTGTGTATATAGTGTGTGTGTATAGTGTGTGTGTGTATATAGTGTGTGTGTATATAGTGTGTGTATATAGTGTGTGTGTGTATATAGTGTGTGTATATAGTGTGTGTATATAGTGTGTATATAGTGTGTGTATATAGTGTGTGTGTGTATATAGTGTGTGTGTATAGTATTATTGTGTATATAGTGTGTGTGTATATAGTGTGTGTGTATATAATTATTATTGTGTATAGTGTGTGTATATAGTGTGTGTGTATATAGTGTTGTATATAGTGTGTGTGTGTATATAGTGTGTGTGTATATAGTGTGTGTATGTATAGTAGTGTGTGTGTATAGTGTGTGTGTATATAGTGTGTGTATATAGTGTGTGTGTATATAGTGTGTGTGTGTATATAGTGTGTGTGTATATAGTGTGTGTGTATATAGTGTGTGTATATAGTGTGTGTGTATATAGTGTGTGTGTGTATATAGTGTGTGTGTATATAGTGTGTGTGTATATAGTGTGTGTGTGTATATAGTGTGTGTGTATATAGTGTGTGTATATAGTGTGTGTATATAGTGTGTGTATATAGTGTGTGTGTGTATATAGTGTGTGTGTATATAGTGTGTGTATATAGTGTGTGTATATAGTAGTGTGTGTGTATAGTGTGTGTGTATATTATTGTGTATATAGTGTGTGTGTATATAGTGTGTGTGTATATAGTGTGTGTGTATATAGTGTGTGTGTATATAGTGTGTGTATATAGTGTGTGTATTATAGTGTGTGTGTATATAGTGTGTGTGTATAGTGTGTGTGTATATAATTATTATTGTTATATAGTGTGTGTGTATATAGTGTGTGTATATAGTGTGTGTGTGTATATAGTGTGTGTGTATTGTGTATATAGTATGTGTGTATATAGTGTGTGTGTATATAGTGTGTGTGTGTATATAGTGTGTATATAGTGTGTGTATATAGTGTGTGTGTATATAGTGTGTGTGTATATAGTGTGTGTGTATATAGTGTGTGTGTATATAGTGTGTGTGTATATAGTGTGTGTGTATATAGTGTGTGTGTATATAGTGTGTGTGTATATAGTGTGTGTGTATATAGTGTGTGTGTATATAGTGTGTGTATATAGTGTGTGTATATAGTGTGTGTATATAGTGTGTGTGTATATAGTGTGTGTATATAGTGTGTGTATATAGTGTGTGTGTATATAGTGTGTGTATATAGTGTGTGTGTATATAGTGTGTGTATATAGTGTGTGTATATAGTGTGTGTGTATATAGTGTGTGTGTATATAGTGTGTGTGTATATAGTGTGTGTGTATATAGTGTGTGTGTATATAGTGTGTGTATATAGTGTGTGTGTATATAGTGTGTGTATATAGTGTGTGTGTATATAGTGTGTGTATATAGTGTGTGTATATAGTGTGTGTATATAGTGTGTGTATATAGTGTGTATATAGTGTGTGTGTATATAGTGTGTGTGTATATAATTATTATTGTGTATATAGTGTGTGTGTGTATATAGTGTGTATATAGTGTGTGTATATAGTGTGTGTATATAGTGTGTGTATATAGTGTGTGTGTATATAGTGTGTATATATAGTGTGTGTATATAGTGTATTATTATATAGTGTGTGTGTATATAGTGTGTGTATATAGTGTGTGTGTATATAGTGTGTGTGTATATAGTGTGTGTATATAGTGTGTGTGTATATAGTGTGTGTATATAGTGTGTGTGTATATAGTGTGTGTGTATATAGTGTGTGTGTGTATATAGTGTGTGTATATAGTGTGTGTGTATATAGTGTGTGTGTATATAGTGTGTGTATATAGTGTGTGTATATAGTGTGTGTGTATATAGTGTGTGTGTATATAGTGTGTGTATATAGTGTGTGTGTATATAGTGTGTGTGTATATAGTGTGTGTATATAGTGTGTGTGTATATAGTGTGTGTGTATATAGTGTGTGTGTATATAGTGTGTGTGTATAGTGTGTGTGTATATAGTGTGTGTATATAGTGTGTGTGTATATAGTGTGTGTATATAGTGTGTGTGTATATAGTGTGTGTATATAGTGTGTGTATATAGTGTGTGTATATAGTGTGTGTGTATATAGTGTGTGTGTATATAGTGTGTGTGTATATAGTGTGTGTGTATATAGTGTGTGTGTGTATATAGTGTGTGTATATAGTGTGTGTATATAGTGTGTGTGTATATAGTGTGTGTGTATATAGTGTGTGTGTATATAGTGTGTGTATATAGTGTGTGTGTATATAGTGTGTGTGTATATAGTGTGTGTGTATATAGTGTGTGTGTATATAGTGTGTGTATATATAGTGTGTGTGTATATAGTGTGTGTATATAGTGTGTGTATATAGTGTGTGTGTATATAGTGTGTGTGTATATAGTGTGTGTGTATATAGTGTGTGTGTATAGTGTGTGTGTATATAGTGTGTGTGTATATAGTGTGTGTATATAGTGTGTGTGTATATAGTGTGTGTATATAGTGTGTGTGTATATAGTGTGTGTGTATATAGTGTGTGTATATAGTGTGTGTGTATATAGTGTGTGTGTATATAGTGTGTGTGTATATAGTGTGTGTGTATATAGTGTGTGTATATAGTGTGTGTGTGTATATAGTGTGTGTGTATATAGTGTGTGTGTATATAGTGTGTGTATATAGTGTGTGTGTATATAGTGTGTGTATATAGTGTGTGTGTATATAGTGTGTGTGTATATAGTGTGTGTATATAGTGTGTGTGTATATAGTGTGTGTATATAGTGTGTGTATATAGTGTGTGTATATAGTGTGTGTGTATATAGTGTGTGTGTATATAGTGTGTGTGTATATAGTGTGTGTATATAGTGTGTGTGTGTGTATATAATATTATGTGTGTATATAGTGTGTGTATATAGTGTGTGTATATAGTGTGTGTATATAGTGTGTGTGTATATAGTGTGTATATAGTGTGTGTATATAGTGTGTGTGTATATAGTGTGTGTGTATATAGTGTGTGTGTATATAGTGTGTGTATATAGTGTGTGTGTATATAGTGTGTGTATATAGTGTGTGTGTATATAGTGTGTGTATATAGTGTGTGTATATAGTGTGTGTATATAGTGTGTGTGTATATAGTGTGTGTATATAGTGTGTGTATATAGTGTGTGTATATAATATAGTGTGTGTATATAGTGTGTGTGTATATGTGTATATAGTGTGTGTGTATATAGTGTGTGTATATAGTGTGTGTATATAGTGTGTGTGTATAGTGTGTGTGTGTATATAGTGTGTGTGTATATAGTGTGTGTATATAGTGTGTGTATATAATGTGTGTGTGTATATAGTGTGTGTGTATATAGTGTGTGTGTATATAGTGTGTGTGTATAGTGTGTGTGTATATAGTGTGTGTGTATATAGTGTGTGTGTATATAGTGTGTGTATATAGTGTGTGTGTGTATATAGTGTATGTGTATATAGTGTGTGTATATAGTGTGTGTGTATATAGTGTGTGTGTATATAGTGTGTGTATATAGTGTGTGTGTATATAGTGTGTGTGTATATAGTGTGTGTATATATTGTGTGTGTATATAGTGTGTGTGTATATAGTGTGTATATAGTGTGTGTGTATATAGTGTGTGTGTATATAGTGTGTGTATATAATGTGTGTGTATATAGTGTGTGTGTATATAGTGTGTGTGTATATAGTGTGTGTATATAGTGTGTGTATATAGTGTGTGTGTATATAGTGTGTGTATATAGTGTGTGTGTGTATATAGTGTGTGTATATAGTGTGTGTGTATATAGTGTGTGTGTATATAGTGTGTGTGTGTATATAGTGTGTGTATATAGTGTGTGTATATAGTGTGTGTGTATATAGTGTGTATATAGTGTGTGTATATAGTGTGTGTATATAGTGTGTGTATAGTGTGTGTGTATATAATTATTATTGTGTGTATATAGTGTGTGTGTATATAGTGTGTGTGTATATAGTGTATTATTATTATATAGTGTGTGTATATAGTGTGTGTATTGTATATAGTGTGTGTATATAGTGTGTGTGTATATAGTGTGTGTATATAGTGTGTGTATATAATTATTGTGTGTATATAGTGTGTGTGTATAGTGTGTGTATATATAGTGTGTGTGTGTATATAGTGTGTGTATATAGTGTGTGTGTGTATAGTGTGTGTATATAATTTGTGTGTGTATAGTGTGTGTGTGTATATAGTGTGTGTGTATATAGTGTGTGTGTATATAGTGTGTGTGTGTATATAGTGTGTGTATATAGTGTGTGTGTGTATAGTGTGTGTGTATATAGTGTGTGTGTATATAGTGTGTGTATATAGTGTGTGTGTATATAGTGTGTGTGTATATAGTGTGTGTATATAGTGTGTGTGTGTATATAGTGTGTGTGTATATAGTGTGTGTATATAGTGTGTGTGTATATAGTGTGTGTGTATATAGTGTGTGTGTATAGTGTGTGTGTATATAGTGTGTGTATATAGTGTGTGTATATATAGTGTGTGTGTATATAGTGTGTGTATATAGTGTGTGTATATAGTGTGTGTGTATATAGTGTGTATATAGTGTGTGTATATAGTGTGTATATATAGTGTGTGTATATAGTGTGTGTGTATAGTGTGTGTGTATAGTGTGTGTATATAGTGTGTGTATATAATGTGTGTGTGTATATAGTGTGTGTGTATATAGTGTGTGTATATAGTGTGTGTGTATATAGTGTGTGTATATAGTGTGTGTGTGTATATAGTGTGTGTGTATATAGTGTGTGTGTATATAGTGTGTATATAGTGTGTGTGTATATAGTGTGTATATAATGTGTGTATATAGTGTGTGTGTGTATATAGTGTGTGTGTATATAGTGTGTGTGTATATAGTGTGTATATAGTGTGTGTGTATATAGTGTGTATATAGTGTGTGTGTATATAGTGTGTGTGTATATAGTGTGTGTGTGTGTATATAGTGTGTGTGTATATAGTGTGTGTGTATATAGTGTGTGTGTATATAGTGTGTGTATATAGTGTGTGTATATAGTGTGTGTGTATATAGTGTGTGTATAGTGTGTGTGTATAGTGTGTGTATATAGTGTGTGTATATAGTGTGTGTATATAGTGTGTGTGTATATAGTGTGTGTGTGTGTATATAGTGTGTGTATATAGTGTGTGTGTATATAGTGTGTGTGTATATAGTGTGTGTATATAGTGTGTGTATATAGTGTGTGTGTATATAGTGTGTGTATAGTGTGTGTGTATATAGTGTGTGTATATAGTGTGTGTGTGTATATAGTGTGTGTATATAGTGTGTGTGTATATAGTGTGTGTATATAGTGTATATAGTGTGTGTGTATATAGTGTGTGTGTATATAGTGTGTGTATATAGTGTGTGTGTGTATATAGTGTGTGTATATAGTGTGTGTATATAGTGTGTGTGTATATAGTGTGTGTATATAGTGTGTGTATATAGTGTGTGTGTGTATATAGTGTGTATATAGTGTGTGTATATAGTGTGTATATAGTGTGTGTGTGTATATAGTGTGTATATAGTGTGTGTGTATATAGTGTGTATATAGTGTGTGTGTATATAGTGTGTATATAGTGTGTGTGTATATAGTGTGTGTGTATATAGTGTGTGTGTATATAGTGTGTGTATATAGTGTGTGTGTATATAGTGTGCCTATATAGTGTGTGTATATAGTGTGTATATAGTGTGTGTGTGTATATAGTGTGTGTGTATATAGTGTGTGTGTATATAGTGTGTGTGTATATAGTGTGTATATATTGTCTACTGACTCTTCCTGTTCCTCTCAGAGTGTCCTTCTGGTACATTTGGCTACGGCTGTCAGCAGCTGTGTGTGTGTATATTGTGTGTGTATATTTGTTAGATTACTTGTTAGATACTACTGCATGGTCGGAACTAGAAGCACAAGCATTTCGCTACACTCGCATTAACATCTGCTAACCATGTGTATGTGACAAATAAAATTTGATTTGATTTGATTTATATAGTGTGTGTGTATATAGTGTGTATATAGTGTGTGTATATAGTGTGTGTATATAGTGTGTGTGTATAGTGTGTATATAGTGTGTGTGTATATAGTGTGTATATATTGTCTACTGACTCTTCCTGTTCCTCTCAGAGTGTCCTCCTGGTACATTTGGCTACGGCTGTCAGCATCTGTGTGTGTGTATATAGCGTGTGTGTATATAGTGTGTGTTTCTAGTGTGTGTATATAGTGTGTGTATATAGTGTGTATATAGTGTGTGTGTATATAGTGTGTATATATTGTCTACTGACTCTTCCTGTTCCTCTCAGAGTGTCCTCCTGGTACATTTGGCTACGGCTGTCATCAGCTGTGTGTGTGTATGAACAACGGCACCTGTGACTATGTGACTGGAACCTGCTACTGCAGCATCGGATACAAAGGCATCCGCTGTGACCAGGGTAAGTGTGTGTGTGTGTGTCTGTCTGTGTGTGTCTCTGTGTTTGTGTCTCTGTGTTTGTGTCTCTCTGTGTGTGTGTGTGTGTGTGTGTGTGTGTGTGTGTGTGTGTGTGTGTGTGTGTGTGTGTGTGTGTGTGTGTGTGTGTGTGTGTGTGTGTGTGTGTGTCTCTGTGTGTGTGTGTGTGTCTCTCTCTGTGTGTGTGTTTGTGATTGCTGACCGATGACTGAGTTTACACTTTTAGGAGTATTCTATTGGTTCCATTATATTGGGTGAGCTATGTCCTGCACACTTCACGTTCTGAGAATGTGTCCTCATATTCCAGTATGTATTCGATCCAGGTCTGGTGTTTATGTGTGTATTAATGGTCATCTGTGTTAATGTGTTTATATAAATATGTCTCCCTCTCTTTTCCAGCTGCTCTGATGATGGAGGAGCTGAACCCTTACACTAAGATCAGCCCAGCCTTGGCATCAGAGCGCCAGTCAGCGGGTGCTGTCATGGGAATCATCTTCCTCCTCCTCTTCATCATGACCGTGTTGGGGGTGGTGGTGTGGTGGCGGTATCGCCAGAGAGAGAAAGGAGGGCAGCACATGCCCAGTGTGTCCTACAGCCCTGCCCTGAGGATCAGCAGCCAGGGATACTCCCTCTCTGGTGAGACGCTCCAGACTGTACCACTTAGTCATGTTAACTAAGTCAGTCAGGGATACTCCCTCTCTGGTGAGACGCTCCAGACTGTACCACTTAGTCATGTTAACTAAGTCAGTCAGGGGTTTACAAATGTTTACTATAGTGTTGTTAAGACTTTATCCACAGGTCTGGACCCTCTCCACAAGACTGTCTCTTTACAGTGTGGACCCTCTCCACAGCACTGTCTCTTTACAGTGTGGACCCCCTCCACAGGACTGTCTCTTTACAGTGTGGACCCTCTCCACAGCACTGTCTCTTTACAGTGTGGACCCCCTCCACAGGACTGTCTCTTTACAGTGTGAACCCTCTCCACAGGACTGTCTCTTTAAAGTGTGAACCCTCTCCACAGGACTGTCTCTTTACAGTGTGGACCCTCTCCACAGGACTGTCTCTTTACAGTGTGGACCCTCTCCACAGGACTGTCTCTTTACAGTGTGAACCCTCTCCACAGGACTGTCTCTTTACAGTGTGGACCCTCTCCACAGGACTGTCTCTCCACAGCCATGTACCCCTTCCACAGCACTTTAATTCGGGGGTGATCTGACTAATTTTGGGGGTGATTGACTAAATTCGGGGGTGATCTAACTAAATTCGGGGGTGATCTGACTAAATTCGGGGGTGATCTGACTAATTTCGGGGGTGATCTAACTAAATTCGGGGGTGATCTGACTAATTTCGGGGGTGATCTAACTAAATTCGGGGGTGATCTGACTAAATTCGGGGGTGATCTAACTAAATTCGGGGGTGATCTAACTAAATTCGGGGGTGATCTGACTAAATTGCTGTTTGTGATCTCAGTAAACTCATCTTTCTGATGAAACCTCTGTTTTTAACAGCCTTGTATTGAAAATGTCCTGTGTGGTTTTGCTTTTGCGTGCTCGCCCATGTGACTGTGAGTGTGTAGAGTCCAATGCTATCAGCTGATGTTTCCGTGGTGAGCAGGGCTTCAGTGTACAGGCTTGTCCTCCTCTCTAGACTCATCTCCTACCAACAGCAACATCAGTCGTTGTTTCACTAACCCCTCCTACCACGCTCTGGGAGCATGTACCTACGCCGGCCACTACGCCAAGCCTGACAAGAAGACCAGAAGGGCCAAGGTGGGTGGCAACGAACCTGAACTTTATTTATGATAAGAGTACATACAGGCAACTGCCAAAATAAAGAAAACCAAAAAACCATTAAAATGTCTCAATAGTGTGTTGGGCCACCACGAGCAGACAGAACAGCTTCAATGCACCCTGGCATAGATTCTGGAACTCTATTGGAGGGATGTGACATAATTCTTCCACCAGAAATTCAATAATTTGATGTTTTGCTGATGGTGGTGGAAAGCACTGTCTCAGGCGCCACTCCACAATCTCCCAGAAGTGTTCAATGGGGTTGAGATCTGGTGACTGAGAAGGCCATGGCATATGGTTTACATCGTTTTCATGCTCATCAAACCATTCAGGGACCACTCGTGACATGTGTATGGGGCATTGTCATTGTATGGGGTAGCAAAAAAGCTACCATTGCTATTTTAATTGCTTAATTAAATCAGGAACCACACCTGTGTGGAAGCACCTGCTTTCAATATACTTTGTATCCCTCATCTACTCAAGTGTTTCCATTATTCTGGCAGTTAGCTGGACATTGGCATTCTCCAAAAAAACATGGGTCTTTTATTTGTCAGTTCTTTGTGTGTTTTTCCACGTGCAGCAGCTACTGTTCCTGGCGTCCTCAGTCTGTGTGTTTCTTTCCCAGGTGAAGGACAAGAGGTTAAACAGGAATAGTGCTCCAGAGTGGACAGCCTACTATAACCTCGATCACCTGGGTATGTCTGATGACTCCCTTATAAACCCATTTGAAATACAAGTTGATTTGGGATTGTTTAAAAAAACATTAGGAACACCTGCTGTATAGATGGCCATATACACTGACTGTACAAAATATTAGGAACACCTGCTGTATAGCTGGCCATATACACTGACTGTACAAAATATTAGGAACACCTGCTGTATAGATGGCCATATACACTGACTGTACAAAATATTAGGAACGCCTGCTGTATAGATGGCCATATACACTGACTGTACAAAATATTAGGAACACCTGCTGTATAGATGGCCATATACACTGACTGTACAAAATATTAGGATCACCTGCTGTATAGATGGCCATATACACTGACTGTACAAAATATTAGGAACACCTGCTGTATAGATGGCCATATACACTGACTGTACAAAATATTAGGAACACCTGCTGTATAGATGGCCATATACACTGACTGTACAAAATATTAGGAATACCTGCTGTATAGATGGCCATATACACTGACTGTACAAAATATTAGGAACACCTGCTGTATAGATGGCCACTGACTGTGAATCGAACAAGTTTCCGCTAGAACATAGTCTAATGAATCTGTCCCTTTAACATCTCTGTAGGTGTGTACCATGTGGACAGGCTCTTAATCTGTCCCTTTAACATCTCTGTAGGTGTGTACTGTGTAGACAGGCTCTTAATCTGTCCCTTTAACATCTCTGTAGGTGTGTACCGTGTAGACAGGCTCTTAATCTCTCCCTTTAACATCTCTGTAGGTGTGTACTGTGTAGACAGACTCTTAATCTGTCCCTTTAACATCTCTGTAGGTGTGTACTGTGTAGACAGACTCTTAATCTGTCCCTTTAACATCTCTGTAGGTGTGTACCGTGTAGACAGGCTGTTAATCTGTCCCTTTAACATCTCTGTAGGTGTGTACCGTGTAGACAGACTCTTAATCTGTCCCTTTAACATCTCTGTAGGTGTGTACCGTGTGGACAGACGCTACAGCCTTTACCATGAACAGTACTACAGAGGTAGAGTATGAGACTCCGCTATGTCCTTATGAAGAAGACCATCTCATATAACAGGGTGGTTGTCTGTGTTACCCAAAGACTTTCCTGCCCTGTAGTGTGTGAGTGCATGTGTGCTGTGTGTGTGTGTGTGTCAGAGTATGTGAGTGGAGCGAGCAGTGGGGCGAGGAGTGGAGCCCAATTTGACTGGAGCGCGGAGCGAGTTTCCCAAAGGCTGGAAAGTCGGCCCGCTCCATTACCTCTCCAGCAGCGCTCACTTCATGAGCTCAGGCCATGCCTGTCCCAGCATGCATTGGATGCTACTTGTGTGCTGCTATAGCCCCGTGCTTTAGGGCAGGTAGTCACAACAATAGATGAGTGTTGGTTAAATGGTAGGTCCAGGTAGTCACAACAATAGATGGGTGTTGGTTAAATGGTAGGTCCAGGTAGTCACAACAATAGATGGGTGTTGGTTAAATGGTAGGTCCAGGTAGTCACAACAATAGATGGGTGTTGGTTAAATGGTAGGTCCAGGTAGTCACAACAATAGATGAGTGTTGGTTAAATGGTAGGTCCAGGTAGTCACAACAATAGATGGGTGTTGGTTAAATGGTAGGTCCAGGTAGTCACAACAATAGATGGGTGTTGGTTAAATGGTAGGTCCAGGTAGTCACAACAATAGATGAGTGTTGGTTAAATGGTAGGTCCAGGTAGTCACAACAATAGATGAGTGTTGGTTAAATGGTAGGTCCAGGTAGTCACAACAATAGATGAGTGTTGGTTAAATGGTAGGTCCAGCTAGTCACAACAATAGATGGGTGTTGGTTAAATGGTAGGTCCAGGAGCGATGAGCGGGATTTCCGCCACTCAACACCGCTCACATACTCTGGTTTGTGTATAAACTGATGTGTATGAACTGATGTGTATGAACTGATGTGTATGAACTGATGTGTATAAACTGATGTGTATAAACTGATGTGTATGAACTGATGTGTATAAACGGATGTGTATAAACTGATGTGTATAAACTGATGTGTATGAACTGATGTGTATGAACTGATGTGTATGAACTGATGTGTATGAACTGATGTGTATAAACTGATGTGTATGAACCTCTGTGTGTGTTTTGACCTCTCTGTCTCTCTCTCCCCAGGGCACGCCTGTGATCGCCTCCTCCTCTGTGTGTGTTCCTTCCTCCTGATGGTCTCCTCTCTGGTCCTCTCCTCCAGTCTCTAACTAACACACTCCTCTCTGGTCCTCTCCTCCTCTCCTCCAGTCTCTAACTAACACACTCTTCTCTGGTCCTCTCCTCCTCTCCTCCAGTCTCTAACTAACATAACACCCCATAAACAAACCCACTTCTTTTTGGATTGAAATGCTTTCTACTGTGACGTGCTACTAATACTGTGAATGTTGTGTCCTGTGTCATTTATCCTGTACTCTGTTTTTAATTGTTTTTCTACAGGTTGTCAGTGGATAATAGTTTTCACTTGTCTTACCTCCTGGGGTAGAATTGTAATCTTACGTTGTTATTCGTCTCCCAATGTTGATATGATGAATGCATTGAAAGGCTGACAATGTCATTGCTGATATCAGAATCATTCACTAACAGATAACATAACAACAAGGCCCCGTAACTTGGTCAAGTGTTATTTTCTTCCTGCTTGTCAGTGTGTTAATTTGTCTTTGTCAGACTACATGAAGGGTTCCCTGTCTAGCACCTGCTCTCTGAACAGTGAGAACCCATACGCCACCATCAATGACCCGCTGGCCGTGGCCGTGGCCTGTAAACACTCAGAGAGCAGCTATGTAGAGATGAAGAGTCCTGTCCACCACCAGATGTCCTACTGCTCCTCTGCTATAGTCACCACCACCACACACACCGCCAGCAAGAACGTCTATGACGTGGGTGAGTTATGGGGGATGTGGGGTCATCGACATCCCCTTAGTTCTGGAGAAGATGAGACAATGAGGAAGATTAATTAGCTTTTCTGTGTAACTGACTGGCTATCAGTCTGTTGTCTCAGTCTGTTGTCTCTGTCTGATGTCTCTGTCTGTTGTCTATGTCTGTTGTCTCTATCTGTTGTCTCTGTCTTTCTGGTGTTTCTGTCTTTCTGGTGTCTCTGTCTGTCTGTTGTCTCTGTCTGTTGTCTATGTCTGTTGTCTCTGTCTGTTGTCTCTGTCTGTTGTCTATGTCTGTTGTCTATGTCTGTTGTCTCTGTATGTTGTCTCTGTCTGTTGTCTCTGTCTGTTGTCTCTGTCTGTTGTCTCTGTCTGTTGTCTCTGTCTGTTGTCTCTGTCTCTGTCTGTTGTCTCTGTCTCTGTCTGTTGTCTCTGTATGTTGTCTATGTATGTTGTCTCTGTCTGTTGTCTCTGTCTGTTGTCTCTGTCTGTTGTCTCTGTCTGTTGTCTCTGTCTGTTGTCTCTGTCTCTGTCTGTTGTCTCTGTATGTTGTCTCTGTCTGTTGTCTCTGTCTGTTGTCTCTGTCTGTTGTCTTTCTGGTGTCTCTGTCTGTCTGTTGTCTCTGTCTGTTGTCTCTGTCTTTCTGGTGTCTCTGTATGTTGTCTATGTCTGTTGTCTCTGTCTGTTGTCTCTGTCTGTTGTCTTTCTGGTGTCTCTGTCTGTCTGGTGTCTCTGTCTGGTGTCTCTGTCTGTTGTCTGTTGTCTATGTCTGTTGTCTCTGTCTGTTGTCTCTGTCTGTTGTCTCTGTCTGTTGTCTCTGTCAGTCTGTTGTGTCTCTCTCTCTGTCTGAGTTTTGTTTTTTAGAGGGCACTTGTATGAAGTGTTTGAATGATCACTTTGATTAGTCAGAAAAGTTAACTCTCTTTCTCTCTTCATCCCCCCATCTCTATCCCTCCATCCCTTAATCTCTCCATCTTCCCTTTAGAGCCCAAGGTGAGTGTCCTCCAGGGCTGTAACGGTGTGGTGGTTCCCACGTACCCTCAGAACCCGTACGACCTCCCCAGGAACAGCCACATCCCCAGCCACTACGACCTGCTGCCCCTGAGACACAGCCAGAGCTACAGCCCTACACACAGCCAGGGCCACAGCCACCAGAGCCACAGCCCACCCCTGCCCGGCAGCCCCACCAGCTCCCTGCTCTAGACTGACCACTCCCTAACGCTGGGCCGCGACCTTAGACCTATGACTTACTGGTGGGGCACGGTCTGCACCACCTGGGGTTGCGGATAAAGACTGTATTGTGACTATAGAGACAAAGTACCAGAGCAACATCAGTGTTGTGGACATACTAGATCATATACCAACAGAAGCTCTGTGTGGACTCACTGCTGTGTGAGACTGGATAAAGTATACTGAAACTGTAATATATTAGAGCTATTTGAAGTGTCTGAGGAAGACTCTGGGAAGTTAAATAACTAGTAGAGATGTGTGGTACCCTCTTTGTTTACACTCTGTCTCGGTGGAGGACACACACACATCCTAGGGAAGGAAGGAAGGATGACACACGCACACATACACTATGAAACAGACTAGTGGAGTCATGAACACAAAAGATCATGGACCTCTATATAGTCATACCTGGCTCAATGATTATATTCCATGTCTGGATTGGGTGACCAGAGAAGCAACCAGGCTGCCCCATAGAGGAGGACAAAACCACCAGGAAGCAACCAGGCTGCCCCTAGAGGAGTCAAACCACCAGGAAGCAACCAGGCTGCCCCTAGAGGAGTCAAACCACTAGGAAGCAACCAGGCTGCCCCATACAGGAGGGCAAAACTACTAGGAAGCAACCAGGCTGCCCCTAGAAGAAGACAAAACCACCAGGAAGCAACCAGGCTGCCCCTAGAGGAAGACAAAACCACCAGGAAGCAACCAGGCTGCCCCTAGAGGAGGACAAAACCACCAGGAAGCATCCAGGCTGCCCCTAGAAGAGGGCAAAACCACCAGGAACCAACCAGGCTGCCCCTAGAGGAGTCAAACCACCAGGAAGCAACCAGGCTGCCCCTAGAAGAGGGCAAAACCACCAGGAAGCATCCAGACTGCCCCTAGAAGAGGGCAAAACCACCAGGAAGCATCCATGCTGCCCCTAGAGGAGTCAAACCACCAGGAACCAACCAGGCTGCCCCTAAAGGAGTCAAACCACCAAGAACCAACCAGACTGCCCTATAGAGGAGTCAAACCACCAGGAAGCAACCAGGCTGCCCCATAGAGGAGTCAAACCACCAGGAAGCAACCAGGCTGCCCCATAGAGGAGTCAAACCACCAGGAAGCATCCAGGCTGCCCATAGAGGAGTCAAACCACCAGGAAGCAACCAGGCTGCCCCTAGAGAAAGAGAAACCAACAACTGTCTCAGATGAGCCCAGCTTGGAGCATCATGAGAAGGGCATTAGATCTGCCTATCTATCAGGCAGTGGGCTGGAGAAGTAATCAGAGACAGTCATTATAGGACCTGAATGGCGACTGACTGGATTTGGATTCCCTGTTCTATTGTACATTGATATCGCCAGCAACACAGCTAACACTTATATAACTGCAGTCGAAGGAGACAATGACCGTTCCTAGACAAACCAGGATTGTATTGATTAGGCACCAAAGTCTTTGAAAGAAGACAACGGACTGAAACAGGGAGTCACTACCTTTTCGTTTTCCATTGCAAAACGTTTTTCTACGGTGTGCACTAATGAATACGACCCATGGTTATATACTGTAAAAAAAAATATATATATTTAAAAAATCGCTTAACTTCTACAACTCATTGTACATGTATAGTTGTGGTATTTTTACGCATCTTTGCTTATTTCATGTTTATATTTTTAAGATCCTTAACGGGTCCATATTTTCTCTTCCGGAAAAGTTATCTTTTTTGTATTTATTGTATATAAAGTTAAGGAATTTAATGTTGGCGTTACAGTAGTGTTAGTGACTTTATTTTGTGTACTGCTGGTAAATGTGCATGCCAAATTACGAATCTAAGTATAGTAGTTTACAGAGAATACCCTAGTGTCATTGTTAAACTATTTGGTACAAAATAACTGTTATTTCATAGACTTTACCAATATTTACCCGCTGACCGTTTTGAACATGGGAATGATTCCTTGTTGAACTGCTTTACAGGAATATGCAATGACATGAAGGAAAAGACAACTGTTTAGAAGTTATTGATGCTGCCAAATGGATGATACGTGGAAAGTTCACTGGAAATTATAAAGTCTCATTTCCAAATGTAGCAGCATTGTAGAGAAAACCAGTTAATATTTGTGAACAAGGCACATCACCATTTTAAGTTACAGTAACCCTGTAATAATTAGATGCACAATCCAATGTGATGATGACACAACTATTACGTTGATCTCTGTCTCCACATGGATATTTCACCACTTCAGCCAATAACAAGAACGGGTTTACAACAGGCCCGATTCAGACTTGAGACAAGTATACTTAACATGGACTTAAGACAACATATCCATGTCTGAATTGGGCCCAACATGAGTAACAGGACAATCATACACAGACAGTATTGGTCCTTTTCTTTTCTCATGGCTTTGTTAGTTTCTTAGTTAATATTTCTCCTCAATAAGGATAAGATGTACGTCCCAACTCGCACCCTATTCCCTTCATAGTGCACTGGAGCCCTGGTCAAAAGTGGTTCACTATTAAAAAGACTAGGATGCCATTTGGGAGTCTAGAATTCCCATAGTCTGTTGTAACCTAGTAGTACCCAACGCTGCTTCGACTTTTCCCCTCTTTTAAAGTGTTTTAAACTTCAATAAAGATGCCATAGCTCAGGGCTAGGGGAGTGTTGTCTTGTCTGGTTGAGGCATGTAGCCTAGCGGACCAGTAACCGAAAGGTCGCTGGTTCGAATCCAGAACTGATTAGGGTTAAAAAAAATATTGAGCAGGGCACATAACCCAAGTTGCTCTGGATAAGAGTTGTCTCTACTGTGACTTACTGCTCACCAGGGTTGGGGTCAACCAAAATAGGGTGTTGGCTGTGAAACTTATTGTTCTACTCTGTATACATTTTTTCGGGGTCTTGACATGGTCAAATAACTCAAGCATAGATTGGTAACTATTTGCGCTCTAATTTGGCACACAGACACTAGAGCCCATGAGTAACTTGGTCAAAGACTGGCACCAACTGGCCTGCAGGTGGCGCTGTTATAAGAGGTCTCACTCAAACCCTCATATGCGTCGCCCCGTTTGACCTAGAGACTTGAAACTTTGTATGTAGGTGTTTTTACTCATGCTAAACAAATTTGCCTCAAGGACCCATAAGGATAGATTTTTCTCCATCTTGGACATTTTGCAAAACTTTAGAAGAAAAATAATAGGTTTTCTCATGAACCATAAGACCAAATAACACATTGTGTATGTATGGTATATTATATATCAACTTAGTTTGACTAAGGGATTGGTTAAGAGATGGCTGAGTTATTGATAAATCAGGAAACTTTTTAGGGTCATTACCATGATGAAACATGTTAAGTTTGGCATGGATATCTTAAAAAAATAAGGAAAACTATTAACAATTCACTTTTTTTGACTATGTAACACTAATTCTTTAAATAATAATAAAAAATATTCTTCTCCTGGACTAAAAATCAGATTCACTCCAGATTTGGTCTTTGGATCACAATAGTCCCTAAAGAGTTTGAGAAAATAAAGTTGATGCATTCCAAGATGGCCACACTATACCAGTAGATACTGGTACAGTGTACATACAGCACATACTGTATGTTAATATGCAAAAATATGCAAACAATACTTTAAAAAATCTTCTTCTCATGAACCATAGGTCCAAATGACACAAAATTAGAAATGTAGTCCCATGGTACATGTCGTAGTTTGAGAAAAGCTGAGGGATTGGTTAAGAGATGGCTGTGTTATTGACATATCTAAAATCTGATTTCACCTGTCCATTTAAACCACTGTGAATCCAGTCCACAGTGGGCTATCAACTTGAAACTCATCGCTATCATGGACATCCCTAAGATGAACCTCACTGAATTTGATATTGATACATAACAACAACAACAAAAAGTAAACTATTAACAACTCATTCTTTGCAAATGTAACACTAATGCTCAAAATCATCTGCAATCATCTTTTCCTCGTGAACCAGAAGTCAAATTCACTCCAGATGTTGTATTTACACTCATTGTATCAGTCTTTAACGGTTTAGAATTTAACGGTTTAGAATTTAACGGTTCAGAATTTAACGGTTTAGAATTTAACGGTTCAGAATTTAACGGTTTAGAATTTAACGGTTCAGAATTTAACGGTTTAGAATTTAACGGTTCAGAATTTAACGGTTTAGAATTTAACGGTTCAGAATTTAACGGTTTAGAATTTAACGGTTCAGAATTTAACGGTTTAGAATTTAACGGTTCAGAATTTAACGGTTCAGAATTTAACGGTTTAGAATTTAACGGTTCAGAATTTAACGGTTTAGAATTTAACGGTTCAGAATTTAACGGTTCAGAATTTAACGGTTTAGAATTTTTGTTTTGTTTTGCTGCTCTCCAATATGGCCACACTGTACCTATATATGTAAGTTAGCACATATGCTAAAATACTTTAAACATCTGTGTCAGATTGACTCCAGATTTGGTATATAGACTCAATTATCTTCTAATGAATCTGAGAATGATTACTTTGCAGCATTCAAAGTCGGACACGCTATACCACTAGATGGCACCATATCACACCAGAGTTATAACAATTGAACCGATGGACAAGGGGCCATGAAATTTGGTATGCAAACCTAACGTATATGTCCTTAGAAGCTGTGTGACTATAAAGTCACTGCAACCTTAGACGGCAGACCAGTTGGTGGAACTTTAGATGTCATTGGCACCAGTGGCACCATAGGATCTAAATCAAATCAAATCAAATCAAATTTTATTGGTCACATACACATGGTTAGCAGATGTTAATGCCTGTGTAGCGAAATGCTTGTGCTTCTAGTTCCGACCGTGCAGTAATATCTAACAAGTAATCTAACAATTTCACAACAACTACCTTCTACACACAAGTGTAAAGGAATGCTTAAGAATATGTACATATAAATATATGGATGAGCGATGGCCGAACGGCATAGGCAAGATGCAGTAGATGGTATAGAGTACAGTATATACATATGAGATGAGTAATGTATGGTATGTAAACATTATATAAAGTGGCATTGTTTAAGTGACTAGTGATACATTTATTACATCCAATTATAATTACTAAAGTGGCTAGAGATTGAGTCTGTATGTTGGCAGCAGCCACTCAATGTTAGTGATGGCTGTTTAACAGTCTGATGGCCTTGAGATAGAAGCTGTTTTTCAGTCTCTCGGTCCCAGCTTTGATGCACCTGTACTGACCTCGTCTTCTGGATGGTAGCGGGGTGAACAGGCAGTGGCTCGGGTGGTTGTTGTCCTTGATTATCTTTTAGGCCTTCCTGTGACATCGGGTGCTGTAGGTGTCCTGGAGGGCAGGTAGTTTACTAGAGCAATAACTAGTGATCAAGTGGACTTTGTTTCATATAAATTAATGTTAGATTTAAATTATGACAATTAACAATATGAAATGAGACCATTCTGAGACCATTCATGTGTGGGGTTGCTTCTCAGCCAAGGGAGTGGGCTCACACAATTTTGCCTAAGAACACAGCCATGAAAAAAGAATGGTACCAACACATCCTCCGAGAGCAACTTCTCCCAACCATCCAGGAACAGTTTGGTGACGAACAATGCCTTTTCCAGCATGATGGAGCACCTTGCCATAAGGCAAAAGTGATAACTAAGTGGCTCGGGGAACAAAACATCAATATTTTGGGTCCATGGCCAGGAAACTCCACAGACCTTAATCCCATTGAGAACTTGTGGTCTATCCTCAAGAGGCAGGTGGACAAACAAAAACACACAAATTCTGACAAACTCCAAGCATTGATCTTGATTAGTATTTCTGTATTATCACATATTGTTGCCTTTTTATG
Source organism: Brachymystax lenok tsinlingensis (assembly GCA_030435695.1). Lineage (NCBI taxonomy): Eukaryota > Metazoa > Chordata > Actinopteri > Salmoniformes > Salmonidae > Brachymystax > Brachymystax lenok. Next base: position 6,455,770 of record CM059819.1, on the reverse strand, counting down.
TGGCTTGCGCAGTCAGCATATATATATATATATATATATATATATATATAAATAAATAACACTCAATACATGAAGGAATGGCTTTAAAAATGATTACCTGCTGAATTCAAAATAACCAACCTACATTACTAGACTAAACTTCACTTGCATCATCCTTGTGGTATTGAGAGGTAAACATGGTAATGCTTTCACTGATTGCACATGAAGGAAGATAGTTCCTACATGATTGAGCGCTTGCTTTGTTATCTAACGGATCTTGTGTCCATTCTGTCATCCTGTGAACCCCGTTCATTGCTGCTCGCTGCTATATTTTTTCCAATTTTCCAAAATGAAAAGCATTGAAGAGAATTGGAATTTCATGTATTCCTTGTCAGAAAATACTGTCTGATAAATTGTTACCATATTAAATTTTCTTCTGCCTTTGTATGCAAATACAAACTAAGAGAGTTGAAAGGTTTATGACTGGTGCGCTTTATTAAGATGAATTGATAACTTAAGATAAACACAATTAAACAATTGATCAATCTGTACAAAACATAAAACAGTCTGTTGACTACCCCACCCCCCACACACACACATAATCCTCCAAATGCATTGAAATTACATTGTTTGACTTTCAAGTGTTTTACAATGGAATTACAATCAGTTATTGTGACAGAATTTCATTATAGTTCAAAAACAATCATGAACTAAAAACACAGTTCATTAAAAAAAAAAAACTTTAAAAAACAATGGAGGTATATGAGAAGGCTTGAAATCATTTTTCAAACAAGGACAAAAACAAATCACTTCTCTACACTTCCACAGACTGCTAGTCCGAAATGGTATCCTATATACCTTATCTTGTGCACTACTTTTAACCAGATCCATATGGGCCCTGGTCAACAGTGGTGCACTAGATAGGGAATATGGTGCCCTAGTTGGTTGTGTGTTGACAGGCTGACAGTACCATCTGTTAGATAACGCCATTGGTACTGTCAGACGGACTCACACACTCAATAGCTACCTACTTTTGCTTCCACACACGCACGCACACACGCACGGGGCTCAAGCGCTATATTTCCATCGTTACAATACCACCATCACACACAGATACAGCTGCAGTAGGAGTTCAACAGACCCCACTGAATTAGCCTGGAAACACAAGTGATTTAGCTACATTTCCCTGGTGTTTCAAATGGTGAGCGCAGCACTCAGTCTGGTTTTTACCAGGCTAACTCTGAAATATTAGTAATGTGATTAGTAATGCGATTTATCAGGAACATCCATCCTACATCAGTGAACGAGCAGTGGAACTATAGACGGGTTGCCTGGCAACGTTACAACAATGATGTAAACTGATTTGTGTTTTCAATAAAACATTTAGAGACTAAATCTAGTTTACATGTTGTCAATAATCCTATGATTGTAAGCCAACCTTGTCAGTTTCCTGGCTCTCGGATGCGCGCGCCAGGGTTGGCGTCAATTCCATTTAAATTCGGGAAAAGTAAACAATTCACAAAAAAAATTTCATTGAAAATATCATTTGAATTTCAACGAACTTCCTGAATTGACTGGAATTTAAATGGAATTCACCCCAACCCTGGCATCGGTTTTGTACGTAAACATCCCACCCGTATACAGGATGGAGGCTATGTAGTGACATTAGTGCCACCAGGAATGTCATTTGAATTCAGAAATGTCATTTTAGTTCCATTTCTGGTGGTAGTAATATTAGCCTGGCTGCCAGTCTGTTTGTGCTCTCTTCTCAACTCCATATGGAACTGTCATGTAAAACATGGTTTGGCTTGACAATGGACTAGGCAAAAACAAAAAACAGATCTGCGACCAGGCTATAGTAATATCACTCCATTACAGGCAGATCTGGGACCAGGCTATAGTAATATCACTCCATTACAGGCAGATCTGGGACCAGGCTATAGTAATATCACTCCATAAGAGGCAGATCTGGGACCAGGCTATAGTAATACTACTCCATTACAGGCAGATCTGGGACCAGGCTATAGTAATATCACTCCATTACAGGCAGATCTGGGACCAGGCTATAGTAATATCACTCCATTACAGGCAGATCTGGGACCAGGCTATAGTAATATCACTCCATAAGAGGCAGATCTGGGACCAGGCTATAGTAATAAGAGGCAGATCTGGGACCAGGCTATAGTAATAAGAGGCAGATCTGCGACCAGGCTATAGTAATACTACTCCATAAGAGGCAGATCTGGGACCAGGCTATAGTAATATCACTCATTTACAGGCAGATCTGGGACCAGGCTATAGTAATATCACTCCATTACAGGCAGATCTGGGACCAGGCTATAGTAATATCACTCCATAAGAGGCAGATCTGGGACCAGGCTATAGTAATAAGAGGCAGATCTGGGACCAGGCTATAGTAATAAGAGGCAGATCTGGGACCAGGCTATAGTAATAAGAGGCAGATCTGGGACCAGGCTATAGTAATAAGAGGCAGATCTGGGACCAGGCTATAGTAATATCACTACATAAGAGGTCCACTCTATGGACTTGTTAAGCATGGCATCTAGCTGCAGCATCCAGGTGGGGATTATCAGGTTACATTACACCTCTCGTAGTTCGGTTTCAATTCCATTGTAATGCAGTCAATCCAGGAAATAAATCCAGGAAATACATTTCAGTTTACTTTCTGGATTGTCTGAACTGAAATGGACCCCAACCGTGACATCAAACGGTTCTAGCCTTTGTTAGCCTCAACGTGTACACACATCACTGTTCCTCTGCCTAAAGCAGGTGGTTTATTTTATAGAGAGAGGATATACATGAAGGGGTTAATATGGAACAAGTAGACCTCAGCAGAACAGATATATAATACTACAACTACTACTACTACTACTAATAATAATAATAATAATAACCTAGCTACACACGTAAGGCATAATAATAATTTTGGTTGGGACTATATTAATGAAGTAGAAAGCCATGCATTGTGTTGAAGTAAGAGGCAGCTTGGTGTAAACAGGCTTTAATGTGACGGACTGTGATAACACTGGACAACGTGATAAGAGCCAGACCAGATCTGGGAAAGTACATAACTGTGTCTAAAATACTTTTAAATACTTAATATTTGAGAAAAGACTGGGAAATAATTTAAAGTATTTCCAAGTATTTTGAGGTGCGCATGATTTAGCTTGGTGGGTTTGCACTTTTGGGACTATTCTGTTGGTCCCATTGAACAAGACACACAGAATCAGATCAAGTATTTAGAAGTATTTGACCCAGGTCTGTCTGGTGATAGCTGGAGCTATATAGAGGGTGCTTGGCCGGTAAGTAGATAAGTTCTATGGTGGATGGACGTAGAGGTGGTTAGTTGGCCAGTAGGAATGTTTTATGGTAGATGGGCGTAGAGGTGGTTAGTTGGCCAGTAGGAATGTTTTATGGTAGATGGACGTAGAGGTGGTTAGTTGGCCAGTAGGAATGTTTTATGGTAGATGGACGTAGAGGTGGTTAGTTGGCCAGTAGGAATGTTCTATGGTAGATGGACGTAGAGGTGGTTAGTTGGCCAGTAGGAATGTTTTATGGTAGATGGACGTAGAGGTGGTTAGTTGGCCAGTAGGAATGTTCTATGGTAGATGGGCGTAGAGGTGGTTAGTTGGCCAGTAGGAATGTTTTATGGTAGATGGGCATAGAGGTGGTTAGTTGGCCAGTAGGAACGTTTTATGGTAGATGGGCATAGAGGTGGTTATTGGATTTTAATGGTAGTGGTAGAGGGAGGCACTGAAAGTGAACAGCAGCTAACCTAAATAATGTGAACCAGTATATGGATGTCACCCTATTCCCTATCTAGTGCACTACTATAGACCAGAGCCCTATTCCCTATCTAGTGCACTACTTTAGACCAGAGCCCTATTCCCTGTATAGTGCACTACTTTAGACCAGGGCCCTATTCCCCATCTAGTGCACTACTTTTCACAAAAGCCCTATGGGCCTGGTCTAAGATAGAGAACTAATAGGGAATAGGGCAACATTCGGGACACAGATCCAATCTATGTATTTAAAACATGATATTTTACTAACAGATGCTTCTTGACATGAGTGCAAACTGATAAGACATTCTGATTATGAACACATCTCATAACTAGACCAGCAATACAAGGCTAGATTGCCACCTTGATTCCTATCCAATAGTCTCGGTCAGCAATTCATTTCATAACATATCTTTTTTCCACAGTTTGATATTTCGTCAAATAAAATATATGTCAACTAATATTCTCCGGTATCCGACTGTCGCTGCGTAGAATATAGTATAGCATCACATTTACACTAGATGTATGCATGCATATTCACGACAACGACAAGTTATTACTTGGACGAGAAATACCTAGAATGTGTTGGTTAGTCTATATGTTGTTTACATATTGTTGCTTTAATAATTTCATATGTATATACTGTATTCTATTCTACTGTATTTTAGTCTATGCCACTCCGACATTGGTCATCCTAATATTTATAAATCCCTTAATTACATTTACTTTTAAGTTGTGTGTATTGTTGAGAGTTGTTAAATATTATTGCACTGTTACACCAGCATTTCACTACAACCGCAATAACATCTGCTATACATGTGTATGTGACAAATAGAATTTGACTTGATTTTAGTCGGTGGGCCAGAACACCACAGGGGGGCGTATCATTATTCTGTAGTTTGATCATGTTGAAAATAAGAACCTAATGTGTAATTTGAATGACTAATGCTATTTCAATTCCAGTCAATTCACAAAGTAAAACAGAAATACATATTCTCCCCCGTGTTTTTCAATTAGGAAAATGTGCAATTGGAATTAGGTTTATTTTCTGAATTGAAATGGAATGAACTCCCTGACTGACTATAATGCTAGTCACTTCCTGTTACAGACATCTCCGACTAGGTTTTTAAAGACGTCTGTAACTATGTACTCTCAATTTATCCAAGAGAGTTCAGAAATGTTTAATGGACAAACTTTTATATTATTTTACCACGATCACCGTCTAGCCAGCTGCATGCTCTGGGCAATGGTAGTGTTCCACATTCAGTCAGAGAATTACCATTACTCAGTGATAAATTCAGTCTGAGAGTTACGATAACTCAGTCATCTTTTAAACCAAGATAAAAACATGCGAGGCAGCAAAGCAGTGCCATGAATTGACGTCATCATCATAACACGCTAAGCTGACCTGCCACAGACTGACTGTAAACAAAGTGACGAATACTGTGTCCCAAATGGAACCCTATGGGCCCTGGTCACAAGTAGTGCACTACCCCTATGGGCCCTGGTCACAAGTAGTGCACTATATACAGCAGGGCATAGGGTTCCATTTGGGACACGTTTAAAGTGTTTTTACAAAGCTGTTGTTCCTCTACGTGTTAGGTACTTTGATGCCTGCCCTGTCTGTCCATTGGCAAGGTTGAAGCCATCCGCAAACAGATCTAATGCACAAGTCTTTGCTTAAGCTATTTACAGCAAATCAGATCAATTGTCAAACTCCACCTATCGCAATGGACCAGGGAGCATACATTCTTATCTATCTAGTACACTGTGCTTAATACATCCACGTGTTTGAGAAACCTACCGTGTGTCAAACACTACATTGTCCTAAAGAGAGAGGGAGGGAGGGAGCGAGGCTGACTGATGGCATGGGGTCGTAGACAGATACACATCAGAGCATTCTCAGTGTGCTTTAAATACATACATATTAGTAGTAAATATGATACAATATTTGAAGAAAAAAAAATAGAAAATAAAAAAAATCAAGGAACACACAAAATGGAAGTCATAAATTGAAGAAAATGAAAAATAAAATCACATGAATATATTAAGACAGCGCATCAACAGTATTAAATCTAAGTGAGAAATATTAAATGCCTTGTCTGTCTGAAAAGGCTCCGCTGGGGAACACACTACTCCCAGACACTGACAAGGCTTCTCAGATCATGATCAGTAGGGAGGGCGAGGAGGAGGGAGGGAGGGAGAGGAGGAGGGAGAGAGGGAGAGGAGGAGAAAGGGAGTGGGGGAGACAGGGAGTGGGGGAGAGAAAGGAGGAGGGGACTACTCCTATGAGACTGAGTAAGTGGGTGCATCCGGTTTACCTCACCCTGGGAGCCGGGAGGGACAAATTCACACATTTGAGAGACCAATTAATTGGTTCTAATGTGAAATCTCCACCCAACCGGGGCAATGGGCCGGTCGAGCTAAAACAAGATGGGTGTACAGGGTATATGAGGGGTTATAGGTGGGTGTACAGGGTATATGATGGGGTACAGGGTATATGAGGGGTTATAGGTGGGGGTACAGGGTATATGATGGGGTACAGGGTATATGAGGGGTTAGGGGTAGAGGTGGGTGTACAGGGTATATGAGGGGTTATAGGTGGGGGTACAGGGTATATGAGGGGTTATAGGTGGGTGTACAGGGTATATGATGGGGTACAGGGTATATGAGGGGTTATAGGTGGGGGTACAGGGTATATGAGGGGTTATAGGTGGGTGTACAGGGTATATGATGGGGTACAGGGTATATGAGGGGTTATAGGTGGGGGTACAGGGTATATGATGGGGTACAGGGTATATGAGGGGTTAGGGGTAGAGGTGGGTGTACAGGGTATATGAGGGGTTATAGGTGGGGGTACAGGGTATATGATGGGGTACAGGGTATATGAGGGGTTAGGGGGTAGAGGTGGGGGTGGGGGTACAGGGTATATGAGGGGGTAGAGGTGGGGGTACAGGGTATATGAGGGGTTAGAGGTGGGGGTACAGGGTATATGATGGGGTACAGGGTATATGAGGGGTTAGGGTAGAGGTGGGGGTACAGGGTATATGAGGGGTTAGGGGGTAGAGGTGGGGGTGGGGGTACAGGGTATATGAGGGGGTAGAGGTGGGGGTACAGGGTATATGAGGGGGTAGAGGTGGGGGTACAGGGTATATGAGGGGTTAGGGGGTAGAGGTGAGGGTACAGGGTATATGAGGGGGTACAGGTGGGGGTACAGGGTATATGAGGGGGTAGAGGTGTAGTGGTAACGTGGGCGGGGCTAGATGTTCTGACAGCACTGCATCTTTGGTTTGTTCTCAGTGGGCTGCACCTGGATGTTCACCACATTGTTGCTAGGAGACATGTCGCTCTCCTGACGCTCTGACATCTGCTTCTGAGAGACGATGCGATAGATTTCTGATGGAGGGGAGAGGGAGAAAGGGAGGGAGAGAGAGAGAGGAAGAATGAGAGAAGATTGTCATATCCAGTCTGTCTTGCCAAGATAGCAGATCAAATCAACAGGTGTGACAGTAAAAAATTATATGACATTCTCACACACACACACACACACACACACACACACACACACACACACACACACACACACACACACACACACACACACACACACTGTCAGAATGGTCTGGAAAGCCGTTTCAACGTTGGTGGAATCCAGGGCTGACGTCTCAAGGAAAGACAAACCGTTTTTCTCTGAGGGACAAAAACAATTTAAGAAAATAAGTTAAAAGACTTTACCAGTTAGGGAACATTAGAGACTGTACCAGTTAGGGAACATTAGAGACTGTACCAGTTAGGGAACATTAGAGACTGTACCAGTTAGGGAACATTAGAGACTGTACCAGTTTAGGGAACATTAGAGACTGTACCAGTTAGGGAACATTAGAGACTGTACCAGTTAGGGAACATTAGAGACTGTACCAGTTAGGGAACATTAGAGACTGTACCAGTTAGGGAACATTAGAGACTGTACCAGTTAGGGAACATTAGAGACTGTACCAGTTTAGGGAACATTAGAGACTGTACCAGTTAGGGAACATTAGAGACTGTACCAGTTAGGGAACATTAGAGACTGTACCAGTTAGGGAACATTAGAGACTGTACCAGTTAGGGAACATTAGAGACTGTACCAGTTAGGGAACATTAGAGACTGTACCAGTTAGGGAACATTAGAGACTGTACCAGTTAGGGAACATTAGAGACTGTACCAGTTAGGGAACATTAGAGACTGTACCAGTTAGGGAACATTAGAGACTGTACCAGTTAGGGAACATTAGAGACTGTACCAGTTAGGGAACATTAGAGACTGTACCAGTTAGGGAACATTAGAGACTGTACCAGTTAGGGAACATTAGAGACTGTACCAGTTAGGGAACATTAGAGACTGTACCAGTTAGGGAACATTAGAGACTGTACCAGTTAGGGAACATTAGAGACTGTACCAGTTAGGGAACATTAGAGACTGTACCAGTTAGGGAACATTAGAGACTGTACCAGTTAGGGAACATTAGAGACTGTACCAGTTAGGGAACATTAGAGACTGTACCAGTTTAGGGAACATTAGAGACTGTACCAGTTAGGGAACATTAGAGACTGTACCAGTTAGGGAACATTAGAGACTGTACCAGTTAGGGAACATTAGAGACTGTACCAGTTAGGGAACATTAGAGACTGTACCAGTTAGGGAACATTAGAGACTGTACCAGTTAGGGAACATTAGAGACTGTACCAGTTAGGGAACATTAGAGACTGTACCAGTTAGGGAACATTAGAGACTGTACCAGTTAGGGAACATTAGAGACTGTACCAGTTAGGGAACATTAGAGACTGTACCAGTTAGGGAACATTAGAGACTGTACCAGTTAGGGAACATTAGAGACTGTACCAGTTAGGGAACATTAGAGACTGTACCAGTTAGGGAACATTAGAGACTGTACCAGTTTAGGGAACATTAGAGACTGTACCAGTTAGGGAACATTAGAGACTGTACCAGTTAGGGAACATTAGAGACTGTACCAGTTAGGGAACATTAGAGACTGTACCAGTTAGGGAACATTAGAGACTGTACCAGTTAGGGAACATTAGAGACTGTACCAGTTAGGGAACATTAGAGACTGTACCAGTTAGGGAACATTAGAGACTGTACCAGTTAGGGAACATTAGAGACTGTACCAGTTAGGGAACATTAGAGACTGTACCAGTTAGGGAACATTAGAGACTGTACCAGTTAGGGAACATTAGAGACTGTACCAGTTAGGGAACATTAGAGACTGTACCAGTTAGGGAACATTAGAGACTGTACCAGTTAGGGAACATTAGAGACTGTACCAGTTAGGGAACATTAGAGACTGTACCAGTTAGGGAACATTAGAGACTGTACCAGTTAGGGAACATTAGAGACTGTACCAGTTAGGGAACATTAGAGACTGTACCAGTTAGGGAACATTAGAGACTGTACCAGTTAGGGAACATTAGAGACTGTACCAGTTAGGGAACATTAGAGACTGTACCAGTTAGGGAACATTAGAGACTGTACCAGTTAGGGAACATTAGAGACTGTACCAGTTAGGGAACATTAGAGACTGTACCAGTTAGGGAACATTAGAGACTGTACCAGTTATGGAACATTAGAGACTGTACCAGTTTAGGGAACATTAGAGACTGTACCAGTTAGGGAACATTAGAGACTGTACCAGTTAGGGAACATTAGAGACTGTACCAGTTATGGAACATTAGAGACTGTACCAGTTTAGGGAACATTAGAGACTTTACCAGTTTAGGGAACATTAGAGACTGTACCAGTTAGGGAACATTAGAGACTGTACCAGTTAGGGAACATTAGAGACTGTACCAGTTTAGGGAACATTAGAGACTGTACCAGTTAGGGAACATTAGAGACTGTACCAGTTAGGGAACATTAGAGACTGTACCAGTTAGGGAACATTAGAGACTGTACCAGTTAGGGAACATTAGAGACTGTACCAGTTAGGGAACATTAGAGACTGTACCAGTTAGGGAACATTAGAGACTGTACCAGTTTAGGGAACATTAGAGACTGTACCAGTTAGGGAACATTAGAGACTGTACCAGTTTAGGGAACATTAGAGACTGTACCAGTTAGGGAACATTAGAGACTGTACCAGTTATGGAACATTAGAGACTGTACCAGTTAGGGAACATTAGAGACTGTACCAGTTAGGGAACATTAGAGACTGTACCAGTTTAGGGAACATTAGAGACTGTACCAGTTAGGGAACATTAGAGACTGTACCAGTTATGGAACATTAGAGACTGTACCAGTTAGGGAACATTAGAGACTGTACCAGTTAGGGAACATTAGAGACTGTACCAGTTATGGAACATTAGAGACTGTACCAGGCTGTACCAGTTATGGAACAGAGACTGTACCAGGCTGTACCAGTTATGGAACATTCCACAGGAATGAATGCAAGCATAAAAAGTGACATTAAACATACATTTTTGTGAGACTGCAGCATCACAAATTAAGGAAAGTATAAAACAGAAATGTATGTATGCAGCTTTTTCTGTGTCTGACACTTATTCAGAATGGCGAGGCGTCTCTAACCTGCGAATGCCCGTGCCTCGTCGGTGGGCACAGCTCTGAGGTGGCGCAGGTCACTCTTGTTGCCAACCAGCATGATGACGATGTTGGTGTCTGCATGGTCTCTCAGCTCCTTCAACCACCGCTCCACGTTTTCATAGGTCAGGTGCTTGGCGATGTCATAGACCAGCAGGGCCCCCACCGCGCCTCTGTAGTACCTGCACCATGACATCATCAACAGTGGACAAAGAGGCATGGTAAATTTATCGCTAAAAGCCAACGTACCATTATAGCCCTATTAACAGCGCACAATGAGCTTTACAGAGCTTTACAGTACCTCGGTCTAGACCCTCAATGAGCTTTACAGAGCTTTACAGTACCTCGGTCTAGACCCTCAATGAGCTTTACAGAGCTTTACAGTACCTCGGTCTAGACCCTCAATGAGCTTTACAGAGCTTTACAGTAGCTCGGTCTAGACCCTCAATGAGCTTTACAGAGCTTTACAGTACCTCGGTCTAGAACCTCAATGAGCTTTACAGAGCTTTACAGTACCTCGGTCTAGAACCTCAATGAGCTTTACAGAGCTTTACAGTACCTCGGTCTAGACCCTCAATGAGCTTTACAGAGCTTTACAGTACCTCGGTCTAGAACCTCAATGAGCTTTACAGAGCTTTACAGTACCTCGGTCTAGAACCTCAATGAGCTTTACAGAGCTTTACAGTACCTCGGTCTAGACCCTCAATGAGCTTTACAGAGCTTTACAGTACCTCGGTCTAGAACCTCAATGAGCTTTACAGAGCTTTACAGTACCTCGGTCCAGACCCTCAAAGAGCTTTACAGAGCTTTACAGTACCTCGGTCTAGACCCTCAAAGAGCTTTACAGTACCCCGGTCTACCTGGCTACCCCTATCCCGGTCAACAGCCCTGCACCCCCACAGCAACTTGCCCAAGCCCCCATTTTTCCTTCACCCAAATCCAGATAGCTGATGTTCTGAAAGAGCTGCAAAATCTGGACCCCTACAAATCAGCCGGGCTAGACAATCTGTACCCTCTCTTTCTGAAATTATCAGCCGAAATTGTTGCAACCCCTATTACTAGCCTGTTCAAACTCTCTTTCGTATCGTCTGAGATCCACAAATATTGGAAAGCTGCCGCGGTCATCCCCCTCTTCAAAGGGGGAGACACACTAGACCCAAACTGCTACAGACCTATATCTATCCTACCCTGCCTTTCTAAGGTCTTCGAAAGTCAAGTTAACAAACAGACTACCTACCATTTCGAATCCCACTGTACCTTCTCCGCTATGCAATCTGGTTTCCGAGCTTGTCATGGGTGCACCTCAGCCACGCTCAAGGTCCTAAACGATCATAACCACCATCGATAAGAGACAATACTGTGCAGCTGTATTCATCGACCTGGCCAAGGCTTTCGACTCTGTCAATCACCACATTCGTATCGGCAAACTCAACAGCCTTGGTTTCTCAAATGACTGCCTCTCTGTATACATCAATGATGTCGCTCTTGCTGCCGGTGATTCCCTGATCCACCTCTGTGCAGACGACACCATTCTGTATACTTCTGGCCCTTCTTTGGACACTGTTAACTAACCTCCAGACGAGCTTCAATGCCATACAACTATCCTTCTGTGGCCCCCAACTGCTCTTAAACGCTAGTAAAACCAAATGCATGCTCTTCAACCGATCCCTGCCCGCACCTGCCCGCCCGTCCAGCATCACTACTATGGACGGTTCTGACTTAGGTATTTGTAGTTGTCCACATATTCTAGGTGTCTGGTTAGACTGTAAACTCTCCTTCCAGACTCACATTAAGCATCTCCAATCCAAAATTAAATCTAGAATCGGCTTCCTATTTCGCAACAAAGCATCCTTCACTCATGCTGCCAAACATACCCTCGTAAAACTGACTATCCTACCGATCCTCGACTTCTGCGATGTCATTTACAAAATAGCCTCCAATACTCTACTCAGCAAACTGGATGCAGTCTATCACAGTGCCATCCGTTTAGTCACCAAAGCCCCATATACTGCCCACCACTGCGACCTGTACGCTCTCGTTGGCTGGCCCTCGCTTCATATTCGTCACCAAACCCACTGGCTCCAGGTCATCTATAAGTCTTTGCTAGGTAAAGCCCCGCCTTATCTCAGCTCACTGGTCACCATAGCAGCACCCACCCGTAGCACGCGCTCCAGCAGGTATATCCACTAGGACATGATAGTACCGTGTCTGACTGAACTCCTATCCACTAGGACATGATCGTACTGTCTGACTGAACTCCTATCCAGACAGAATAACAAAAAAATCCAGAAAAACACGTGTGAAAAATTTTATGAATTGATTTGCATTTTAATGAGGGAAATAAGTATTTGACCCCTCTGCAAAACATGACTTAGTACTTGATGGCAAAACCCTTGTTGGCAATCACAGAGGTCAGACGTTTCTTGTAGTTGGCCACCAGGTTAGCACACATCTCAGGAGGGATTTTGTCCCACTCCTCTTTGCAGATCTTCTCCAAGTCATTAAGGTTTCGAGGCTGACATTTGGCAACTCGAACCTTCATCTCCCTCCACAGATTTTATATGGGATTAAGGTCTGGAGACTGGCTAGGCCACTCCAGGACCTTAATGTGCTTCTTCTTGAGCCACTCCTTTGTTGCCTTGGCCGTGTGTTTTGGGTCATTGTCATGCTGGAATACACATCCACGACCCATTTTCAATGCCCTGGCTGAGGGAAGGAGGTTCTCATCCAAGATTTGACGGTACATGGCAGAACAACACCCTCAAAGCATAATGTTTCCACCTTTATGTTTGACGGTTGGGATGATGTTCTTGGGGTCATAGGCAGCATTCCTCCTCCTCCAAACACGGCGAGTTGAGTTGATGCCAAAGAGCTCCATTTTGGTCTCATCTGACCACAACACTTTCACCCAGTTGTCCTCTGAATCATTCAGATGTTCATTGGCAAACTTCAGACGGGCATGTATATGTGCTTTTCTTGAGCAGGGGGACCTTGCGGGCGCTGCAGGATTTCAGTCCTTCACGGCATAGTGTGTTACCAATTGTTTTCTTGGTGACCATGGTCCCAGCTGCCTTGAGATCATTGACAAGATCCTCTCGTGTAGTTCTGGGCTGATTCCTCCCGTTCTCATGATCATTGCAACTCCACGAGGTGAGATCTTGCATGGAGCCCCAGGCCGAGGGAGATTGACAGTTCTTTTGTGTTTCTTCCATTTGCGAATAATCGCACCAACTGTTGTCACCTTCTCACCAAGCTGCTTGGCGATGGTCTTGTACCCATTCCAGCCTTGTGTAGGTCTACAATCTTGTCCCTGACATCCTTGGAGAGCTCTTTGGTCTTGGCCATGGTGGAGAGTTTGGCATCTGATTGATTGATTGCTTCTGTGGACAGGTGTCTTTTATACAGGTAACAAGCTGAGATTAGGAGAGTGTGCTCCTAATCTCAGTTCGTTACCTGTATAAAAGACACCTGGGAGACAGAAATCTTTCTGATTGAGAGGGGGTCAAATACTTATTTCCCTCATTAAAATGCAAATCAATTTATAACATTTTTTCACATGCGTTTTTCTGGATTTTTTGTTTTGTTATTCTGTCTCTCACTGTTCAAATAAATCTACCAGTAAAATTATAGACTGATCATTTCTTTGTCAGTGGGCAAGCGTACAAAATCAGCAGGGGATCAAATACTTTTTTCCCTCACTGTACATACATACATAGAGTGCCTTCAGAAGGTATTCATACCCATTGACTTATTCCACATTTTGTTGGTTCCAAAATGTATTCAACTGATGTTTTTTTCTCACCCATCTACACACAATACACCAATCATGACAAAGTGAAAACATGTTTGTAGAAATATTTGCAAATGTATTGAAAATGAAATACAGAAATATCTAATTTACATAAGTATTCACACCCCTAAATCAGTACATGTTAGAATCATCTTTGGCAGTGATTACAGCTGTGAGTATTGAGATGAGGTAGTCTTTCAAAAATCATGTTAAACTCTATTATTGCAACTAATGTAACTTGTTAAACACATTTTTACTTCTGAATTTACTTAGTCTTGCTATAACAAAGGGGTTGAATACTTATTGACTCAAGACATTTCAGCTAAAAAAAAAATATGTATTAATTTGTAACATTTTCTAAAAACATTATTCCACTTTCACATTATGGGATATTGTGTGTAGAGGCCAGTAACAAAAACATCTCAATGTAATCCATTTTAAATTCAGGCTGTAACACAACAAAACGTGGGAAAAGTCAAGGGGTGTGACTACTTTCTGAAGGCCCTGGTGAGTTTCTTCACCTCTAGTTGCACAGGTGACATGCTGGTAGAAATTGTTTCAAATGGATTTCAGTTTTCCTGCATTTAAATCACTGGCCACTAGGAGCGCCGCCTCTAGGTTTCTGCTCTATACAGCTGGTTGAGTGCGGTCTTAGTGCCAGTATCAGATTGTGGTGGTAAATAGACAGCATACAACGGCTTGCTGCAATGCCCTGATGCACGCAATGGCCTAATGCAATGCCCTGATGCACGCAATGGCCTAATGCAATGCCCTGATGCACGCAATGGCCTAATGCAATGCCCTGATGCACGCAATGGCCTAATGCAATACCCTGATGCACGCAATGGCCTAATGCAATGCCCTGATGCACGCAATGGCCTAATGCAATGCCCTGATGCACGCAATGGCCTAATGCAATGCCCTGATGCACGCAACGGCCTAATGCAATACCCTGATGCACGCAACGGCCTAATGCAATGCCCTGATGCACGCAATGGCCTAATGCAATGCCCTGATGCACGCAATGGCCTAATGCAATACCCTGATGCACGCAATGGCCTAATGCATGCAATGCCCTAATGCATGCAATGCCCTGATGCAATGCCCTGATGCAATGCCCTGATGCAATGCCCTGGTGCAATGCCCTGGTGCAATGCCCTGGTGCAAAGCCCAGGTAAGTGGCATCTGCTAAATGTAATTTATTACATGACTAAGTGGCGTCTGCTAAATGTAATACATTACATGACTGTAAGTGGCATCTGCTAAATGTAATTTATTACATGACTAAGTGGCGTCTGCTAAATGTAATGTATTACATGACTAAGTGGCATCTGCTAAATGTAATGTATTACATGACTAAGTGGCGTCTGCTAAATGTAATGTATTACATGACTAAGTGGCGTCTGCTAAATGTAATACATTACATATGGATGACCGGTAAATTTCTCAAAGGTTCAATAAATTAAAAAAAATCCAGGTCACTTGTGCGGCGCCAAATGTTCCTGACGGAAACTCTGGTACAGATCTAGGATCAGCTTCCCTTCCCCAATCCTAACGTTAACAATTAGTGGGTAAAATGCTCAACTGACCCCAGGATCAGCATCTAGGGGGCAACTTTACCCTACAGCATACTTACGCTGAGGTGATAGCCCTGTAGCGCTCCTGTCCTGCCGTGTCCCAGATCTGAGCCTTCACCGTTTTCCCATCCACCTGGATACTGCGGGTGGCAAACTCCACTCCGATGGTGCTCTTACTCTCCAGGTTAAACTCATTCCGGGTGAAACGAGAGAGCAGGTTGCTCTTCCCCACACCCGAGTCTCCTATCAGAACCACTGGAACACAAAATCAACGGGTGATGGATTCAATTCAATAAAATCTTTATTGGCCCCAAAGGTCAGGGCCGGATTACACACACACACACACAATTTCTCTCTGTCTCAAGGTTTTGGCCCCCTGGGCTTCAACCCCTGTAAGCTCCTGCATTAAATCAGGCCCTGCCAAAAGGTCAATGTGTAGCAATTACATGGGGATATGACATCACGTGTAGCTACATAGACAAGATTCCATCACATAAAATATCTGACCACCACCATTCACGTTTGCAAAAAATCCACAGTGGCGTGTAAACTAACGTTGATTCTTAGTCTATGCTATTAAATGTTAAACCAACTTGGAAATAAACAACACCACCAACAACAACAACAAAACAGATAGAAACAACACATGCCATCTGTGAAATGTAGATTAAACAGCAACAGAAAGAAAAGAAAAAACAGGAAAGGATGATTACAACATCACATGATTTATGTACGGATGGACTGTAGCGAGATAATAACCCATGTTCGGTGCATGTTGCTAAGCTAACCAGCCGGCTATCTCGGGAAACACCCCGACCTCAGTCATACAAAAGTCAGCATTGTTTAGAAACAGCTGCTAACTAGCAATCCAACTGCTTCACAATTTATGTCTATATAATTTATCATCGATATGTAGTTTTTCGTTTATTAAAAACTAAAATAATGTGTCAAGAGTTATTCACATGCCTATATTATACTTCACAGACACACAAATGAAAAGGTTTGCCTGTTATAACTGGCTAAGCTACCGTTAGCTACCTAGCTCGCTTTGATATCGAGAATCGTGCTGTGGTGTTTACCTTTAAACAGATAATCGTATTCATCGTCTCTGGTTCCCATTTTCTAAAAGATAAATATGAGTATTTCGTTTGTATATAAGCTGTTCAAAATACCACAGATTTGACAAATAGGTGTTGAAACAGTCCGCTGGCTAACGGCGACGGGGTCTGTTTTCAGACTGACACTTCCGGGGTTTGTTGTGACGTCGGCCAGCTGGGGGAGGGGAGGGGAGGAGGGGGAGGAGGAGGGCCAAAGCCCCGATGTTTCTTATTACGATATGAATTACAGGCTCTTCAAAGGGAAAAATGCACCAGTGAAAAATAGTACTCGGCCACAGAAAATGACCGCTACAGTCACAGTGGCACTTTATTTACATATCATTTATATACATATGATTGATCATGTTGAAGCACGGGGTTCTATGGTGTAATGGTTAGCACTCAGGACTCTGAATCCTGCGATCCGAGTTCAAATCTCGGTAGAACCTATGTTTTTATTATTTTTTTTCTCTCAGATACGGCGCAGATCCACAGAGAAGGCATGTTCTGATGGGGAAGGTGCCATTAGAAAGCCGATCAAAATACACTACGTGTATAAAACATTACGAACACCTGCTCGTTACTTGACTAACCAGGTCAATCCAGGTGAAAGCTATGAACCCTTACTGATGTCACCTGTAAAATCCACTTCAATCAGTGTAGATGAACGGGAGAAGACAGGATAAATAAGGATTTTTAAGCCTTGAGACAATTGAGACATGGATTGTGTTTAAATTCCTTTTTTAGATGCCAGTCGCACCGGTTTGAGTGTGTCAAGGACTGCAACGCTGCTGGGTTTTTACACTCAGCAGTTTTCCGTGTGTATCAACAATTGTCTACCACCCAAGGGACATCCAGATAACATGACACAACTGTGGGAAGCATTGGAGTCAACATGGGCCAGCATCCATGTGCAACGCTTTCGACACCTTGTAGAGTCCATGGGCCGACGAATTTAGCCTATTCCGAGGGCAAAAAAGCGGGTGTAACTTAATATTAGGATGGTGTTCCTAATGTTCTGTGCACTCAGTGTATACCTCCAAAATAATAAAATAAAAAACCAAGCAAAGATTGGACTTTAAGAATAATGTAATTTGCCACTAGGTGGCAGAATAGTTCTGATTTGGCTAACTTTCTAGTACTAACCTCTGAGGGGGAATTATAATTATGAGAGGATCTAGGGCTAGGCTGTCTACACTGAAGAAAAATATAAACGCAACATGTAAAGTGTTGGTCCCATGTTTCATGAGCTGAAATAAACGATCCTGGAAGTTTTCCATACGCACAAAAAGCGTATTTCTCAAAAATGTTGTGCACACATTTGTTTACATTCCTGTTGGTGAGCATTTCTCCTTTGCCAAGATAATCCATCCACCTGACAGCTGTGACATATCATATGCTGGAGAAGTGTGCTCTTCGCTGATGAATCCAGGTTTCAACTGTACCGGGCGGATAGCAGACGTCAACATTGTAAACAGAGTGCTGCATGGTGGAGATGGGGTTACGGTATTGGGCAGGCATAAGCCTATGGACACCGAACACAATTGCATTTTATCGATGGCAATGTCAATGCACAGAGATACCGTGACCAGATCCTGAGGCCCATTGTCGTGCCATTCATCCACCGCCATCACCTCATGTTTCAGAATGATAATGCACAGCCCCATGTCGCAAGGATCTGTTACACAATTCCTGGAAGCTGAAAATCTCCCAATTCTTCCATGGCCGGCATACTCACCAGACATGTCACTCATTGAGCATGTTTGGGATGCTCTGTATCCATGTGTACGACAGCGTGTATCATTTTCCGCCAATATCCAGCAACTTTGCACAGCCATTGAAGAAGAGTGGGACAACGTTCCACAGGCCACAATCAACAGCCTGATTAACTCTATGCAAAGGAGATGTGTGGCCCTGCATGAGGCAAATGGTCACACCAGATACTGACTGGTTTTCTAATCCACACCCTTACCTTTTCTCTGTGACCAACAGAGCATATGCATATCTGTATTCCCAGTCATGTGTAATCCATATATGAACTGTAACACAGTAAACATTTTGAAATTTTTTCATTTTATTAAAGAAAATAATTTAACATTGAAATTGTTTTATGTTGCGGTTATATTTTGGGGTTTGTCTGGGAAATTATCATTTTCAATAACACTTCACATTAAAGTACACTTACAATTATGTATAAAATGTATTATATACCAATACTTGTGTAGGCTTTCAAGTCATAATCTTTACCATCAAAGTTGTATAACTTAGTTAATAAAAAGTGAATTGTGAGTTTGTAGATAGTGTAGTTGATACATGTGTTAGACAGCTCTGAGACAATGACATGTTTGGTGCTTCCCAAAAGGATCCAGGGTGACCCGACAGCAGCCTGACGGCGCTACCGACCGATTCCCCGTCACAGGCAAAATGGCGGAGCACGGAGCCGCTCGGCGCGCGGAACACAACCGGAGACACGTATTCTAGTCTATTACGACGAATTATAATATTGACCCTTTTATAATGCCAAGCTGGGTTTTCTGAAGAAATCCTGCCGAAGTTGAAAGAGGAGTGATATCGCATTTGCTAGCGGAGTAAGTATGGTGTTAATGAAACTGTTATTTGGTGAGGAGTTGATACGGGTTTAGCTACGAGTTTGCTTGTATAATGTGAAGGAACCGGCCGTAGCCAGGCGAACTAAAACTAGGACGAACGGTGTTTTATTCCAGGCTGTCACTATCCGTTTGGTGGGGCAAACCCTTATGTGAAATTTGAGCAGAATTCATGCAGTGTGTTCACCGGATAACGGTCCAGGCAGACAGTACCAGCCCATGTGGAGCGGTTGCTTGTACCAGCCTCTGTGTGTCCGGCTTTAAAGCTGCATTGTCATTGATTTAGGAGCTAGTCAGCGTCTGGAATATCTTCATGCGTATTGCGTATGATATGCCACATGCTGCTGTCTGTCTGTCAAGGTGGTGGAAAACTGTGTGCATAATGAATATAGTTCGCTCTCATAGCAAGGGATCACAGTATGGGACCCGTCTATAGATCCCCACCTGTGAGGCACCTCAGGTTCTCTGGAGCGGCGCAACATGTAGGCAAGCGGTCAATCACCGACTATGACCCTATGCAGGGACATAAGGATTGACTGATTGGTTATATAGTGCACATTTTAGTGTCACGAATATATTTTATTGTCTTGGACTATAGTAAAGTCACGTGTGGGTCAGACAGTCTTAAAATACATGTAAATATCTTCCTCTGTCAATAATAATTTAAGGGGATAACGTGTCACTTCTGCTTGGCAGGGCTATGCAGCTATTCGCAGCAGGCTTGATGGTGTGCAAACAAGAGTACAAACATTTAGCTACTAGCTCAAGATTGAGGAAACTGCATTGTGGTTTTTTGGACTGAGGAAACAAAAGTTGATCTTACTGTTTAGATTGAGCTGAAGTGAGTATAGTGGAAAAGGGATTCAGATGTTGTATTCACGGGGATGTTGTGTTGTGGAAACAGCTGTATGGAAAGCAGATGTGTAAAAACTTCTCCCAAATTATTGCAACCTTTCATGCATACTACAATGATGGAGACATCAGATATGAGTTAACTGTTGGATATTATGATGGATTTCATCATGTATTTCCTCACGAGAGATTTAAGTGGTGACATCGTACAGGACAGACAAGTCAGATCCAGTCATACCGTCACACTCTGACACAATTCCTCTTCTGGAGCCAGTCAACAGTCTAGATTCTATCTTATTATATTCTATTTTATTATATCCTGTGCGTCAATAACTAAGCTAATCCTGACAAACATTGTCAGTGCTCAACATAAACTCAGTTGACATGATTTATGGAAAATAGTAAAACAGTTGTTGGAGAGAGGGGAGAAAAAAAAATGTACGCAGTCTGCCGTGCCGTGTTTGTTCACGTTTTAACCATCGGTGTCCCTGTATCGGAATGTTAAAGAGGAAAACATGTTGACCACGCAAGGAAAACACTGTCACACGTGAGAGAGAAATACGCAAAGCAGTCAGTCAATAGTCAAGTCCCGCCTCTGAACCACACAGCATGATGAGCAGAGTTCCAGAAGCAGGCCTGGGCTCTGGGGCCTGGTCAAAGTAGTACACTACATAGGGGATAGGGTGCAATTTAGGACGAAGACCAAGGCCTTGCCAAAGCCCAGGGGTCCTCTCTCACCGTGCAGAGAGGCAGCAGCTGCACCACTGATGGGCTTCAAAGCCAAGGCAACACCCTAATGATAGAAGTTCAGATGTCAGTGTCCAGGGATAGGACATATTATAGGAGAACCAGACTTCATACAGGGGGACCAGTACATACATGAGAATACAGTCTAGTCAGAATACAAGATGATGCGGAATGTAGACTATGAGGAAGACTGCAGAATGTAGGCTATGAGGAAGACTGCAGAATGAAGGCTATGAGAAAGACTGCGGAATGTAGGCTATGAGGAAGACTGCAGAATGAAGGCTATGAGAAAGACTGCGGAATGTAGGCTATGAGGAAGACTGCAGAATGTATGAGATTTCTGTCTTCTTCAGCAAAGGTAACGGATATCACATCAAATCAAATTTTAATTGTCACATGCGCCGAATACAACCTTACAGTGAAATGCTTACTGACAAGCCCTTAACCAACAATGCAGATTTAAGAAAATACCCCCCAAAAAAAGTAAGAGATAAGAATAACAAATAATTACAGAGCAGCAGTAAATAACAATAGCAATGCTATATACAAGGGGTACCAGTACAGAGTCAATGTGGAGGCTATATACAGGGGGGTACCAGTACAGAGTCAATGTGGAGGCTATATACAGGAGGTACCAGTACAGAGTCAATGTGGAGGCTATATACAGGGGGTACTGCACAGAGTCAATGTGGAGGCTATATACAGGGGTACTGCACAGAGTCAATGTGGAGGCTATATACAGGGGGTACCAGTACAGAGTCAATGTGGAGGCTATATACAGGGGGTACCGGTACAGAGTCAATGTGGAGGCTATATACAGGGGGTACCAGTACAGAGTCAATGTGGAGGCTATATACAGGGGGTACTGCACAGAGTCAATGTGGAGGCTATATACAGGGGGTACTGTACAGAGTCAATGTGGAGGCTATATACAGGGGGTACTGCACAGAGTCAATGTGGAGGCTATATACAGGGGGTACCAGTACAGAGTCAATGTGGAGGCTATATACAGGGGTACCAGTACAGAGTCAATGTGGAGGCTATATACAGGGGGTACTGCACAGAGTCAATGTGGAGGCTATATACAGGGGGTACTGCACAGAGTCAATGTGGAGTATATATACAGGGGGTACTGCACAGAGTCAATGTGGAGGCTATATACAGGGGTACCAGTACAGAGTCAATGTGGAGGCTATATACAGGGGTACTGCACAGAGTCAATGTGGAGACTATATACAGGGGTACTGCACAGAGTCAATGTGGAGGCTATATACAGGGGGTACTGCACAGAGTCAATGTGGAGGCTATATACAGGGGGTACTGCACAGAGTCAATGTGGAGGCTGTATACAGGGGGTACTGCACAGAGTCAATGTGGAGGCTATATACAGGGGGTACTGCACAGAGTCAATGTGGAGGCTATATACAGGGGGTACTGCACAGAGTCAATGTGGAGGCTATATACAGGGGGTACTGCACAGAGTCAATGTGGAGGCTATATACAGGGGGTACTGCACAGAGTCAATGTGGAGTATATATACAGGGGTACTGCACAGAGTCAATGTGGAGGCTATATACAGGGGGTACCAGTACAGAGTCAATGTGGAGGCTATATACAGGGGGTACTGCACAGAGTCAATGTGGAGACTATATACAGGGGTACTGCACAGAGTCAATGTGGAGGCTATATACAGGGGGTACTGCACAGAGTCAATGTGGAGGCTATATACAGGGGGTACTGCACAGAGTCAATGTGGAGGCTGTATACAGGGGGTACTGCACAGAGTCAATGTGGAGGCTATATACAGGGGGTACTGCACAGAGTCAATGTGGAGGCTATATACAGGGGGTACTGCACAGAGTCAATGTGGAGGCTATATACAGGGGGTACTGCACAGAGTCAATGTGGAGACTATATACAGGGGGTACTGTACAGAGTCAATGTGGAGGCTATATACAAGGGGTACTGCACAGAGTCAATGTGGAGGCTATATACAGGGGGTACTGCACAGAGTCAATGTGGAGGCTATATACAGGGGGTACTGCACAGAGTCAATGTGGAGGCTATATACAGGGGGTACTGCACAGAGTCAATGTGGAGGCTATATACAGGGGTACTGGTACAGAGTCAATGTGGAGGCTGTATACAGGGGGTACTGCACAGAGTCAATGTGGAGGCTGTATACAGGGGGTACTGCACAGAGTCAATGTGGAGGCTATATACAGGGGGTACTGCACAGAGTCAATGTGGAGGCTATATACAGGGGGTACTGTACAGAGTCAATGTGGAGGCTATATACAGGGGGTACTGCACAGAGTCAATGTGGAGGCTATATACAGGGGGTACTGCACAGAGTCAATGTGGAGGCTATATACAGGGGGTACTGGTACAGAGTCAATGTGGAGGCTATATACAGGGGTACCAGTACAGAGTCAATGTGGAGGCTATATACAGGGGGTACTGCACAGAGTCAATGTGGAGGCTATATACAGGGGTACTGCACAGAGTCAATGTGGAGGCTGTATACAGGGGGTACTGCACAGAGTCAATGTGGAGGCTGTATACAGGGGGTACCAGTACAGAGTCAATGTGGAGGCTATATACAGGGGGTACCAGTACAGAGTCAATGTGGAGACTATATACAGGGGTACTGGTACAGAGTCAATGTGGAGGCTATATACAGGGGGTACCAGTACAGAGTCAATGTGGAGACTATATACAGGGGGTACTGCACAGAGTCAATGTGGAGGCTATATACAGGGGGTACTGGTACAGAGTCAATGTGGAGGCTGTATACAGGGGGTACTGCACAGAGTCAATGTGGAGGCTATATACAGGGGGTACCAGTACAGAGTCAATGTGGAGGCTATATACAGGGGGTACTGCACAGAGTCAATGTGGAGGCTATATACAGGGGGTACTGCACAGAGTCAATGTGGAGGCTGTATACAGGGGGTACTGCACAGAGTCAATGTGGAGGCTGTATACAAGGGGGTACCAGTACAGAGTCAATGTGGAGGCTATATACAGGGGGTACCAGTACAGAGTCAATGTGGAGACTATATACAGGGTACTGGTACAGAGTCAATGTGGAGGCTATATACAGGGGGTACCAGTACAGAGTCAATGTGGAGACTATATACAGGGGGTACTGCACAGAGTCAATGTGGAGGCTATATACAGGGGGTACTGGTACAGAGTCAATGTGGAGGCTGTATACAGGGGGTACTGGTACAGAGTCAATGTGGAGACTATATACAGGGGGTACTGGTACAGAGTCAATGTGGAGGCTGTATACAGGGGGTACCGCTACAGAGTCAATGTGGAGGCTATATACAGGGAGGTACCGGTACAGAGTCAATGTGGAGGCTATATACAGGGGGTACCGCTACAGAGGTAATTGAGGTAATATGTACATGTAGGTAGTGTTATTAAAGTGACTATGCATAGATAATAACAGAGAGTAGCTGCAGCGTTTCCAGAGGGGGGCCAATGCATATCATCTGGGTAGCCATTTGATTAGCTGTTCAGGAGTCTTATGGCTTGGGGGTAGAAGCTGTTTAGGAGCCTCTTGGACCTAGACTTGGCGCTCCGGTACCGCTTGCTGTGTGGTAGCTGAGAGAACAGTCTATGGCTAGGGTGGGAAGTTGGAAATAGACAAAACATTGGATGGACTGCTTTAGATTGGGAAACAAAACAAAGAAATAGCAATTTCACAGGCTTAGGCTTACATTGACTCAGGGATTGCAAAACAGAAACATCAATTAGGCCTAGGATAAATCTGGGAACAGAGTATTTTGTAATGTATTAGGCCTACAAATGGGCAGGGTGTCTCCTGAATGTCAGTGGGTGGCAGGATGTCTCCTGAATGTCAGTGGGTGGGCTGTTTTTACACTCTTGTTAGGCTGGCTGGCTGTGTGTTGGGTGGCTGGCTGGCTGTCTGACTGGCTGTGTGTTGGGTTGCTGGCTGGCTGTGAGTTGTGTGGCTGGCTGTGTGTTGGGTGGCTGTCTGTCTGACTGGCTGGCTGTGTGTTGGGTGGCTGGCTGGCTGTCTGTCTGTCTGGCTGTGTGTTGGGTAGCTGTCTGTCTGGCTGTGTGTTGGGTGGCTGGCTGTGTGTTGGGTGGCTGGCTGGCTGTCTGTCTGGCTGTGTGTTGGCTGTCTGTCTGGCTGTTTGTTGGCTGGCTGTCTGTCTGTCTGGCTGGCTGGCTGTGTGTTGGGTGGCTGTCTGTCTGGCTGTGTGTTGGGTGGCTGACTGGCTGGCTGTGTGTTGGGTGGCTGGCTGGCTGTCTGTCTGGCTGTGTGTTGGCTGTCTGTCTGGCTGTTTGTTGGCTGGCTGGCTGGCTGGCTGTGTGTTGGGTGGCTGTCTGTCTGGCTGTGTGTTGGGTGGCTGTCTGTCTGGCTGTGTGTTGGGTGGCTGTCTGTCTGGCTGTGTGTTGGGTGGCTGGCTGGCTGTCTGTGTGTTGAGTGGGCTGTGGTCTCAGAAGATTGATGTAACAGCATTGAGCCCTGACCAGCCTTTAAGTAGGGGGTTTAATAGTCACTTACAGGCAGATGCAAACATTGGGCTTACAGGGTGTTTGTCATTACAAACACTGTTACTGTCTATGTCATCGGTAAAATCACATAAACCATTGGGCTAAGCTGGGCTATAGGCCTGTGCCATGTTCTATCCCAGTACCGTTGGTTTAGGCAGGGCTAGGTGTCAAGGAGTCGTTCCGTAGTGGAAAGGAGTCAGGCGCAGGAGGTTGAGATGCGTGTCAAAAGGTCATTTAATAAAGCCACCAGTCAATAGTACAACACACGCTGGTGAGGCAAAATACCCACACGATCAAAAATAACAGGCAAAACAAACAACCCGGAAACAACGAGAACCAACATTTACCAGCCCTCAGTACACAGACTGGGAAACTACAATGAACACTGCCAATCACGCACAGGGGAAAGAGGGGAAGGGAGGAATATATGCAGGAGCGTGATTGGGAGATAAATAACAACAGGTGTAAACAATAACGACAAAACCAAAAGGACACACGAACAAGGGGAGCGGTGATGGTTAGAAAACCACTTACGTCGACCGCCGAACACCGCCCGAACAAGGAGAGGGACTGACATTACAGTAACCGTTGGTTTAGGCAGGGCTCGGTTACATTACAGTAACCGTTGGTTTAGGCAGGGCTCGGTTACATTACAGTAACCGTTGGTTTAGGCAGGGCTCGGTTACATTACAGTAACCGTTGGTTTAGGCAGGGCTAGGTTACATTACAGTAACCGTTGGTTTAGGCAGGGCTAGGTTACATTACAGTAACCGCTGGTTTAGGCAGGGCTCGGTTACATTACAGTAACCGCTGGTTTAGGCAGGGCTCGGTTACATTACAGTAACCGCTGGTTTAGGCAGGGCTCGGTTACATTACAGTAACCGCTGGTTTAGGCAGGGCTAGGTTACATTACAGTAACCGCTGGTTTAGGCAGGGCTAGGTTACATTACAGTAACCGCTGGTTTAGGCAGGGCTCGGTTACATTACAGTAACCGTTGGTTTAGGCAGGGCTCGGTTACATTACAGTAACCGCTGGTTTAGGCAGGGCTCGGTTACATTACAGTAACCGCTGGTTTAGGCAGGGCTAGGTTACTTTACAGTAACCGCTGGTTTAGGCAGGGCTAGGTTACTTTACAGTAACCGTTGGTTTAGGCAGGGCTCGGTTACATTACAGTAACCGCTGGTTTAGGCAGGGCTAGGTTACATTACAGTAACCGCTGGTTTAGGCAGGGCTCGGTTACATTACAGTAACCGTTGGTTTAGGCAGGGCTAGGTTACATTACAGTAACCGCTGGTTTAGGCAGGGCTCGGTTACATTACAGTAACCGCTGGTTTAGGCAGGGCTCGGTTACATTACAGTAACCGCTGGTTTAGGCAGGGCTAGGTTACATTACAGTAACCGCTGGTTTAGGCAGGGCTCGGTTACATTACAGTAACCGCTGGTTTAGGCAGGGCTCGGTTACATTACAGTAACCGTTGGTTTAGGCAGGGCTCGGTTACATTACAGTAACCGCTGGTTTAGGCAGGGCTCGGTTACATTACAGTAACCGTTGGTTTAGGCAGGGCTAGGTTACATTACAGTAACCGCTGGTTTAGGCAGGGCTCGGTTACATTACAGTAACCGCTGGTTTAGGCAGGGCTCGGTTACATTACAGTAACCGCTGGTTTAGGCAGGGCTCGGTTACATTACAGTAACCGCTGGTTTAGGCAGGGCTCGGTTACATTACAGTAACCGCTGGTTTAGGCAGGGCTAGGTTACATTACAGTAACCGCTGGTTTAGGCAGGGCTCGGTTACATTACAGTAACCGTTGGTTTAGGCAGGGCTCGGTTACATTACAGTAACCGTTGGTTTAGGCAGGGCTAGGTTACATTACAGTAACCGTTGGTTTAGGCAGGGCTCGGTTACATTACAGTAACCGTTGGTTTAGGCAGGGCTCGGTTACATTACAGTAACCGTTGGTTTAGGCAGGGCTAGGTTACATTACAGTAACCGTTGGTTTAGGCAGGGCTAGGTTACATTACAGTAACCGTTGGTTTAGGCAGGGCTCGGTTACATTACAGTAACCGTTGGTTTAGGCAGGGCTAGGTTACATTACAGTAACCGTTGGTTTAGGCAGGGCTCGGTTACATTACAGTAACCGTTGGTTTAGGCAGGGCTAGGTTACATTACAGTAACCGTTGGTTTAGGCAGGGCTAGGTTACATTACAGTAACCGTTGGTTTAGGCAGGGCTAGGTTACATTACATTTCTATGCCAGTGAATGTGTAAAACATAGACGGGCAGCGCTGATACACAGATTTTACATGAGAAATCAAATCAAATAAGGCCGTTGGTGAACGTATGCCTTATCTACTTTGAAGAACTATTAAAATGATTTGGCCCGACAGCGCTGCAGCATACTTAGGCAGGCTAGCCTAGCTAAATAGGATGAATAAAGACAGTACATTATAGCCTACATTTATATGGCAGTCATGTAGTAGACCCTCTTATCCAGAGCCACTTACAGTTAGTGCATCCACGATAGGTGGGACAACCACACGTCACAGTCAGAGGAAGTACATTTTTCTCAGTAAAGTAACTATGACGCCAATAGAGATGGCAGCTTCGCTTCTAGTCCTTAGGAAACTGTGCAGTATTTTGTTTGTTTATGTATTATTTATTACATTGTTAGCACAGAAAACCTTAAGTGTTATTACGTACAGCCGGGAAGAACTATTGGATATCAGAGAGATGTCAACTTACCAGCACAACCAGCACTACGACCAGGAATACGACTTTCCCAAAGCGGATCCTTTATCTGCACCTCCCATGGCATTTGAACTGATTCCAGAGGCCGACCCAAAACGACTTTGGATGCGCGCACACCACCCACCACTTCCGAGTATATTACTCGCTAATGTCCAGTCCCTAGTGAACAAAGTCGACAAAGTCAGGGAAAGAGTTGCTTTCGAAAGAGACATCCGGGATTGTAGCATACTCTGCCACTCAGGCCCAGAAAATAGGATATGCACATAATTAGTACATTTGGATAGGAAACACTCTGAAGTTTCTAAAAGTGTTAAAATAATGTATGTGAGTATAACAGAACTGATATAGCAGGCGAAAACCAGAGGAAAATCCATCTGGATTTGCAGTTTCTTTTGTACATGACCTTTTTCTCCAGGCTGCCTATTGATTTCTATGTTATCTAGGACTGAGACTGCAGTACCTATGGCTTCCACTAGATGTCAACAGTCTTTATACAGTGTTTGGAGGCTCTAGCACTAAGCAGAACAGATAGGAAGAGGAAATAGTGAAGGGACCACATTTGTCAACAACGTTTCACGGGCGCGAGATTGTGAGCGCGCCCCACTTTATTTTCTTTTCCTATCGTTCACGTTATCGTCCGGTTGAAATATTACAGTAAATATACATAAAAGGATACCTAAGGATACATTAAAAATGATGTTTGATTTGTTTGGAGAAAGTTTATAGGTATAATTTGAACGTGTTCTCTTCACGGTTCAATGGGCGACTCGACGGTGGATTTTATGATCATAACGCGCCAACCAAACTGAGATTTATGGATATAATAAATGACTTTTTCTAACAAAAGAACCATTGGATGTCTTCGTTGGACACTTGGGAAGCCCTCAGCAGAAGTTCTTCGAAAGGTAAGGGATTTATTTTAGCTCTGTTATGGGTTTTGTGTGACCCGCACTGGATATGAATTTATGCTAATGTGGAAAATATGAGAGGTGCTATCCTCAAACAATCAAATGTTGTGCTTTCGCCGTGAAGCCTTTTTGAAATCTGACAACGCTGTGATATTGCCAAGAATCAGAGCTTTTGATGACTATGCAACACTTGTATATTGATGAATGTTTAACAATTAAACTTTTGGATTTTTAATTTGTCGCCTTACATTTCACCGGGTAGTGTCGGGAGCGGCCCGCTAGCGCGCCGCTTCTCCCTAATTAACAAACCTCATTTGAGAACAAGGCTACCTAAATTCTATCAGCATATCGATTGCAGTACACAAGCGAATAACACGCTCGACCATTGCTACTCTAACTTTACGCAATGTATACAAGGCCCTCCCCGGCCCTCCCTTTGGCAAATCCGACCATGACTCCATCTTGTTGCTCCCCTCCTATAGGCAGAAACTAAAACAGGAAGCACCCGTGCTTAGGTCTATCCAACGCTGGTCTGACCAATCAGATTCCACGCTTCAAGATTGCTTTGATCACGTGGACTGGGATGAGTGAACAAATAACACAACAATTTACATACTTATTTCATTTATTTGATAAACAAAGTTATGCAACACTCAATGCCCCAGTGTGTAAAAGTTATTGCCCCCAAGGACACTCAATAACCGGTTGTGTCCCCTTTAGCTGCAATGACTCCAACCAAACGCTTCCTGTAGTTGTTGATCAGTCTCTCACGTCACTGTGGAGGGTTTTTGGCCCACTCTTCCATGCAGAACTGCTTTAACCCAGAGTCATTTGGGTGTTTTCAAGCATTAACTGTTTGTTTCAAGTTCTGCCACATCTCAATTGGGATTAGGTCTGGACTTTGACTAGGCCATTTCTTTTGCTTTTTAACAAATTTTAATGTAGACTTGACTGTGTGTTTTGGATCGTTGTCTTGCTGCATGACCCAGCTGCACTTAAGCTTCAGCTCACAGACGGATGGCCTGACATTCTCCTGTAGAATTCTCTGATACAGAGCAGAATTCACGGTTCCTTCTATTAAGGCAAGTCGTCCAGGTCCTGAGGCAGCAAAGCATCCCCAAACCATCACACCACCACCACCATGCTTGACTGTTGGTATGAGGTTCTTACTGTGGAATGCACTGAGGGAAGGTCTGTCATAATGACCTGCATCTTTACCAACTACTACTGAGGGAACGTCTGTCATAATGACCTGCATCTTTACCTGCTACTACTGAGGGAAAGTCTGTCAAAATGACCTGCATCTTTACCTGCTACTACTGAGGGAAAGTCTGTCAAAATGACCTGCATCTTTACCTGCTACTACTGAGGGAAAGTCTGTCAAAATGACCTGCATCTTTACCTGCTACTACTGAGGGAAAGTCTGTCAAAATGACCTGCATCTTTACCTGCTACTACTGAGGGAAAGTCTGTCAAAATGACCTGCATCTTTACCTGCTACTACTGAGGGAAAGTCCGTTGCTCACCTGCCCCCATCCCTATGTTGTGCATTACTAGATCTCTGGACTGAATGAATCTCAATTAGAGCTTCTCTTTACTTGAAATTCCACTGTGATAAAGTTAACAGGAATTCAATTAACTCCAGGAGTCTCAAACTGGAAAAACAGAGAGAATTTTGTGGGGGAGCAAAATGCAAATTAAATATAAAAAAAAGGTTAATCTCTCCTCTCCTCTGTTCCCTCAGCCCCCGCACCTCTCTGATTCAGAGGGGTTGGGTTAATTGCGGAAGACACATTTCAGTTGAATGCATTCAGTCGTTCAACTGACTAGGTCTCTCCATTAATTTCTCCAATACACAGAACAGGGATGGTGAGCTTATTAAGGTGAAAGCAATTGGCTGTCTTCATCTTCTGATGAGTCACAAAATCAAAGCACCTGCTGGCGCTTCCCAAAGCAGAGAGCTGCCTGTGAATGAAAAACACGCCAGGACAAAAAAAAACCTGTTGAAAAAAAGATTTCACAAAAAGATTTCACAAACCTGTTGGCTGCCTTGCCTTGAAGCCTTAAGCTGTCTGAAGAATGGTTTTCTGCCAGGTAGTGAGGGAATTAGAAGATCTAGTGTACGTCCCAAATGGTACTCTATTCTCTATGTAGTGCACGAAGGGCCCTGGTCTAAAGTAGTGATAGATACCTAGAGTGGGTATGAAGGATAGATACCTAGAGTGGGTATGAAGGACCGGTACCTAGAGTGGGTATGAAGGACCGGTACCTAGAGTGGGTATGAAGGACCGGTACCTAGAGTGGATATGAAGGATAGATACCTAGAGTGGGTATGAAGGACCGGTACCTAGAGTGGGTATGAAGGACCGGTACCTAGAGTGGGTATGAAGGACCGGTACCTAGAGTGGGTATGAAGGATAGATACCTAGAGTGGGTATGAAGGACCGGTACCTAGAGTGGGTATGAAGGACCGGTACCTAGAGTGGGTATGAAGGATAGATACCTAGAGTGGGTATGAAGGACCGGTACCTAGAGTGGGTATGAAGGACCGGTACCTAGAGTGGGTATGAAGGATAGATACCTAGAGTGGGTATGAAGGATAGATACCTAGAGTGGATATGAAGGATAGATACCTAGAGTGGGTATGAAGGACCGGTACCTAGAGTGGGTATGAAGGACCGGTACCTAGAGTGGGTATGAAGGACCGGTACCTAGAGTGGGTATGAAGGATAGATACCTAGAGTGGGTATGAAGGACCGGTACCTAGAGTGGGTATGAAGGACCGGTACCTAGAGTGGGTATGAAGGACCGGTACCTAGAGTGGGTATGAAGGATAGATACCTAGAGTGGGTATGAAGGACCGGTACCTAGAGTGGGTATGAAGGATAGATACCTAGAGTGGGAATGAAGAAAGAGGCAATATCTATAGCTCTGTTTCTATAGCTCTGTTTCTATAACTCTGTTTCTATAGCTCTGTTTCTGTAACTCTGTTACTATAGCTCTGTTACTATAGCTCTGTTTCTATAACTCTGTTTCTATAGCTCTGTTACTATAGCTCTGTTTCTATAGCTCTGTTTCTATAACTCTGTTTCTATAGCTCTGTTACTATAGCTCTGTTTCTATAGCTCTGTTTCTATAGCTCTGTTTCTATAACTCTGTTACTATAGCTCTGTTACTATAACTCTGTTTCTATAACTATAGCTCTGTTTCTATATCTATAGCTCTGTTTCTATAGCTCTGTTTCTATAACTCTGTTTCTATAGCTCTGTTTCTGTAACTCTGTTACTATAGCTCTGTTACTATAGCTCTGTTTCTATAACTCTGTTTCTATAGCTCTGTTACTATAGCTCTGTTTCTATAGCTCTGTTTCTATAGCTCTGTTTCTATAGCTCTGTTTCTATAACTCTGTTTCTATAGCTCTGTTTCTGTAACTCTGTTACTATAGCTCTGTTACTATAGCTCTGTTTCTATAACTCTGTTTCTATAGCTCTGTTACTATAGCTCTGTTTCTATAGCTCTGTTTCTATAACTCTAGCTCTGTTTCTATAGCTCTGTTTCTATAGCTCTGTTTCTATAACTCTAGCTCTGTTTCTATAACTATAGCTCTGTTTCTATAGCTCTGTTTCTATAACTCTGTTTCTATAACTATAGCTCTGTTTCTATAACTCTGTTTCTATAACTATAGCTCTGTTTCTATAACTATAGCTCTGTTTCTATAGCTCTGTTTCTATAACTCTAGCTCTGTTTCTATAGCTCTGTTTCTATAGCTCTGTTTCTATAACTCTAGCTCTGTTTCTATAACTATAGCTCTGTTTCTATAGCTCTGTTTCTATAACTCTGTTTCTATAACTATAGCTCTGTTTCTATATCTATAGCTCTGTTACTATAACTCTGTTTCTATAACTATAGCTCTGTTTCTATAACTATAGCTCTGTTTCTATAGCTCTGTTTCTATAGCTCTGTTTCTATAACTCTAGCTCTGTTTCTATAGCTCTGTTTCTATAGCTCTGTTTCTGTAACTCTGTTACTGTAGCTCTGTTTCTATAGCTCTGTTTCTATAGCTCTGTTACTATAACTCTGTTACTGTAGCTCTGTTACTATAGCTCTGTTTCTATAACTCTGTTTCTATAGCTCTGTTTCTATAGCTCTGTTTCTATAGCTCTGTTTCTATAGCTCTGTTTCTATAGCTCTGTTACTGTAGCTCTGTTACTATAGCTCTGTTTCTATAGCTCTGTTTCTATAGCTCTGTTTCTATAGCTCTGTTTCTATAACTCTATAGCTCTGTTTCTATAGCTCTGTTTCTATAGCTCTGTTTCTATAGCTCTGTTTCTGTAACTCTATAGCTCTGTTTCTATAGCTCTGTTTCTATAACTCTGTTTCCATAGCTCTGTTTCTATAGCTCTGTTTCTATAACTCTGTGCTGATGCTGGACTCTTGTGTTTGGGAAAATCAGAGTAAACCTTTAGCCTATGCCAATATGCCAGAGTAGATAGAATGGGTTGTTACTTTAAGTCTCTGTGTTTCTCTAAGGACATAAGAACCTGGCTTAAAGACTTACAGTCCTTCCATCCGTATTACATCAGCTGGAGAAAAGGAAGTAGGCTACCTGTTGAACCACCCACTTACTGTGTTATCCCACAGTGTTGGTTACTTTACTGCAGTCACTGTGTTATCCCACAGTGTTGGTTACTTTACTGCAGTCACTGTGTTATGCCACAGTGTTGGTTACTTTACTGCAGTCACTGTGTTATGCCACAGTGTTGGTTACTTTACTGCAGTCACTGTGTTATGCCACAGTGTTGGTTACTTTACTGCAGTCACTGTGTTATCCCACAGTGTTGGTTACATTACTGCAGTCACTGTGTTATCCCACAGTGTTGGTTACTTTACTGCAGTCACTGTGTTATGCCACAGTGTTGGTTACTTTACTGCAGTCACTGTGTTATGCCACAGTGTTGGTTACTTTACTGCAGTCACTGTGTTATCCCACAGTGTTGGTTACTTTACTGCAGTCACTGTGTTATGCCACAGTGTTGGTTACTTTACTGCAGTCACTGTGTTATCCCACAGTGTTGGTTACTTTACTGCAGTCACTGTGTTATCCCACAGTGTTGGTTACTTTACTGCAGTCACTGTGTTATCCCACAGTGTTGGTTACTTTACTGCAGTCACTGTGTTATCCCACAGTGTTGGTTACTTTACTGCAGTCACTGTGTTATGCCACAGTGTTGGTTACTTTACTGCAGTCACTGTGTTATCCCACAGTGTTGGTTACTTTACTGCAGTCACTGTGTTATCCCACAGTGTTGGTTACTTTACTGCAGTCACTGTGTTATCCCACAGTGTTGGTTACTTTACTGCAATCACTGTGTTATCCCACAGTGTTGGTTACTTTACTGCAGTCACTGTGTTATCCCACAGTGTTGGTTACTTTACTGCAGTCACTGTGTTATCCCACAGTGTTCACAGTGTTGGTTACTTTACTGCAATCACTGTGTTATCCCACAGTGTTGGTTACTTTACTGCAGTCACTGTGTTATCCCACAGTGTTGGTTACTTTACTGCAGTCACTTTTGCAGTGAAGAAAAGACCCCAATAGCTTAGTTTAGCTATGTCCCTGTAGCAGGGCACAATAGCCTGTGTCCAGCATCCCTGAAGGGACAGATAGCGTGACTGTAAGGTCAATACATCAGTATTAAGCTAGTCTTTGTATCGTTCTTCCTCATGCGGTATGAGTTGTGGCAGGGAATTACCAGGGACCTCTTGATATAATATTATCAACGTGTTTAGGTACCGATACGACGATACGATATGTGCTGTGATTCTATATGTAGTGTGATTCTATATGTAGTGTGATTCAATACTGTGATTCTATATGTAGTGTGATTCTATATGTATTGTGATTCAATACTGTGATTCTATATGTAGTGTGATTCTATATGTATTATGATTCAATACTGTGATTCTATATGTAGTGTGATTCTATATGTATTATGATTCAATACTGTGATTCTATATGTAGTGTGATTCTATATGTATTATGATTCAATACTGTGATTCTATATGTAGTGTGATTCTATATATAGTGTGATTCTATATGTATTATGATTCAATACTGTGATTCTATATGTAGTGTGATTCAATACTGTGATTCTATATGTAGTGTGATTCTATATGTATTATGATTCAATACTGTGATTCTATATGTAGTGTGATTCTATATGTATTATGATTCAATACTGTGATTCTATATGTAGTGTGATTCAATACTGTGATTCTATATGTAGTGTGATTCTATATGTATTATGATTCAATACTGTGATTCTATATGTAGTGTGATTCTATATGTATTATGATTCAATACTGTGATTCTATATGTAGTGTGATTCTATATGTATTATGATTCAATACTGTGATTTTATTGCGATTCGATGTTCCGAACATATTGCTCACCATATGTCTGCTGCAGAGAGACCAGAGAGAGTCATGAGAAAAGTAGTTTTAATCAGTCACTGAAAAAAAAGTGCTGAAAACGTGTTGGCTCACTATTTAAAAAGTTTGGGCCGCAGGTACAGCCGACTAGTGCTAGCTAACGCTACCTACAGAAGCCAAAAAACTTGGGAGTCAAATATCGATATACACTACATGACCACATGTGAACACCTGCTCGTCCAACATCTCATTCCAAAATCATGGGCATTAATATGGAGTTGGTCCCTTCCCTTTGCTGCTATAACAGCCTCCACTCTTCTGGGAAGGCTTTCCACTAGATGTTGGAACATCGCTGCAGGGGACTTGCTTCCATTCAGCCACAAGAGCATTAGTGAGGTTGGGCTCTGATGTTTGGCGATTAGGCCTGGTGTTCCAATTCATCCCCAAAGGTGTTCGATGGGGTTGAAGTCAGGGCTCTGTGCAGGCCAGTCAAGTTATTCCTCACCGATCTCGACAAAACCATTTCTGTATGGACCTCGCTTTGTGCACGGGGGCATTGTCATGCTGAAACAGGAAATGGCCTTCCCCCAAACTGTTGCCACAAAGTTGGAAGCACAGAATGATCTAGAATGTCATTGTATCCTGCAGCGTTACGATTTCCCTTCACTGGAGCTAAGGGGCCCGAACCATGAAAAACAGCCCCAGACCATTATTACTCATCCGCCAAACCCAGATTAGTCCGTTGGACTACCAGATGGTGGAGCGTGATTAATCACTCCAGAGAACGACTTTCCACTGCTCCAATGGCGGCGAGCTTTACACCACTCCAGCCGACGCTTGGCATTGAGCATGGTGATGTTAGGCTGCTCAGCCATGGAAACCCATTTCATGAAGCTCCCGACAAACAGTTATTGGGTTGACGTTGCTTCCAGAGGCAGTTTGGAACTCTGTAGTGAGTGTTGCAACCGAGGACAGACAATTCTTTCGCACTTCAGCACTTGGCGGTCCCGTTCTGTGAGCTTGTGTGGCCTACCACTGTTGGCTGAGCTGTTTTTGCTCCTAGATGTTTCCATTTCACAATAACAGCACTTACAGTTGACCAGCTCTAGCAGGGCAGAAATTTGACAAACTGACTTGTTGGAAAGGTGGCATCCTATGACGGTGCCACGTTAAAAGTAACTGAGCCCTTCTACTGCCAATGTTTGTCTCTGGAGATTGCATACGCCCCCCATCACTACTACGAGTGACTGTATGTGTCATGATTATCTTCCGGACGGACAGACCAAGACGCAGCGATGTAGCCAGAATACATGATTTAATTATAACACACGGGACAGAACGAAAACAAAACAATAAACGAAGAAACAGACGTGAGCCCTAACGCTAAATCCTAAAACACTAACACAGAACTCTAAACCTAAACATGAATGGCGAAATCTAAGTGAAACACGGAGAAACCTAACTAGACATGACTGTAGAAACCTAACTAGACAAGAACCCGACCGAACACTAAAAGCCTAACATAAACATGACATGAACAATAACCCACTAAACTAAGGTGCAATCCTCAAACATATAAATGGTTCCCAATTAGAGACAACGAGACTCAGCTGCCTCTAATTGGGAACCATTAATCCAACATAGAACTAGACACCATAGAACTGTGAAAACCCCTAAACCAAAATGAACTCCAAAACGCCTCCAGCCTGTAAACCCAGGCTCAAGGCGATAGCACTTTCTCCAAAGGCGCCGGACTCGGACGCCGCCAAAAGTCTGTGGGGGTCTTCGGGTGGGTTCCTTTTGTCCCAGGTGGGGCCCGGTGCTGGCCGTGCTGGTCTGATGTCACGACCGGAGGCCCCGGACCCTTTCTAGGAACTCTGGTGCGTGAGCAGAAGCTGGCCCCACCGACCCACGATGCTCATGGTAACTCTGGTGCATGGAGCAGGACCTGGCCCTACCGACCCGCGGATGCTCACTGGAACTCTGGTGCGTGGAGCAGGAACTGGCAGTACTGACTCTGATGCTCCCTGGGACTCTGGTGCGGGAGCGGAACAGGCCTAACTGGGCTCGGGACGCGCACTCTGGTGCGAGCGGGAACAGGCCGAACTGGGCTCGGACGCACTCTGGTGCGGGAGCGGAACAGGCCGAACTGCTCGGACGCGACTCTGCGCGGGAGCGGGAACAGGCCGAACTGCTCGACGCGCACTCTGGTGCGGGGAGCGGAACAGGCCGAACTGGGCTCGGGACGCCGCACCGGTGCGCGAGCGAACAGGCCGAACTGGGCTCGGACGCCGCACTCTGTGCGCGGGAGCGGAACAGGCCGAACTGGCTCTCTGAGCGCACGGGAGCTGGGTGCGCGGGACCGAACAGGACGCGTTGGACTCTCGGAGCGCACGCGAGCTGGGTGCGCTGGGCCGGAACAGGACGTGCTGACTTCGAGCCGCACGCGAGCTGGGTGCGCGGGCCGGTACAGGACGCGTTGACTCGAGCGCACGTGGAGCTGGGTGCGCGGGGCCGGAACAGGACGTGTTGGACTCTCGGAGCGCACGCGTGGAGCTGGGTGCGCGGGACCGAACAGACGCGTTGGACTCTCGAGCGCACGTGGAGCTGGGCGCGCGACCGAACAGGACGTGCTGACTCTCGAGCGCGAACAGGGTCTCGGAGCGGAACAGGGGTCTCGGAGCATGGAACAGGGGTCTCGGAGCGGAACAGGGATCTCGGAGCGCGGAACAGGGATCTCGGAGCGTGGAACAGGGGTCTCGAGCGTGGAACAGGGGTCTCGGAGCGTGAACGGGACTGGACGCGGTAGAAACCTCCGCCCGGGACCGGGACCTGATATGGAGAGCCGACACCATACTCTCCAGCTAGCTCACTAACCCTGGTCTCATGGGTGAGTGGAGCTGGAATCTCGGACTGGGCTGTGGATACGCACGGAGATTCTGCCCGTAAGACCACAGGATAACATGGGCCCAAAAGGCGCACTGGAGGCCTGGCTCGCAGAGCTGACACCACTCTCCCAGGTAACACACAGACCTCGGCCCGACCAGTGAGTGGCGCTGATCTCTCACTGGGCTGCGGACACGTGCATCGGAGACACCGCACATGGAACTGGAGCAGGATATCCGGGTCCCAGGAGGCGCACTGGAGACTTAGCGCGCAGAGCAGGCACCGCTCTTCCTGGCTGAACGCTTCGTTTACCCTGACTGATGAGTGGAGCGGGAATCTCTCGCACCGGCCTCTGACTCGTATAGGGAAACCGTGCGCAACACTGCATTGCACGGCCTCCCTTTGCTGCGACGCCTCCCCTACGCTCTCCATGAAGCACGAGGTTGGCTCAGGAGTCCCTCCTGAACCGGCCAACCTCCTCGTGTGCCTCCCAAAGTTTCTTGGGGCTGCCTTTACGGGCTTCCTAGCCCGGCGAGGTCTGAGAAACATTCCTCTCCGGGTCCCATGCTCCCATCAAGTCTCACACCTGCGCCGCTCCGCCGCCGCTGCTTCCAGTTCCTCTCTGGGTCGACGATACTCCCCAGGCTGGTCCCAAGCACTCCCATAGAACAGCTCCTTCTCCCAAGACCTAAGCTCCCGGTCTCTCGCTGCTTGGTCTTTGTTTGCGGGTTATTCTGTCATGCGATTATCTTCCTGGACGGACAGACCAAGACGCAGCGATGTAGCCAGAATACATGATTTAATTATAACACACGGGACAGAACGAAAACAAAACAATAAACGAAGAAACAGACGTGAGCCCTAACGCTAAATCCTAAAACACGAACACAGAACTCTAAACCTAAACATGAATGGCGAAATCTAAGTGAAACACGGAGAAACCTAACTAGACATGACTGTAGAAACCTAACTAGACAAGAACCCGACTGAACACGAAAAGCCTAACATAAACATGACATGAACAATAACCCACGAAACTAAGGTGCAATCCCTCAAACATATAAATGGTTCCCAATTAGAGACAACGAGACTCAGCTGCCTCTAATTGGGAAACCATTAATCCAACATAGAACTAGACACCATAGAACTGTGAAAACCCCTAAACCAAAATGAACCCAAAACGCTCCAGCCTGTAAACCCAGGCCTGGGCGTTACAGTATGCCAATATGCCAGAATAGATTAAATGTCTTTCTATAAGTCCATACGAACCTTGATTCAGCTAGTCCATCATCCACATGACGTCACACAGAGATAATGGAAATCAGCCTTATTGTGATTCAATATGAGCAACATCAGTTGAACCAACTTTAAATGTGGTATTCCACTGTGTTTACTATGTAACATCAGTACTCAGTACCAGTAGAACTTTAAATGTGGTATTCCACTGTGTTTACTATGTAACATCAGTACTCAGTACCAGTAGAACTTTAAATGTGGTATTCTACTGTGTTTACACTGTGTTTCCTTCAGACTGAAAAAGGCACCCAATGGCTTCATTTAGCAGACGGACCGAGATCTGCGAGATCTGTGTCCGTCTGTGTGTGTCTCAAGCTGGCACAGCCCGTCTGTAGAAGCAGTGTTATTTATCAAGGTTAGCTGATGTAGTCGTGGCTAATTAACACTCCCAGTTTCTCACTAGCACTCTCAGCAAACACCTAAAGATTACATTACAGGAATTAGGAACAGCAAGCAATTTACCTGATTGATCTGAAAGCTAAGCACCCTCTGCTTACTCCACTGTTCTCTCTCTCTCTCTCTCTCTCTCTCTCTCTCTCTCTCTGTCTCTCTCTCTCTCTCTCTCTCTCTCTCTCTCTCTCTCTCTCTCTCTCTCTCTCTACCTCTCTCTCTCTCTCTACCTCTCTACCTCTCTCTCTCTCTCTCTCTCTCTCTCTCTCTCTCTCTCTCTCTCTCTCTCTCTCTGTCTCGGCCTGTCTGTCTGTCTCGGACTGTCTGTCTCGGTCTCTCTCTCTCTCTCTCGGTCTCTCTCTCTCTCTCTCTCGGTCTCTCTCTCTCTCTCTCTCTCTCTCTCTCTCTCTTGGTCTCTCTCTCTGTGTCTCGCTGTCTGTGGTATAGCTAAGGCAACAGGTGTTGAATAAATGATATTCTGAGACATGTCTCTGATTTCACTGTGTTCACAATCAACTCCCTGAATTAGTTTTAATTGTACAGTATTTAGCGTAACAAACATGAAGTACTTTCTCAGTCTGTAGTTAATGAGGGATATTCTATCAAATCAGACAGCAGATCAAACTAATGGTTTGAAGTAGTTCCAGGTCAAGCTACTCCTCCTTACGCTGGAACAAATGTTTTAGATAGTATTGGAGGTGTTTATTAAAGACCAAAGCTGAGTGGTTAATAAACAGTATTTGACAGGTCCCCTTTTGGGGTTTTGGATTATTATTTCTTTACCCTCCAATATTACAATTATTCAACGGTAATCATTAGCATCGCTAACTGGCTAGGTACAGAGGGATAGACAAACCTGCGCATCAAACAGACTAACCTACCGTGGCAGGCGTAGCATACCTCTGACCTGCCTCTGACCTGCCTCTGACCGGTCTCTGACCTGTCTCTGACCTGCCTCTGACCGGCCTCTGACCTGCCTCTGACCTGCCTCTGACCTGCCTCTGACCGGGTCTCTGACCTGTCTCTGACCTGCCTCTGACCTGTCTCTGACCTGCCTCTGACCTGCCTCTTTTTAAAGCTCCTTTCATCAATGTGGCCTGTAAATAGAGCTGTTACGGTGACCTCCACAGCCCTACCTGTGAATAGGGCTGTTACGGTGACCTCCACAGCCCTAGCTGTGAATACATATTTTACAGAAATTTGTTTCTGCAGAAGAGGAATATATTGTATTGCACCAAAAGTGAGTTTTTCAGCACAAAAGTGAGTTTTTCAGCAGGTCCTCTGTCCTCACGGTTTCCAAACAAATAGCTCTGTCTGTCCACGGAGGGGAAAAAAGCTATCTGTTCTTTCAGGTTGATGGTATTTTCAGGGACAGTGTGTGGCCTGGCTTGGGTCTCTGAGACTCACCAGGGATGCATCCCAAATGGGACCCTATACCCTACATAGTGCACTAGTGTAACGTCTTGCTTCCAACTCACACCATCAAACACGTAGATCCCCTGAACGCAGATCACTCTCCAGATCCCAAACACCTGAATTCTGATCTCCTGTTCACCCACCTGTATGTCATTATCACACAGTATCCAGGTCAGTTCTTTGCATCCCGTCACTGTGAGGTATTGTCTGTTTTGTGACACACGTCTGTCAGAGCGCTGGGGTTTCCCGTGATTTACTCCTCCGGTGTCTGATAGTTGTTGCCTATTCCCTGCCTGTACTTGAGCCTATCGGATTTCCTGTTATCAACCTATTGCCTGATCTCCCGGACGAAGCTACTAGCCTTTTCCCTGCCTGTTACTGTTGCCTTTTTGGACCCCCTCTGTATGCCTTTCTGCCTGCCCCTGGACCCAGCTACCTGCCTCCTCCTGTGGTCCTTTACTAATAAACACCTGCTGCTCCCTGCCCCTGGACCCAGCTACCTGCCTCCTCTCGTGTTCATTACAACTAGTTTGAATGTGTACCACAGTGAATAGGGAGCGATGTGAAGCACACCAAGGTCTGTTCTGTTGTGTCCTCTATAGCCAGTGGTGATAACACATAATGGAGCTGAGTGACCCTGAACACCTTAATGCTGTTCTCACAACAACTTTACCTTGAAGACGTGACTGAACTAAGGGCCATGGACTTAGAGACCTCTCTGACGCACGGATGCACACACACACACACACACACACACAGTCTTGTACAACTAAACTTGTGGGGACACACAATTGATTCTCATGCAAAATTCTACTTTCCTTAACCCTAACCTGAAAACCTAATTCTAACCTTAACCCTAAACCCCCTAGAAATAGCATTTGACCTTGTGTGGACTGTCCCCAGTTGGTCA
Organism: Brachymystax lenok tsinlingensis; assembly: GCA_030435695.1. Classification (NCBI taxonomy): domain Eukaryota; kingdom Metazoa; phylum Chordata; class Actinopteri; order Salmoniformes; family Salmonidae; genus Brachymystax; species Brachymystax lenok. The sequence goes on along the minus strand of CM059819.1, from coordinate 6,413,201 downwards.
AATCTTTTTTGGTTTACTATTCTTGTGGGGACCCACAAGTATACTTAAACACGTCCATACACACACACACACACACACACACACACAGACAGACAGAGAGAGAGACACACAGACAGACAGACAGAGAGAGAGACACACACAGAGAGACACACAGACAGACAGACAGACAGAGAGACACACAGAGAGACATGCACAGACAGACAGACTTGATCCACAACTAAATCTGTTTCCCCTATCCAGCTGTTCTCTGTGTAACCTGCTGCTAGAATAGACGAGAGGTAGCCTGTCGCTCTAGAGGTAGCCTGTCGCTCTAGAATGGACGGAGAGGTAGCCTGTCACTCTAGAATGGACGGAGAGGTAGCCTGTCGCTCTAGAATGGACGGAGAGGTAGCCTGTCGCTCTAGAATGGACGGAGAGGTAGCCTTTCGCTCTAGAATGGACGGAGAGGTAGCCTGTCGCTCTAGAATGGACGGAGAGGTAGCCTGTCGCTCTAGAATGGACGGAGAGGTAGCCTGTCGCTCTAGAATGGACGGAGAGGTAGCCTGTCGCTCTAGAATGGACGGAGAGGTAGCCTTTCGCTCTAGAATGGACGGAGAGGTAGCCTGTCGCTCTAGAATGGACGGAGAGGTAGCCTGTCGCTCTAGAATGGACGGAGAGGTAGCCTGTCGCTCTAGAATGGACGGAGAGGTAGCCTGTCGCTCTAGAATGGACGGAGAGGTAGCCTGTCGCTCTAGAATGGACGGAGAGGTAGCCTGTCGCTCGAGTCGCTACAAAATGGAAGATAATGTTGCGGATAATGTTCTGAAGACCTGCATCACTATACAGAGACACAGAGACACAGAGAGACAGAGACACAGACAGAGACACAGAGACACAGAGAGACAGAGACACAGAGACACAGAGACACAGAGACACAGAGAGACAGAGACACAGAGACACAGAGACACAGAGACACAGAGACACAGAGAGACAGAGAGACACGGAGAGATTCCTTTTCCAAAACGGACATTTTTGGTTGTTTTTGAAGCATTTGTCCATGTTTTTTCATAGCCCCAGTACTGCACTACAGGGGTGAGGAAGTGCATCTCTGGTTGGGGTAGGCTTAAGTGAAATCGCAAAAACAAAACACAAAACTGTCCGGATCCTTCTATAACATTTACATCAGAAATAGAGATTTGGCTGTAAAAAAATATCCAAGATTCTCCTTTAACTTCTCCAGTTGCCGTGTTGAAAGTTAAGAAACTATAGTCTCTACATCATTGGCTTCCTGGATCGTCTGGCACGTCTTGTGAAGTGACTGACTGTGCTGAGAGAGTTGAGAATGGGTCGTCTGGCACGTCTTGTGAAGTGACTGACTGCTGAGAGAGTTGAGAATGGGTCGTCTGGCACGTCGTGTGAAGTGACTGACTGCTGAGAGAGTTGAGAATGGGTCGTCTGGCACGTCGTGTGAAGTGACTGACTGCTGAGAGAGTTGAGAATGGGTCGTCTGGCACGTCGTGTGAAGTGACTGACTGTGCTGAGAGAGTTGAGAATGGGTCGTCTGGCACGTCGTGTGAAGTGACTGACTGTGCTGAGAGAGTTGAGAATGGGTCGTCTGGCACGTCGTGTGAAGTGACTGACTGTGCTGAGAGAGTTGAGAATGGGTCGTCTGGCACGTCGTGTGAAGTGACTGACTGCTGAGAGAGTTGAGAATGGGTCGTCTGGCACGTCGTGTGAAGTGACTGACTGAGTTGAGAATGGGTCGTCTGGCACGCCGTGGTGAAGTGACTGACTGTGCTGAGAGAGTTGAGAATGGGTCGCCTGGCACGCCGTGGTGAAGTGACTGACTGCTGAGAGAGTTGAGAATGGGTCGTCTGGCACGTCGTGTGAAGTGACTGACTGTGCTGAGAGAGTTGAGAATGGGTCGTCTGGCACGTCGTGTGAAGTGACTGACTGCTGAGAGAGTTGAGAATGGGTAATGAGGTGACTAGTGAGAACGGCCATAGACATCCCATTGGACACACACTGGTTGAATCAACGTTGAACCTAACGGGGGGGAACAGACGTAGAAATTGACGTCTGTGCCCAGTGTGATCTCCCTCGTTATACTTCATAACAAACAGAGAGGGATCTCTTACTGGGTCTCTGTAGAGATGACAATACGTTATGTTAAAGCCTCAGTCAGCATTTCACTTACTTGTTTCAGTTACTTGTTTCAGTTACTTGTTTCAGTAACTTGTTCCTAAAAAAAAAATCCCCAAGAGCATCTATAATGTGTCAGTAAAGAACTTGATGCAAGTTATCTCTCTAGTGTGACAAAGATGACACGTCATTGTCATTAAATCTATTACCACCATTTATACCAAGGAACCTTCTGTATAGTCGTTGGTGAAAGATTTCCTGTGTCTTCAACCTGTGTTGAGGAGGTTGTACATGCATGGCCATGTTTATCATAGACAGAATGAAGCCAGCTACATTTCCTAATGCTTTGTTCGAAGTTAATCTGCCATTTTACCAGAGAACAGTAGCTCCACATCAGTCAGAGAGCTGTCTGCTGATAGAATGATGGAGAACAGTAGCTCCACGTCAGTCAGAGAGCTGTCTGCTGATAGAATGATGGAGAACAGTAGCTCCACGTCAGTCAGAGAGCTGTCTGCTGATAGAATGATGGAGAACAGTAGCTCCACGTCAGTCAGAGAGCTGTCTGCTGATAGAATGATGGAGAACAGTAGCTCCACGTCAGTCAGAGAGCTGTCTGCTGATAGAATGATGGAGAACAGTAGCTCCACGTCAGTCAGAGAGCAGTCTGCTGATAGAACGATGGAGAACAGCAGCTCCACGTCAGTCAGAGAGCTGTCTGCTGATAGAACGATGGAGAACAGCAGCTCCACGTCAGTCAGAGAGCTGTCTGCTGATAGAACGATGGAGAACAGCAGCTCCACGTCAGTCAGAGAGCTGTCTGCTGATAGAACGATGGAGAACAGTAGCTCCACGTCAGTCAGAGAGCTGTCTGCTGATAGAACGATGGAGAACAGTAGCTCCACGCCAGTCAGAGAGCTGTCTGCTGATAGAACGATGGAGAACAGTAGCTCCACGCCAGTCAGAGCGCTGTCTGCTGATAGAACGATGGAGAACAGTAGCTCCACGTCAGTCAGAGAGCTGTCTGCTGATAGAACGATGGAGAACAGTAGCTCCACGTCAGTCAGAGAGCTGTCTGCTGATAGAACGATGGAGAACAGTAGCTCCACGCCAGTCAGAGAGCTGTCTGCTGATAGAACGATGGAGAACAGTAGCTCCACGCCAGTCAGAGAGCTGTCTGCTGATAGAACGATGGAGAACAGTAGCTCCACGCCAGTCAGAGAGCTGTCTGCTGATAGAACGATGGAGAACAGCAGCTCCACGTCCAGTCAGAGAGCTGTCTGCTGATAGAACGATGGAGAACAGTAGCTCCACGCCAGTCAGAGAGCTGTCTGCTGATAGAACGATGGAGAACAGTAGCTCCACGCCAGTCAGAGAGCTGTCTGCTGATAGAACGATGGAGAACAGTAGCTCCACGCCAGTCAGAGAGCTGTCTGCTGATAGAACGATGGAGAACAGTAGCTCCACGTCAGTCAGAGCGCTGTCTGCTGATAGAACGATGGAGAACAGTAGCTCCACGTCAGTCAGAGAGCTGTCTGCTGATAGAACGATGGAGAACAGTAGCTCCACGTCAGTCAGAGAGCTGTCTGCTGATAGAACGATGGAGAACAGTAGCTCCACGTCAGTCAGAGAGCTGTCTGCTGATAGAACGATGGAGAACAGTAGCTCCACGTCCAGTCAGAGAGCTGTCTGCTGATAGAACGATGGAGAACAGTAGCTCCACGCCAGTCAGAGAGCTGTCTGCTGATAGAACGATGGAGAACAGTAGCTCCACGTCAGTCAGAGCGCTGTCTGCTGATAGAACGATGGAGAACAGTAGCTCCACGTCAGTCAGAGAGCTGTCTGCTGATAGAACGATGGAGAACAGTAGCTCCACGTCAGTCAGAGCGCTGTCTGCTGATAGAATGATGGAGAACAGTAGCTCCACGTCAGTCAGAGAGCTGTCTACTGATAGAATGATGGAGAACAGTAGCTCCACGTCAGTCAGAGAGCAGTCTGCTGATAGAACGATGGAGAACAGCAGCTCCACGTCAGTCAGAGAGCTGTCTGCTGATAGAATGATGGAGAACAGTAGCTCCACATCAGTCAGAGAGCTGTCTACTGATAGAATACCCATTCATACCCAATACCAATTCTCATCCAGGTGGAGAAGTGCAACTGAAGCACAACATTTGTCTGATGCCGAGGTGAAATTACAGTAAGAAGCATATTGGATCATGTGTTTACAAAACGCAGCAAGATATTTCTTCTGAGTTTTATATATTTTTATCTGCGTGAAAAAACGAAGAATTCCGCGTACCTAAAGAAGGAAAAAGACGTTCACTTCATTGGCCTACGCTGTACCTAAAGAAGGAAAAATCATACCGTAACATGACGCATAAGCTGTTGCCAGAGAATTGAATGATAATTTCTATACCATAAACTGGCTCCAACGATGTTTTTGAGAATTTTGCAGTACATCCAACCAGCCTCACAACAGCAGACCACGTGTAACCACGCCAGTCCAGGACCTCCACATCTGGCTTCTTCACCTGGGGGATGGTCTGAGACCAGCCACCCAGACAGCTGATGAAACTGTGGGTTTTGAACAACCGAAGAATTTCCGCACAAACTGTCAGAAACCGTCTCAGGGAAGCTCATCTGCTGGTCGTCCTCACCAGGGTCTTGATCTGACTGCAGTTCAGTTGTAACCGACTTCAGTGGGAAAATGCTCACCTTCGATGGCAACTGGCACGCTGGAGAAATGTGCTCTTCAAGGGTGAATCCCGTTTTCAACTGTACCGGGCAGATGGCAGATAGCGTGTGTGGCGTTGTGTGGGCTAGTGGTTTGTTGATGTCAACGTTGAGAACAGAGTGCCCCATGGTGGCGGTGGGGTTATGATATGGGCAGACATAAGCTACGGACAACGAACACAATTGCATTTTATCGTTGGCAATTTGAATGCAGAGAGATACCATGAGGAGATCCTCAGGCCCATCTTTCATCATGATAACCCCAAAGATCTGTACACAATTCCTGGAACCAGAAAAATGTCCCAGTTCTTTCATGGCCTCCAGACAATCAAGACATGTCACCCATTGAGCATGTTTGGGATGCTCTGGATCGACGTGTACAACAGCACATTCCAGTTTCCGCCAATATCAAGCAACTTCACACAGCCATTGAAGAGGAGTGGGACAACATTCCACAGGCCACAATCAACAGCCTGATCAACTCTATGTGAAGGAGATGTGTCGAGGAAAATGGTCACACCAGATACCGACTGGTTTCCTAATCCACGCCCCTACCTTTTATTTAAGGTACCTGCCACCAACAGATGCACATCTGTTTTCCCAGTCATGTGAAATCTACAGATCAGGGCCTAATGAATTTATTTCAATTGACTGATTTACTTACATGAACTCTCAGTAAAATCTTTGAAATTGTTTTATGTTGCGTTTATATTCTGACCCCAGTCAAATCTTTCTCCTGTCTCAACCCCTGAAGAGGGAGCGGTTCTGACCCCAGTCAAATCTTTCTCCTGTCTCAACCCCTGAAGAGGGAGCGGTTCTGACCCCAGTCAGATCTTTCTCCTGTCTCAACCCCTGAAGAGGGAGCGGTTCTGACCCCAGTCAGATCTTTCTCCTGTCTCAACCCCTGAAGAGGGAGCGGTTCTGACCCCAGTCAGATCTTTCTCCTGTCTCAACCCCTGAAGAGGGACTGGTTCTGTTTCAGGCAGTGTGGTGTGTGTTTGTCAACTCATTAGCATGTGGGGAGTCTATAGGAAGCAGAGGCCATTAGAGCAACGGGTGACTGACTTGTATTAATCACACCTCAGACTCAGGCGTGTCCTGAATGTTAACACAGCCACACACACACACACACACACAGAAACGCACACACAGACGCACGCACACACACACACAGACACACACAGACACGCACACACAGACGCACACACACACACACCACACACAGAGACATACACACCTCAGTCAGTCAGTCAGTCAGTCGAGGAGAGGAGACAGAGGTATTCTTAGCATTTTGCTCAGGTTGACTCGGTCTGTCCTCCGTCTCCAGGTCCTAGAAGTGCTGCACGGCACGCGGATCTCCTGACATAGAAAATAAATGGTCATTTCCCACAGGTTTATTTTTTTAGAGAGAGAGAGAGAGAAATGGAACAGTGAACCCTCCTGGTCTAACTAGAAGCAGATGCTTGGCTGTGGAAGACTTCCCTCTGGTCTGTTTACATTCTCCAGTCCAGTGACTCAAGCCCTTCTCCCTGTCTCCATCCACCTCACCTGCTGTGTCAATGGCTGCATCCCAAATTGCACACTTTGACCAGGGCCCATTTGGTCAAAAGTAGTGCACAATGTGATCAAAGTAGTGCACTATAAGGGGAATAAGGTGCCATTTGGGACACACTTTTATCTCTCTGCTGGACGTCCAGCCAGACAGCTGGAGGGGACGGGTTCTCTCGTATCAGCTCCAGCAGGGAGGGGTGTTCAGAGTCCAGAGCGTCCAGAGAGCGGGCTCTGTTCCTGGGCTTCCATTAGATCTGTCTCCCCCCTGGCCAGGAGTCTTAGCCAGCTGGAGGATGTTGATCTAGCCAGCTAATGTGTTGTCTTTACCGGCCCCTGGCTGGGCTGTAGCCAACCAATAGGAGGTGGTTGTGGGTTTCTGGACGGATGCTGTGTTGAACTCACTCCTCCATGTTCCCCTGGCTGGGCTGTAGCCAACCAATAGGAGGTTGTTGTGGGTTTCAGAGGGGTTAGGGGTTAGGGCTCAGAGGGGTTAGGGCTCAGAGGGGTTAGGGCTCAGAGGGGTTAGGGCTCAGAGGGGTTAGGGCTCAGAGGGAGAGAGTTGTGGCTATAGTCTGTAGAGTTTAGGCCTCTTGCAGAGGTTCCAAACTGAAGAAGATCTGTGGTCAGACTCTATACAGATGTAGGATCTTCATTTGATCACCCTGTTGCAGGAGAACTTTCCTGCAATGCAATAAATATTGAACTTGTGTATTTGAGGTTTAACCTCTCTGCGATCTACAACATCTGCTGAAACTGCAAATTCAAATTACAGAAATACTCATTTCAAACATTCATGAAAATACAAGTGTTCCACACCATTCAAAAGCTTAGAATCTTGGCAATCTCACAGCATAACATTTGGTTGTCTGAGGACAGCGCCCCGTGTACTACTCCCATTAGCATAATAAAACCAGCGCGGGTGTCACAAAAGTCATAAAAAGAGCTAAAATAAATCACTTCCCTTTGAAGATCTTCTGCTGATGGCAATCCAAAGTGTCCAAGCAAGACATTCAATGTTCCTTTTGTTCGAAAAAGTCCCTCTTTATATCCATAAATCTCAGTTTGGTTGGCATGTTCTGTTCAGAAAATCCACCGTCCACTCGTTCATTGTACAAGACATACAGAGCGTTCAAAATACACCTATAAACTTTGTCCAAACAAATCAAACAACGTTTCTAATCGATCCTTAGGTACACTATTATGTCTATTAACTATAATATTTCACACGGATAATATCCTGGCCGATAGAAAAGGAAAAAAACCGAGGCGCACGCCAAACCCAAAAGGTACTTCCTCACTCCACTTGGATACACTGGTTCTACTCCCTTATTTTTTCAAGGTAAATGCATGAAACCTTGTCTAAAGACTGTTGACATCTAGTGGAAGCCATAGGTACTGCAATCTGGGAGCTGGATTTAAGCATTTCCAATAGCAACTCAATGGAAAATGAGCCAGCTCACAGAATCACATATTTTTTTTTTTACAGTTTTAGAAACTTCAGAGTGTTTTCTATCCAATACTACTAATTATGTGCATATCCTAGCTTTTGGTCCTGAGTAACAGGCAGTTTACTTTGGGCACATTTTTCACTCGAACTTCAAAATACTGCCCCCTAGCTCAAACAGGTTAAAGAGGCTTTTGAAGTTTGTAATTTCCACTTTGACATTTCAGACTTGATTTTCCCTTACAAAAAATTTATCAGCCCCAACAAAAATGTCCATTAATTGTAATCCACATAATAATTCACATTTCCTGTTGCTGCAGGATTCTTTTCCTGCTGTAGAAAACAGGCTCAAATTCAGGCTTATGGACACAATTTGTATGTCTCTGTGTCTAGTGTGAAGGAAGTTAGAGCCGTCTGTATGTCTGTGTCTAGTGTGAAGGAAGTTAGAGCCATCTGTATGTCTCTGTGTCTAGTGTGAAGGAAGTTAGAGCCATCTGTATGTCTCTGTGTCCAGTGTGAAGGAAGTTAGAGCCATCTGTATGTCTCTGTGTCTAGTGTGAAGGAAGTTAGAGCCATCTGTATGTCTCTGTGTCCAGTGTGAAGGAAGTTAGAGCCATCTGTATGTCTCTGTGTCTAGTGTGAAGGAAGTTAGAGCCATCTGTATGTCTCTGTTTCTAGTGTGAACGAAGTTAGAGCCATCTGTATGTCTCTGTGTCTAGTGTGAAGGAAGTTAGAGCCATCTGTATGTCTCTGTGTCTAGTGTGAAGGAAGTTAGAGCCATCTGTATGTCTCTGTGTCTAGTGTGAAGGAAGTTAGAGCCATCTGTATGTCTCTGTGTCTAGTGTGAAGGAAGTTAGAGCCATCTGTATGTCTCTGTGTCTAGTGTGAAGGAAGTTAGAGCCGTCTGTATGTCTCTGTTTCTAGTGTGAACGAAGTTAGAGCCATCTGTATGTCTCTGTGTCTAGTGTGAAGGAAGTTAGAGCCGTCTGTATGTCTCTGTTTCTAGTGTGAACGAAGTTAGAGCCATCTGTATGTCTCTGTGTCTAGTGTGAACGAAGTTAGAGCCATCTGTATGTCTCTGTGTCTAGTGTGAAGGAAGTTAGAGATAGTTTTGCGAGCCAATGCTAACTAGCGTTAGCACAAAGTCTATGGGTATCTGCTAGCAACCTCTTTGTTATGGCAAGCCTAAATATGTTCAGGAGTAAAAATTAGCTTAACAAATCACATAATACATTGCATCGATTCACTCTGTGTGCATTTAATAGTGTTTAACATGATTTTTGAATGACTACCTCATCTCTGTACCACACACATCTGTAAGGTCCCTCACTTCAATTACATTTAAATTGAAAGACTTAAATCTCCTTGCAAATCTATGGCAAGACCTGAAAAGGATTGTCTAGCATTGATCAACAACCAATTTGACAGAGCTTGAAGAATTTAGAAAATAATAACGGGTCAATGCTGCACAATCCTGGTGTGGAAAGCTCTTAGAGACGTACTCAGGAAGACTCAACAGCTGTAATCGCTGCCAAAGGTGCTTCTAACATGTATTGACTCAGGGGGTTGAATACTTATCTATTCAAGATATATTAGTGTTTTATTTTTCATATTTGTTTTTACAATGAGATCATTTTTCTTCCACTTTGACATTACAGAGTAAGGGGGTGTCAATGTAAATAGTCCGGTGGCCATTTGATGAATTGTTCAGCAGTCTGATGGCTTGGGGGTAGAAGCTGTTAAGGAGCCTTTTGGACCTAGACTTGGTGCTCCGGTATCGCTTGCCGTGCGGTAGCAGAGAGAACAGTCTATGACTTGGGTGACTGGAGGCTCTGACAATTTTTTGGACCTTCCTGGATGACGGGAAGCTTGGCCCCAGTGATATACTGGGCCATACGCAATACCCTCTGTAGTGTCTTACGATTAGATGCCGAGCAGTTGCCATACCAGGCGGTGATGCAACCGGTCAGGATGCTCTCGATGGTGCAGCTGTAGAACATTTTGAGGATCTGGGGACCATGCCAAATGTTTGCAGTCTCCTGAAGGGGGAAGAGGTGTTGTCGTGCCCTCTTCACAACTGTCAGCTCTGTGTTTGGACCAGGATTGTTTGTTGGTGATGTGGACACCAAGGAACTATGGATACGTGTTGTTTCTCTAGTACCAGTGTATGTCATGATTCACAAATTCCAGCACCATCAGTTAGTCAGAAAGACCTGTGAAGGCCCAGCGCATTACATTCAGCACGTTAGGTCTAGGTTATAGTGCTTTGGAAGTATGCTCTGTTTTCTACGCTTTGAAAGACAATGGGCTGTGTGTGTGTGTGTGTGTGTGTGTGTGTCTCTCTGTGCATGAAGCTGACCAACGCTGTAAATAATTGAGTAATAGCATGAATATTGACTGTTGTGACTAACCCTTACCCTGCCTGGTCCATCTCTCTCCTATAACCCTTACCCTGCCTGGTCCATCTGTCTCCTATAACCCTTACCCTGCCTGGTCCATCTATCTCCTATAACCCTTACCCTGCCTGGTCCATCTTTCTCCTATAACCCTTACCCTGCCTGGTCCATCTATCTCCTATAACCCTTACCCTGCCTGGTCCATCTGTCTCCTATAACCCTTACCCTGCCTGGTCCATCTCTCTCCTATAACCCTTACCCTGCCTGGTCCATCTCTCTCCTATAACCCTTACCCTGCCTGGTCCATCTATCTCCTATAACCCTTACCCTGCCTGGTCCATCTATCTCCTATAACCCTTACCCTGCCTGGTCCATCTCTCTCCTATAACCCTTACCCTGCCTGGTCCATCTCTCTCCTATAACCCTTACCCTGCCTGGTCCATCTCTCTCCTATAACCCTTACCCTGCCTGGTCCATCTATCTCCTATAACCCTTACCCTGCCTGGTCCATCTATCTCCTATAACCCTTACCCTGCCTGGTCCATCTATCTCCTATAACCCTTACCCTGCCTGGTCCATCTCTCTCCTATAACCCTTACCCTGCCTGGTCCATCTATCTCCTATAACCCTTACCCTGCCTGGTCCATCTCCCTCCTATAACCCTTACCCTGCCTGGTCCATCTATCTCCTATAACCCTTACCCTGCCTGGTCCATCTATCTCCTATAACCCTTACCCTGCCTCGTCCATCTATCTCCTATAACCCTTACCCTGCCTGGTCCATCTATCTCCTATAACCCTTACCCTGCCTGGTCCATCTCTCTCCTATAACCCTTACCCTGCCTGGTCCATCTCTCTCCTATAACCCTTACCCTGCCTGGTCCATCTCTCTCCTATAACCCTTACCCTGCCTGGTCCATCTATCTCCTATAACCCTTACCCTGCCTGGTCCATCTATCTCCTATAACCCTTACCCTGCCTGGTCCATCTATCTCCTATAACCCTTACCCTGCCTGGTCCATCTCTCTCCTATAACCCTTACCCTGCCTGGTCCATCTCTCTCCTATAACCCTTACCCTGCCTGGTCCATCTATCTCCTATAACCCTTACCCTGCCTGGTCCATCTATCTCCTATAACCCTTACCCTGCCTGGTCCATCTCTCTGATGCAGGTCAAACTCTCCTGATGCTAGAGCTTCAGAGACTGTGTCTGTGGGCTGACAGTAGGGAGGGAACTGAGCATTAGGCCAGGTACTATATATATTTGATCTGTATGTAATGCACTGTGTCAGTGTTACGGTGCTGCTGGCTGGAGCTCTACAGAGGCAGGGATATACTATTGTTGTTCATGTGAACCACGGTGTGACTGAAGAGAGGAGAGAACTGAGGAGAGGAGAGGAGAGAAGAGAAGAGAATATAAGAGAGGACTGAAGAGAGGAGAGGAGCGGAGTGGAGAGGAGAGGAGAGGAGAGAGGAGAGAAGAGAATATAAGAGAGGACTGAATAGAAGAGAAGAGAAGAGAGAGAATAGAAGAGAGGACTGAAGAGAGGAGAGGAGGAGAGGAGCGGAGTGGATAGGAGAGGAGAGGAGACGTTTTCTTCCAGCTCAGCGTTCCGGCCCAATTATACGCTGTGAAGACATAAAACCTGTAGATCACAAGGCTGGTGACATCTAGCTCCCTTTTCAAGGCCTGAACAAGGCTGAACAGTAGTTAGGCGTCTCCTCAGTCAACAGTAAAACACTGAAGGTAAAGACAACTGATGTAAAGGACTGCTGAAACTATTACTGCCAGGATAGACAATCAACTGGTGTCTGGGACTAGTGGTGTCTGTCATGTTATATGGCTGTTGTTGGGGTGTGGTGGTGCCTGTCATGTTATATGGCTGTTGTTGGGGTGTGGTGGTGTCTGCCATGTTATATGGCTGTTGTTGGGGTGTGGTGGTGCCTGTCATGTTATATGGCTGTTGTTGAGGTGTGGTGGTGTCTGCCATGTTATATGGCTGTTGTTGGGGTGTGGTGGTGCCTGTCATGTTATATGGCTGTTGTTTAGGTGTGGTGGTGTCTGGCATGTTATATGGCTGTTGTTGAGGTGTGGTGGTGTCTGCCATGTTATATGGCTGTTGTTGGGGTGTGGTGGTGCCTGTCATGTTATATGGCTGTTGTTGAGGTGTGGTGGTGTCTGCCATGTTATATGGCTGTTGTTGGGGTGTGGTGGTGCCTGTCATGTTATATGGCTGTTGTTTAGGTGTGGTGGTGTCTGGCATGTTATATGGCTGTTGTTGAGGTGTGGTGGTGTCTGCCATGTTATATGGCTGTTGTAGGGGTGTGGTGGTGTCTGTCATGTTATATGGCTGTTGTTGGGGTGTGGTGGTGCCTGTCATGTTATATGGCTGTTGTTGGGGTGTGGTGGTGTCTGCCATGTTATATGGCTGTTGTTGGGGTGTGGTGGTGCCTGTCATGTTATATGGCTGTTGTTGAGGTGTGGTGGTGTCTGCCATGTTATATGGCTGTTGTTGGGGTGTGGTGGTGCCTGTCATGTTATATGGCTGTTGTTTAGGTGTGGTGGTGTCTGGCATGTTATATGGCTGTTGTTGAGGTGTGGTGGTGTCTGGCATGTTATATGGCTGTTGTTGGGGTGTGGTGGTGTCTGTCATGCTATATGGCTGTTGTTGAGGTGTGGTGGTGTCTGCCATGTTATATGGCTGTTGTTGAGGTGTGGTGGTGTCTGTCATGTTATATGGCTGTTGTTGGGGTGTGGTGGTGTCTGTCATGTTATATGGCTGTTGTTGGGGTGTGGTGGTGCCTGTCATGTTATATGGCTGTTGTTGAGGTGTGGTGGTGTCTGTCATGTTATATGGCTGTTGTTGAGGTGTGGTGGTGTCTGGCATGTTATATGGCTGTTGTTGGGGTGTGGTGGTGTCTGTCATGCTATATGGCTGTTGTTGAGGTGTGGTGGTGTCTGCCATGTTATATGGCTGTTGTTGAGGTGTGGTGGTGTCTGTCATGTTATATGGCTGTTGTTGGGGTATGGTGGTGTCTGTCATGTTATATGGCTGTTGTTGGGGTGTGGTGGTGCCTGTCATGTTATATGGCTGTTGTTGAGGTGTGGTGGTGTCTGCCATGTTATATGGCTGTTGTTGGGGTGTGGTGGTGCCTGTCATGTTATATGGCTGTTGTTGAGGTGTGGTGGTGTCTGCCATGTTATATGGCTGTTGTTGAGGTGTGGTGGTGTCTGCCATGTTATATGGCTGTTGTTGAGGTGTGGTGGTGTCTGCCATGTTATATGGCTGTTGTTGAGGTGTGGTGGTGTCTGGCATGTTATATGGCTGTTGTTGAGGTGTGGTGGTGTCTGACTGGTGTTGAATGTCAGTAAGTCTTTATGTTTCTTCACTAATAGAGTCATCATTCAACTCCCTGACACACACAGTTGATCCTGGGAGAGCAGGCTGTCTCCTCTCCCCTTCCTTCCTCTCTTCTCCTCCCCTCCCCTCTCTCCCACTCCTCTCTTCTCCTCCCCTCTCCTCTCTTCTCTCCCACTCCTCTCTTCTCCTCTCCTTCCCTCCACTACACTCCTCCCCTCCCCTCTCCTCTCCTCTCCTCTCCTCTCTCCCACTCCTCTCTTCTCCTCCCCTCCCCTCTCCTCTCCTCTCCTCTCTCCCACTCCTCTCTTCTCCTCCCCTCCCCTCTCCTCTCCTCTCTCCCACTCCTCTCTTCTCCTCTCCTTCCCTCCACTACACTCCTCCCTTCCCCTCTCCTCTCCTCTCTCCCACTCCTCTCTTCTCCTCCCCTCCTCTCCTCTCCTCTCCTGTGCTGCTGTTCTGTTCCACAGCAGGAATGCTGGGACTAAAGGCTGCAGATCAGAGGAATGCCCAGTCTACCCGCACTGTCTACATTCAAACGCATCCCACATGTTTTTTTACCTTCAAAATGTCAAACAATTTTCCCAACCAGGCGTGTCAAGATGGAGAGCGTATATCTTAAGTGTTATCTTAATTTACCAGAGGAATCTGGGTTCTATTAGAAACAGATTTCTAATGTGGGATTGTGGAGTCTCTCTCTCTGTTTATTTCATTTCTAAATAATTCAACTGTAGTCAGAGTGATGAAGGCTTGTGATGCCAGAGGGTGTGGAGAGGAGGTGTGTTAGCCTAGATGTGGCTAAATGTGTTGGCTCTGTGTTAGCAATATGCTAACTGGTCCTCTGAAACTAGGGTCAATGAGGCCGTTTGTGTGTGTGTGTGTGTGTGTGTGTGAGAGAGAGAGAGAGAGAGAGAGAGCTCTGTCTCTTCCAGTTATAGACAGAAGATGCTTGTTCCCTCTGTCCAATCTCTCCTATTACACATCATCATCACTTTCTCCCTGGCTGTGAGATAATGCAGACTGAAGGACAGTCAGCTTTGTCTTGGCTCTGTCTGCCTGGGGTTGAACAAAATACACAATGTTCTGTGGTCACCTTGTTACGGTGAAGATATCCAACAGGGTATTTATATCCTTCATTCCAGCTCCAATGTGTTTGATAGAAATCAACAGCACATGTGGCTGTCTCTCAAGGGCCACGATATGAGAGAAGTCGGAGAACCACACTGCTTTTCAAGGGCCAGGATATGAGGGAAGTCAGAGGGCCACAATATGAGAGAAGTCAGAGAACCACACTCCTGATGCAGTCACACACTGACACACACACTTTGTTACACTCATGTACACACTCCCTTCCCCTAGTTCACTCTCCCTTCCCCTAGTTCACTCTCCCTTCCCCTAGTTCACTCTCTCTTCCCCTAGTTCACTCTCCCTTCCCCTAGTTCACTCTCTCTTCCCCTAGTACACTCTCCCTTCCCCTAGTTCACTCTCCCTTCCCCTAGTTCACTCTCCCTTCCCCTAGTTCACTCTCCCTTCCCCTAGTTCACTCTCCCTTCCCCTAGTTCACTCTCTCTTCCCCTAGTTCACTCTCCCTTCCCCTAGTTCACTCTCTCTTCCCCTAGTACACTCTCCCTTCCCCTAGTTCACTCTCCCTTCCCCTAGTTCACTCTCCCTTCCCCTAGTTCACTCTCTCTTCCCCTAGTACACTCTCCCTTCCCCTAGTTCACTCTCCCTTCCCCTAGTTCACTCTCCCTTCCCCTAGTTCACTCTCCCTTCCCCTAGTTCACTCTCCCTTCCCCTAGTTCACTCTCCCTTCCCCTAGTTCACTCTCTCTTCCCCTAGTTCACTCTCTCTTCCCCTACTTCACTCTCCCTTCCCCTAGTACACTCTCCCTTTCCCTAGGTCACTCTCCCTTCCCCTAGTACACTCTCCCTTCCCCTAGTTCACTCTCCCTTCCCCTAGTTCACTCTCCCTTCCCCTAGTTCACTCTCCCTTCCCCTAGTTCACTCTCCCTTCCCCTAGTTCACTCTCCCTTCCCCTAGTTCACTCTCTCTTCCCCTAGTTCACTCTCCCTTCCCCTAGTTCACTCTCTCTTCCCCTAGTTCACTCTCCCTTCCCCTAGTACACTCTCCCTTCCCCTAGTTCACTCTCTCTTCCCCTAGTACACTCTCCCTTCCCCTAGTTCACTCTCCCTTCCCCTAGTTCACTCTCCCTTCCCCTAGTTCACTCTCTCTTCCCCTAGTTCACTCTCCCTTCCCCTAGTTCACTCTCTCTTCCCCTAGTTCACTCTCCCTTCCCCTAGTTCACTCTCCCTTCCCCTAGTTCACTCTCCCTTCCCCTAGTTCACTCTCTCTTCCCCTAGCTCACTCTCCCTTCCCCTAGTTCACTCTCCCTTCCCCTAGTTCACTCTCCCTTCCCCTAGTTCACTCTCTCTTCCCTAGTTCACTCTCCCTTCCCCTAGTTCACTCTCCCTTCCCCTAGTTCACTCTCTCTTCCCCTAGTTCACTCTCCCTTCCCCTAGTTCACTCTCTCTTCCCCTAGTTCACTCTCCCTTCCCCTAGTTCACTCTCTCTTCCCCTAGTTCACTCTCCCTTCCCTAGTTCACTCTCTCTTCCCCTAGTTCACTCTCCCTTCCCTAGTTCACTCTCTCTTCCCTAGTACACTCTCCCTTCCCCTAGTAGACTCTCTCTTCCCCTAGTTCACTCTCCCTTCCCCTAGTTCACTCTCTCTTCCCCTAGTTCACTCTCTCTTCCCCTAGTTCACTCTCCCTTCCCCTAGTTCACTCTCTCTTCCCCTAGTTCACTCTCCCTTCCCCTAGTTCACTCTCCCTTCCCCTAGTTCACTCTCCCTTCCCCTAGTTCACTCTCTCTTCACCTAGTTCACTCTCCCTTCCCCTAGTTCACTCTCTCTTCCCCTAGTTCACTCTCCCTTCCCCTAGTTCACTCTCTCTTCCCCTAGTTCACTCTCCCTTCCCCTAGTTCACTCTCTCTTCCCCTAGTTCACTCTCCCTTTCCCTAGTTCACTCTCCCTTCCCTAGTTCACTCTCCCTTCCCTAGTTCACTCTCTCTTCCCTAGTTCACTCTCTCTCTTCCCTAGTTCACTCTCCCTTCCCCTAGTTCACTCTCCCTTCCCTAGTTCACTCTCCCTTCCCTAGTTCACTCTCCCTTCCCTAGTTCACTCTCCCTTCCCCTAGTTCACTCTCTCTTCCCCTAGTTCACTCTCTCTTCCCCTAGTTCACTCTCCCTTCCCCTAGTTCACTCTCTCTTCCCCTAGTTCACTCTCCCTTCCCCTAGTTCACTCTCCCTTCCCCTAGTTCACTCTCTCTTCCCCTAGTTCACTCTCCCTTCCCCTAGTTCACTCTCTCTTCCCCTAGTTCACTCTCCCTTCCCCTAGTTCACTCTCTCTTCCCCTAGTTCACTCTCCCTTCCCCTAGTTCACTCTCTCTTCCCTAGCTCACTCTCCCTTCCCTAGTTCACTCTCCCTTCCCTAGTTCACTCTCCCTTCCCCTAGTTCACTCTCTCTTCCCTAGTTCACTCTCCCTTCCCTAGTTCACTCTCCCTTCCCTAGTTCACTCTCTCTTCCCCTAGTTCACTCTCCCTTCCCTAGTTCACTCTCTCTTCCCTAGTTCACTCTCCCTTCCCCTAGTTCACTCTCTCTTCCCCTAGTTCACTCTCCCTTCCCCTAGTTCACTCTCTCTTCCCCTAGTTCACTCTCCCTTCCCCTAGTTCACTCTCTCTTCCCCTAGTTCACTCTCCCTTTCCCTAGTTCACTCTCTCTTCCCCTAGTTCACTCTCTCTTCCCCTAGTGTGTGTGTGTGTGTGTGTGTGAGAACTAGGCCAGGGGAAGTAGAGACACCACAGCAGTGCACCAAGGATACAGACTATTTAGTCTCCATTACTATTTAGTCTCCATTACTTCGTACAGGTCATGTCTGTCCTCTCTATGTATCTATTATAACAGGTCGTACAGGTCATGTCTGTCCTCTCTATGTACCTATTATAACAGGTCGTACAGGTCATGTCTGTCCTCTCTATGTATCTATTATAACAGGTCGTACAGGTCATGTCTGTCCTCTCTATGTACCTATTATAACAGGTCGTACAGGTCATGTCTGTCCTCTCTATGTATCTATTATAACAGGTCGTACAGGTCATGTCTGTCCTCTCTATGTATCTATTATAACAGGTCGTACAGGTCATGTCTGTCCTCTCTATGTATCTATTATAACAGGTCGTACAGGTCATGTCTGTCCTCTCTATGTATCTATTATAACAGGTCGTACAGGTCATGTCTGTCCTCTCTATGTATCTATTATAACAGGTCGTACAGGTCATGTCTGTCCTCTCTATGTATCTACTATAACAGGTCGTACAGGTCATGTCTGTCCTCTCTATGTATCTATTATAACAGGTCGTACAGGTCATGTCTGTCCTCTCTATGTATCTATTATAACAGGTCGTACAGGTCATGTCTGTCCTCTCTATGTATCTATTATAACAGGTCGTACAGGTCATGTCTGTCCTCTCTATGTATCTACTATAACAGGTCGTACAGGTCATGTCTGTCCTCTCTATGTATCTATTATAACAGGTCGTACAGGTCATGTCTGTCCTCTCTATGTATCTATTATAACAGGTCGTACAGGTCATGTCTGTCCTCTCTATGTATCTATTATAACAGGTCGCATTACAGGTCATGTCTGTCCTCTCTATGTATCTACTATAACAGGTCGTACAGGTCATGTCTGTCCTCTCTATGTATCTATTATAACAGGTCGTACAGGTCATGTCTGTCCTCTCTATGTATCTATTATAACAGGTCGTACAGGTCATGTCTGTCCTCTCTATGTATCTACTATAACAGGTCGTACAGGTCATGTCTGTCCTCTCTATGTATCTATTATAACAGGTCGTACAGGTCATGTCTGTCCTCTCTATGTATCTATTATAACAGGTCGTACAGGTCATGTCTGTCCTCTCTATGTATCTACTATAACAGGTCGTACAGGTCATGTCTGTCCTCTCTATGTATCTACTATAACAGGTCGTACAGGTCATGTCTGTCCTCTCTCTGTATCTATTATAACAGGTCGTACAGGTCATGTCTGTCCTCTCTATGTATCTATTATAACAGGTCGTACAGGTCATGTCTGTCCTCTCTATGTATCTATTATAACAGGTCGTACAGGTCATGTGTTTCCACTTCTCTCTTCTCAGTACTTCTTTTAAGCTGAACTACATATCTATTCCAAGAAGGGAATAAACAGGAATACATTGCATATATATGGGTACAACCCCGTCCATGTGTTCTCTCTATATATACTCTCTCTCTGTGCAGACCCAGAGTGTGGGCAAGGGGCCTTGTGTGCAGAATAATTCTCTAACACCTCTCTCTCTCTCTCTCTCTCTCTCTCTCTGTCTGTCTCTGTCTGTCTCTCTCCTCTCTCTCTGTCTCTGTCTCTCTCTCTCCGTCTCCGTCTCTCCTCTCTCCTCCAGACCTACCCAGTGATGGGAGATGGAGAACAAGGGGCCTCGTGTAGCAGACTACTTCGTGCTGGCCGGTCTGACCGACTCCTCCACGCCACTGGAGCAGGAGATCCACTTCGACGATGTCTGCCACAAGACGGCCAAACCCAAGCCGCCCATCACCGACCTCGCTGTGGTGATGCGCTCGCTGGGGGAAGAGGTGCCTCCTGGGTACACGTGCGTGGAATCCACGCCGTCCGGCCTGTCAGCTGACCTGAACAACGGAAGTCTCATGGCGCCACAGATCTTCCTGTGTTACAGACGAGGACGGGACAAACCACCACTCACTGACCTGGGGTAGGTAGACAAACCTGGGGTAGTTATGACCTGGGCTAGTTATGAGCTGGGGTAGATATGAGCTGGGGTAGATATGACCTGGGGTAGATATGACCTGGGGTAGTTATGACCTGGGGTAGTTATGACCTGGGGTAGATATGACCTGGGGTAGTTATGAGCTGGGGTAGTTATGACCTGGGGTAGTTATGACCTGGGGTAGTTATGAGCTGGGGTAGATATGACCTGGGGTAGGTAGACAAACCTGGGGGTAGTTATGACCCGGGGTAGATATGACCTGGGGTAGTTATGACCTGGGGTAGTTATGACCTGGGTGGTTATCACCCGGGTAGTTATGACCTTATGACCCGGGGTAGTTAGGACCCGGGGTAGTTAGGACCTGGGGTAGTTATGACCTGGGCTAGTTATGACCCGGGGTAGTTATGACCTGGGGTAGTTATGGCCCGGGGTAGTTGTGACCCGGGGTAGATATGACCTGGGGGTAGTTATGACCTGGGGGTAGATATGACCTGGGGGTAGTTATGAGCTGGGGTAGATATGGCCCGGGGTAGTTGTGACCCGGGGTAGATATGACCTGGGGGTAGTTATGACCTGGGGGTAGATATGACCTGGGGTAGTTATGACCTGGGTGGTTATCACCCAGGTAGTTATGACCTTATGACCCGGGGTAGTTATGACCCGGGGTAGTTATGGCCCGGGGTAGTTGTGACCCGGGGTAGATATGACCTGGGGGTAGTTATGACCTGGGGGTAGATATGACCTGGGGGTAGTTATGAGCTGGGGTAGATTGTGATATGTGGGGTAGTTATGACCCTATGACCTGGGGTAGTTATGACCCGGGGTAGTTATGACCCAAGGTGGTTTTGACCCGGGGTAGTTATGACCCAGGGTAGTTATGACCCAGGGTAGTTATGACCTGGGGGTAGTTATGACCCGGGGTAGTTATGACCCTATGACCTGGGGTAGTTATGACCCGGGGTAGTTATGACCCGGGGTAGTTATGACCCGGGGTAGTTGTGACCCGGGGTAGTTGTGACCCGGGGTAGTTGTGACCCGGGGTAGTTGTGACCTGGGGGTAGTTGTGACCTAGGGTAGGTAGATGTAGATCAGTTACACTTCCTCAGTTAGAGAAAATCAAGACCGCTTTAGTGACTGAGAAGGGGTCCAACTATAGCAGGCTGGTTAATTAGACACATCTCTGACTGAGAGGAGGTCCAACTATAGCAGGCTGGTTAATTAGACACATCTCTGACTGAGAGGAGATCCAACTATAGCAGGCTGGTTAATTAGACACATCTCTGACTGAGAGGAGGTCCAACTATAGCAGGCTGGTTAATTAGACACATCTCTGACTGAGAGGAGGTCCAACTATAGCAGGCTGGTTAATTAGACACATCTCTGACTGAGAGGAGGTCCAACTATAGCAGGCTGGTTAATTAGACACATCTCTGACTGAGAGGAGATCCAACTATAGCAGGCTGGTTAATTAGACACATCTCTGACTGAGAGGAGGTCCAACTATAGCAGGCTGGTTAATTAGACACATCTCTGACTGAGAGGAGGTCCAACTATAGCAGGCTGGTTAATTAGACACATCTCTGACTGAGAGGAGGTCCAACTATAGCAGGCTGGTTAATTAGACACATCTCTGACTGAGAGGAGGTCCAACTATAGCAGGCTGGTTAATTAGACACATCTCTGACTGAGAGGAGATCCAACTATAGCAGGCTGGTTAATTAAACACATCTCTGACTGAGAGGAGATCCAACTATAGCAGGCTGGTTAATTAAACACATCTCTGACTGAGAGGAGGTCCAACTATAGCAGGCTGGTTAATTAAACACATCTCTGACTGAGAGGAGATCCAACTATAGCAGGCTGGTTAATTAAACACATCTCTGACTGAGAGGAGGTCCAACTATAGCAGGCTGGTTAATTAAACACATCTCTGACTGAGAGGAGATCCAACTATAGCAGGCTGGTTAATTAGACACATCTCTGACTGAGAGGAGGTCCAACTATAGCAGGCTGGTTAATTAGACACATCTCTGACTGAGAGGAGGTCCAACTATAGCAGGCTGGTTAATTAGACACATCTCTGACTGAGAGGAGGTCCAACTATAGCAGGCTGGTTAATTAGACACATCTCTGACTGAGAGGAGGTCCAACTATAGCAGGCTGGTTAATTAAACACATCTCTGACAGAGATGCACCATCCAGCAACAGGACTGTTTTCTCTGGAATAACAGCCTTGGTACAGCACCATCCGAACCTCTTCTTACACTCCAAAGCCTTCAGAATTGTCTCCACTGGCAACATGGAATTGATCATTTTTCTAATCTCCTGTCCCTCTCCCAGGGGTTTTATCCGTAGAGGGTTGTTCCATGTCATTTCAGCCATGACACCCACCATCTCAGATTGTTCTGATATCGTTTCTGTAGTTAGAAACAGATACGATTAGCATTCCTGCAACATTATTTTGTTAAAATATAATTTGATTTCGGAGAAATTAGCTTATTGATTGTATCCAAATTGTCCATTTTAATTTATAGGATTCATATAATATCCAATAAATATAGTACCTAACATCCGATTTGGACCAAACATTTTTTCTAACAAAGAGTAAGACATGAGGAATAACCTTTTATTTTGTCAAAAGCAACCACTGAACCCCCACACCTCAACAACAATGGTTAGGGTCGTAACAGATTCCTCTCCTCCTCCCAGTGTTCAGGGTTAGGGGTTAGAGGTCATGGTTAGGGTCGTAACATATTCCTCTCCTCCTCCCAGTGTTCAGGGTTAGGGGTTAGAGGTCATGGTTAGGGTCGTAGCTAAATGACAGATTCCTCTCCTCCTCCCAGTGTTCAGGGTTAGGGGTTAGAGGTCATGGTTAGGGTCGTAGCTAAATGACAGATTCCTCTCCTCCTCCCAGTGTTTAGGGTTAGGGGTTAGAGGTCATGGTTAGGGTCGTAGCTAAATGACAGATTCCTCCTCCTCCTCCCAGTGTTCTGTATGAGTGGAAGGAGCGGTTGAAGCAGGGCTGCCACATCATCCAGACCACGCCCTCCGGACGCCCTGCCAACATAAGCTCCACCTCCTCCCAGAGGATCTACGTGACGTATCGCCGCGCCACGGAGAGCCAGACCTACGCCGCCCTGGCCGTCACAGACATCTGTGTCATCATCCCTGGCAAGGGAGAGACGCCACCACACACCTTCTGCAAGGTGGACAAGAACCTCAACAGCAGTATGGTGAGATGAGACAGCAAACCCCCTCCTTCCTTAATGACAGAGACACCAAACCCCCTTCTTCCTTAATGACAGAGACACCAAACCTCCTCCTTCCTTAATGACAGAGACACCAAACCCCCTCCTTCCTTAATGACAGAGACACCAAACCCCCTCCTTCCTTAATGGCAGAGACACCAAACCCCCTCCTTCCTTAATGACAGAGACACCAAACCTCCTCCTTCCTTAATGACAGAGACACCAAACCCCCTCCTTCCTCCTTCCTAATGACAGAGACACCAAACCCCCTCCTTCCTTAATGGCAGAGACACCAAACCCCCTCCTTCCTTAATGACAGAGACACCAATTCCCAAAATGCTCTTCTACCAAACCTCCTACTGTAAAATGCTCTTCTACCAAACCCCTACTGTAAAACGCTCTTCTACCAAACCCCCTACTGTAAAACTCTCTTCTACCAAACCCTCTACTGTAAAACGCTCTTCTACCAAACCCTCTACTGTAAAATGCTCTTCTACCAAACCCCCTACTGTAAAATGCTCCTCTATCAAACCCCCTACTGTAAAACGCTCCTCTACCAAACCCCCTACTGTAAAATGCTCCTCTACCAAACCCCCTACTGTAAAACGCTCCTCTATCAAACCCCCTACTGTAAAATGCTCCTCTATCAAACCCCCTACTGTAAAACGCTCTTCTACCAAACCCCCTACTGTAAAACGCTCCTCTATCAAACCCCCTACTGTAAAATGCTCCTCTATCAAACCCCCTACTGTAAAATGCTCCTCTATCAAACCCCCTACTGTAAAACGCTCTTCTACCTCTCCGCTGTCCCCTCCCCTGACTTCTCCACTGTCCCCTCCCCTGACCTGTCATCATTCGGGGGTCCACTGTCGACTGCTACTGTCAACACATTACTCAATTGATTCCCGGCGGTGTGTTTGGAAAGAAAGAGTGTGGTGTAATTCAAATCCAAACAGCACGTGTCGTCTCTGTTTTCAGTGGGGTTCCTCTGTGTACCTGTGTTACAAGAAGTCTGTGGCCAAAACCAACACCATAGCCTACAAAGCAGGTGAGTGAATGTTCCTGGAAGAGGAGAAATTACATGTATCTGTAGAAGTGCTGGTGCTAAGATAGGTCTCTTCTGCCCACCACACAGGAGGTGAAATATCTCTGCAGTCAGGATGATATTATTGCCAGTCTTCAAACATTTTGTCATGGTATATCATATACACATGGCCACAATCAAGAACTGCAACTACCCGTCTAACGGCCATGAGCATTACGTGGGCTGCTATATACGTGATGTGCTGTTGGCTCTCGGTAGGGTCAGGCACGGTTGAACAGTACTATCCCTATAGAGCTCGGTCACTGTCCAAGGCCCTGTAGTAGGATTGCTTCACACTGATTTTTTTTTTAAATTGTTTATTTAACCTTTATTTAATAAGAGGGACTGATAAGCAGTCCCTCTGGCCAGTTCTTTTCATCTGAAACACAATGAGCCCCATTGATGGACAGGCTGACATTCCATTTGACTGATTCAGTGTCCCAATTGGCACCCTATTCCCTATAGGCCCTGGTCAAAAGTAGTGCACTACATAGGGAGTAAGGGGCCATTTGGGACGCAGCCTGATGTTCCTCTGGAGACTCCCTCCAATCCCCCTGCTCTGCTGTACCAGAGAATACATGAGACTTCTATAGCTAGCATTCACAGACTAAAGTCTCCAGCTGCTCATTTTGACTCATAAAAGGTTTTGGTACTTTTTGTGGCGGGTACATTGTGGTACTTGTCATTTTTATGCTAATTCTCTGGTTATGAGTCATTCATATTTATAGCAGGGTTCGGATTCTCCCCGGTTGGCTGGTGAGTCATTGATTGTTTATAGCAGGGTTCGGATTCTCTCTGGTGAGTAAATGTGGACGCTTTTTTTCTCTACACTTCATTGTGGCGATAAACGGTTGTAGCTTTTTTCCCCACAGTTACTTGGTTGTTCATTGCACATGCTCTAGTGATGAGTCATGGATGATGACAGCAGGGTAGTATGGATTTTCCCTGGTTGGCTGATGAGTCTAGAATGTTTACAGCAGGGTAGGATGGATTCTCACTGGTTGGCTGATGTATCAGAGATTCTCCTTGGTTGGCTGATGTATCATAGATTCTCCCTGGTTGGCTGATGTGTCAGAGATTCTCCCTGGTTGGCTGGTGTATCAGAGATTCTCCCTGGTTGGCTGATGTATCAGAGATTGTCCCTGGTTGGCTGGTGTATCATAGATTCTCCCTGGTTGGCTGATGTATCAGAGATTCTCCCTGGTTGGCTGGTGTATCAGAGATTGTCCCTGGTTGGCTGATGTATCAGAGATTGTCCCTGGTTGGCTGGTGTATCAGAGATTCTCCCTGGTTGGCTGATGTATCAGAGATTCTCCCTGGTTGGCTGATGTATCAGAGATTCTCCCCGGTTGGCTGGTGTATCAGAGATTCTCCCTGGTTGGCTGGTGTATCAGAGATTGTCCCTGGTTGGCTGATGTATCAGAGATTCTCCCTGGTTGGCTGATGTATCATAGATTCTCCCTGGTTGGCTGATGTATCATAGATTCTCCCTGGTTGGCTGATGTATCAGAGATTCTCCCTGGTTGGCTGATGTATCAGAGATTCTCCCTGGTTGGCTGGTGTATCATAGATTCTCCCTGGTTGGCTGATGTATCAGAGATTGTCCCTGGTTGGCTGATGTATCAGAGATTGTCCCTGGTTGGCTGGTGTATCATAGATTCTCCCTGGTTGGCTGATGTATCAGAGATTCTCCCTGGTTGGCTGGTGTATCAGAGATTGTCCCTGGTTGGCTGATGTATCAGAGATTGTCCCTGGTTGGCTGGTGTATCAGAGATTCTCACTGGTTGGCTGATGTATCAGAGATTCTCCCTGGTTGGCTGATGTATCAGAGATTCTCCCCGGTTGGCTGGTGTATCAGAGATTCTCCCTGGTTGGCTGGTGTATCAGAGATTGTCCCTGGTTGGCTGATGTATCAGAGATTCTCCCTGGTTGGCTGATGTATCATAGATTCTCCCTGGTTGGCTGATGTATCATATATTCTCCCTGGTTGGCTGATGTATCAGAGATTCTCCCTGGTTGGCTGATGTATCAGAGATTCTCCCTGGTTGGCTGGTGTATCATAGATTCTCCCTGGTTGGCTGATGTATCAGAGATTGTCCCTGGTTGGCTGGTGTATCAGAGATTCTCCCTGGTTGGCTGGTGTATCAGAGATTGTCCCTGGTTGGCTGGTGTATCAGAGATTCACCCTGGTTGGCTGATGAGCCAGTAAGAGAGAGAGATATATCCCAGAGGATATGAGCCAGGCAGGGTGTCAGAGAGAGAGAGAAAGACAGACAGACAGACAGAGAGAGATGTCCCCAGAGGATATGGGCATGAGAACATACTGTAGTCTGCAGTGATGTGCTGCTGGCGTGTTAAGACTTGTTAAGTCTTTGTTAAGACGTGTTGTGGCGTGTTGTGAGACAGTGT